>JAFFSR010000118.1:1035000-1635000 GCA_017163975.1 Anastatus disparis
AACTAGTAATACCTATCTGCCCACTCCAAAAACTTGGTGATATATGTAATTTTCGACAAGGAATCCATTTTTCATGGTTAGAAGACGAAAAAATTTGATGGTCGTGTATTTAAGCTATTTTCTACTTTAAAATTGACAAAAAAGTACCTTGAAAGGGCTTTGATGGCGGAAATGTTGAATTTTTTAAAAAGTTCGTAAAATTTTGTAAACATTATGTATTTTAAATATTTTTTTTCAGACGCGCCATTCTCGCGCTATTCAGAGTGGAAAAAACGCATTTTTTGACAAAATTGCGTTTTTGACCAGCTTTGGATGTTTATATCCCGGAAATTATGGCCTAAAATAATCTGAAAAAACTTTTGGCTACTCAGGGTACAAAGACAAACATTTTAAGCTAATAAAAAATTGTGTCTGTTCCGCTTGACGTGAAATCGCCCATATATATATCTCTCTATATAATAAAGATATATCGCCTACGCCGCCGCCGCCGCCGCCGCCGCCGTGTATAAGAATTTTATGTGCCCTCAGTTAGCTGAAATTCAGCTAAAATTTAGCTGAAAGTTAGCTAAAAGTCAGCTGAAATTCAGATAAAATTTAGCTGAAAGTTAGCTGAGAGATAGCTGAAATTCAGATAAAATTTAGCTGAAAGTTAGCTAAAAGTTGGCTGAAATTCAGATAAAATTTAGCTGAAAGTTAGCTGAGAGATAGCTGAAAGGTAGTTAATTGTTAGCTAATTTAATTAATTGTTATCTAATTTTGATAAAAAAAAATTGAGCAAACACAATCTCATAAAAGTAAAACAAACTTTATTTGATAATTAGGCAATTTAATATTTAATTTAATAGAGTTCTTTTTATGATGCGATGCATACATATCGTCCATAAATTGAACGAAAAGAATGAACGAAATTAGGAAGAGAAAAGAACATTGGGCTGAGCTCGAGGTAAATACGTTGAATGGTTCTGCTCCTATCGTAAAGCGATTGAATATTATTATAGATATCTTCAACATATTTAAAGTATTAAACTATCATAAAACGTTTTATTATACTTAACTTCATATACCTTAATAAGTGTATTTAACTTCTAATAAATACTAATCTTCATGACCAAGAAAAAAAAAAAAAAAAAAAATAATAATTTTAAATTAATATAAATTTAAAAATTATATATATATAAAAGTTTATATTTGTAGAAGGTGATGCAATGGGGGTTATGAGCGAAGGAGCAGGGGAACCCCTAGTATATATATATATATATATATATATATATTATATATATATATATGGGGCATTCTTTGAGAATCGGTAGCCCCCCCTTCTCCAAAATTGTAGTGGACTAAAAAAGTTGTATGACGGCTTAAAATCTTCCTTTCTTCATCTAGTTTCAGATGCAGAGTGGCGTTTTAGAAAATTCAATATGGTGGCTCCAATATGGTGGCCAAAACTTAGGTAGTTGGTAAAAATTTTTCTAAATTTCATGATAACTCGCTCAGTTTTGTACTATTTGTTTTTTTCCCACTAAAAATGAATAGAGCACAAAATTTTACATAGAAATATAGTATTATAGTCAAGGTCAAATTACATTTTGAAGGTTATTTTTTGCAATCCTTATTTTGAATCACTTGGCTAGTATTTCGGCGGAAAACGGATCTTGAATCAGTAAACTCTCACATTCTTGAGATCGCCGTTTACGATTCTCATGTCCATGCGATTTCAGCATGTTTCAGTTAAGGTCAAACGGAGGTCAAACAGTTTAATTCGAATAATAGAATTTTTCTTACTTCTGATTCTGAATGCACAGGAAATTCCACGTCGAGATAAGTTTGGATCTCATAATTTGCGAACTT
This sequence comes from Anastatus disparis, assembly GCA_017163975.1. NCBI lineage: Eukaryota > Metazoa > Arthropoda > Insecta > Hymenoptera > Eupelmidae > Anastatus > Anastatus disparis. The sequence goes on from JAFFSR010000118.1 coordinate 1,036,849, forward strand.
ATATTTTAAAGTTGATAGTAATAAAATAAATTTCTTAAGAAAGTAGCCTGCAGTAGTAGTAGTATATCTGAGATACAACTTAAAAGGTAAGTAATCTATAAAAATAATTGACCGTATGAGTATTTGCGAATTTCACTATAAAAAATAATATGTTTAAAATAAATATTTTTTTTAAACAAATAAATGTAAAATATTTCAATTGAATATTAAATTAGATTAATTGAATATTTTACAAATTCTATATAACTCAATAATTTCGTCAAACGATCATTCTATAGACAATATATTTACATAAACATTTTTTAATTAAAATATATTTGCAGTAATTTTTTATGCTTTTTCTTTTTTTAGAGTATCTACGGAAAAATATTTTGGTTCAATCGTGAATAGGAATACTGATGATAACATGCCTCGTTCTGCACACACTGACAGATGCTGTAATCCTTATGGTGACGTAAGTCATAAAGGTAAGAGTTTAAGAACTATTTCGAAAGATCTTAAACGAAAATTTAATGTGTCTGATAATGCTAAAATTTGCAGCAATTGTAGATTGAAAAAAGCTAAATTTCCAAATGCTGGAAATAATTCCAATATCCAATTCCATGACTTATCCGATAATAACTTTGTTGATGTAAATGAAATTAACGCATCTAATGGAATTGATAAATTACAATTAGAAAATAGTCAAATGAATATTCGTTCTGTAAGAGAAATCGAGTTAGAAGACATGTTAGAGAGCTTAAAAGAAAAATTTTTTTCTCTGAAATGGGGGAATCCTTTACGAATTAGCATTCTTACTCTTGCTCCAAAAACATGGGGTGTGATCAAAATTTCAAAAGAGTTTAATTGTGGTAGACAGCTTGCAAAAAAAGCTATTGATCTAAGATCTTTGAAAGGTGTCTTGGCTGACACTACAGCAAGAGCTGGTAATTCATTATCGACAGGAACTGTACAGAAAGTTAGAGATTTTTATAATAGTGATTCCAATAGCAGAATCATGTCCGGTAAAAAAGATGTTAGGTCTGTAAAAACGAAAAATGGATTCTGTTTGATACAAAAACGACTCCTCAAATTAGATTTAAGAGACCTTCATGTTTTATATAAAAAAAGTGAACCTAAATTTCCTGTAAGTTTCAGTAAATTTGCTCAATTACGTCCAAAAGAATGTACTCTTGTAGGTGCTAATGGAACTCATTCAGTTTGTGTGTGCACATTGCACCAAAATGTTAAACTTATGTTAGATGCTCTCAATATTAAAAAACTTTCTGAAAATACATCTGACCCAATAAATGACTATAAAGATTGCTTGAGGTGGATAACGTGTAAAACATCAACAGAAAGTTGTATGCTTGGTGAATGTAAAAAATGTCCAGGTACAGAAGATTTTGCTGAGTTCATGAAACGGCTATTAGAAGTTCAAGCTATTGATAGTGTATTGTTTAGTACATGGACTGCAACTGATCGTGCAACTTTGCAAACTTGAATGCTGCCAATACAAGATTTTGTACAAGAGTTATCCGAGAAATTACTTATTTTAAAGCCTCATTCATATATTGCTAAACAGCAATCGCAATTCTTTGAAAATAAAAAAAAAAATTTAGTCAAAAAAGAGGTACTAGTTATTCTTGATTTCTCAGAAAATTATAAATTCATTGTTCAGGACGCATCACAGGCGTTTCATTTTAATAACACACAATGTACAGTTTTTCCTGTTGTATGTTATTATAGAGATGATTCTGAAATCAAACACAAAAGTTTCATTTTTCTTTCAGATAGCAATCAACATGATACGGCTGCAGTTTATACAATTCAAAAATTGCTGGTACCTTATTTAAAAAAAATCTAAATGCGAAAAAAATAATTTATTTTAGTGATGGCGCCAAGAAACACTTTAAGAATAAATACCAAATGGTAAATTTGGTGCATCATTTCGAAGACTTTGGTGTGAGGGCAGATTGGCATATGCATGCAACAGCCCATGGGAAAGCCGCATCTGACGGTATCGGAGCAACGTTCAAGAGAGAAGCTGGACGTTGCAGTCTTCTTCGTAAGCCGACAGAAGCCATCTTATCTCCAATACAGCTTTTCAATTGGGCCCAAAAAACTCTAAAAACAATTTCTGTATTCTTTTACAGTCAAACGGAGCATGCGAAATCTCAAAGATTTCTAAACAAGCGATTTAAGACAGCTCCTGCTGTGCCACAAATTCTTAAAAATCATTGCTTTTTGGTACAAAAAGAAAAAGTTTTACTAATAAAAAGATACTCAAATGCTCGTATGGGATCAGAGCTAAAATATTAGTAACCAAACAATTCATTCTGTATGTTAATATGTTATAACAATAAATGGAACAAATATAATTTCTCAAAAAAAGTTTTGTTTTTTAGAAACCTTACTTTTCCTGTTCCCACTTGAGGTCACTTGTGCTTATTGTCTATTGTATTATTATATTTGTAGAAGTATATTATGTAATAATAGTATATTGATTATGTATAATGGTTAATTGATACAGAATTCAGATTCATTTCACTGATTATCTAATTTCATCAAATGGTCCCCGTCGTTAAATTTTCTATTCTAATTCGACAATGTCATAATTTGATTTATTAATTCATTATTTAGAGACTCAGATTAGAGAGTAGATAAGGACTGTCATCGATGAAGATATATATGGAGCACCGAATACATATGTCTGTAAGCTTAAAAAATAACGGATGATGATTAATCACAGTAGAAAAAAATTATCATGATTAACGGTTAACCTTCAGAATAATTTATAAAATCAAATTATTAATTTTGTCTCATACTTAAAACTAGACATAGAATGCGAGAGTCTACTGATTCAAGATCCGTTTTCAGCCGAAATAATAGCCAAGTGATTCAAAATAAGGATTGCAAAAAATAACCTTCAAAATGTGGTTTGACCTTGACTATAATACCATATTTCTATGTAAAATTTTGTGCTCTATTCATTTTTAGTGAGAAAAAAACAAACAATTCAAAACTGAGCGAGTTATTATGAAATTTAGAAAAAATTTTACCAACTACCTAAGTTTTGGCCACCGTATTGAAGCCACCATATTAAATTTTCTAAAACGCCACTCTGCATCTGAAACTAGATGAAGAAAGGAAGATTTTAAGCCGTCATACAACTTTTTTAGTCCACTACAATTTCGGAAAAGGGGGGGGGGTACCGATTCACAAAGAATGCCCCATATATATATATATATATATATATATATATATATATATATATATAATGTTAGTAAATATTGATAATAATAAGTTTAATTACTTATTAAACATAATTCAACGTCTATATACTTTTCTTTATCGAGTGGCCCATCTATATCTTTTATTTTTATGCCCATACTACACGTGCTTTATTCCTCTTTGTGCTGCAATTCGTTGCGAACACTGTTATACGGTCCGTATACATATTACGTCTGTATGCGTATGAGTGCTTGATCGCAAGTGGTGGAAGCTCTTACTGCTTGAAGCCCTTAGGCTGTGTTGGTGTATATGTGCTACGTACGTGTGATTTCGACAACAAAGTGATTGTATTCTTTTTAATGTAGATCATCGTAGGTCCTGTGAGTTTTAACCCAATAACCCATGATAGGTCGTGATTTTATGACTCATAAAAATTTTATGAGCCATAAAAACATGAGAGAAAGAGAGAGAGAGAGAGTATATATATATATATATATATATATATATATATATATATATATATATATATATATATATATATATATATATATATATATATATATGAAGAAAGAGATGAAGCACGATGTGTACTTACCGCTGGTCGAAATGAAAATGACGACTTTTATGAAATGATGGGTGATTATATATTGTGATAAAATGATAAAAAGTTATCGACAGAGAGAGCGAGAGAGATTGATTGATTGATTGATTGATTCATATTTATTAAAGATCGTGGGGTTCAACCCCGTATGACCCAAAAGTAATACATAATGTTGATTACAAAATAAAATATAGTGCAAATATAACAAGCAAGAACAATAGTAAAAATTTGATTATATTCATATGAGATTTCTCTCTCTGTGATAAAAGTAAAAAAAATTATGATTTTAAAAGTATAAGATTGTTACACTTTATTAAAACTGCACTCATCTGATCAATAAGTTACACAATGATTATACCGTTGGAGGTCTACAGAACTAAGTGTGTAGTAAAGTGTACCATAATATGAAAATACACTCATTGACCCTTTGTCTCGCCCAACCACTCAGTGCGCTCCTCAAGCAAGAATTTGTTGTACAGCTTAGCCTTAATAGACTGCGTTTGTCCTAGTTCAAAACTAGCGAATAAGGAGGTATTAACATTAATAAAACTAGATGCCATGTAAACGAAAGAATGTAGCATAGCAGCAGTACGAACAACGGGGCAAATGAGAAGTCTAGCTGGTAGTCTAGTCGAAGTTCGAACAACTGTATCAATGTTTACCCGATCGAATTTAGCAGCCAGATAGCTTGGCTTTTGATACGAAACAATAGAGTGAGCAAGAGCTGACTTGAAATATAAACGCCTGTGGCTCACCGACAACTAGCCCAACTGCAGGCGAAAGGGCGTAACCTCTTCTTGTCTTCCTATATTTCCATAGACAAATCTAACGCAGACATTAAGTGCCCGATGAAGTTTAATGTTTAACGTCTGAGGTAAGTCATCATAGACTACACAACAGTAGTCTATTATAGGAAAGATAAGAGCTTCGACAAGGTTTTTCCTGACCTGCCTAGACAGAGCATGTCTATGGAACTTTAATGATTGAAGAGTACCAAAGATACGTCCAACCACCGAACCCACTTGCTTGTTCCAGTTTAAAGTACTAGTTATCCAGATACCCAAATTTTTTACCGAACTAGTATACGGCACCACCTTATCATTTACGAAAATTTTAGGGCAAGAAAAGAGATCAATTCTTGAGATGAATTGCTCGCAACCAATGAACATTGCTTGCATTTTGGATGGGTTTAAGGCAAGACCATTGTCAACAGCCCACTTAACAACTGCAGCAACCTCGTGATTTAGAAAGTCGATCTCGTCATTCAGATCTGTGGGCAGAAATGAGTGGTACACCTGCAAGTCATCAGCAAACAGTATATGAGACGATCTGGTTAAAACAGAAGATAAATCATTGATGAAAACAGAGAAAAGCAGCGGACCCAAAACGCTGCCCTGAGGAACACCTGCCGTGCAGGTGACCCAATCACCGACATGACCCTCCAAATCTGTAATAGCATAGGATCTCTTGCTGAGATACGACGCAAACCATCGTATAACAGTATCTGAGCAATTGAATCGACGAAGTTTGAACAGCAGACGAATATGTGACACTGTGTCGAAAGCCTTGGAAAAATCAAAGAGCAATAGAGCAGTAATCATTCTTTTATCAATAGCCAAGCGTGCATCTTCAAGAAGCTTCAAGAGCGCAGTCTGGGTACTATTAGATTTACGAAAGCCTGTCTGTAGACTATCGAACAGAGAATTTGATTCAATAAAGGAGCTAAACTGAGAATGCACTACTCTCTCCAGGATTTTGGAAACTTCGGAAAGTTTGGCAATGGGCCGAGTTTGTGAAGGTGAATCCATCTTATTCGTCTTTGCCAATGGAAGCAGAAAGGCCCTCTTCCAATCAGTCGGAAAAACAGCAGATGCGAGCGAGCAATTTATGATGGAAGTAATGAGATCAACAGAGGATCGACTCGTCATTTTAAGCATCTGGGCCATAATACCATCAGGACCAAAAGTCTTGGAAGTACCAAGGCGCACAAAAGACTCGACAAGAGAACAATTAACTAGGGCAAAATTAAAGACAGGCAAGTCATTACGTAGTGGTACTGCAAGCACTTCTCTCAACTCACCCTCAGACAAAGCTGGAGTGGCAGAAGAAATTGTTGTGTAGTGAGAGAGAAGAACACTTGAGGAGAAATACTGAAGCGGTGAAGGCAATATCCTTGAAGCCAGACCTATCTTGTGAAGAATGTTCCAGCGATTAGAAGAGTTACCCACAGAATTAAGACGATCAGCTATATAATGTTTTTTGCAGAATCAAGCGCATTTGAAATATCACTTCTGAGCCTCCTATATCTTAAAACTGCCTGAGTAGAGCCGGATCGAACAGCATGACGATATGCTCTATCACGCTCTCTCATCTGGAATCTAATGTCAGAAGTGACCCACGGTTTTTTCTTAATGTCTAATTTAAGTGCTTCATTTGGTGCACAAGAATCAAAGGACGAAACAAGAACAGAAGACAACTTATGAACTAACATATCGACAGAAGAAGTGGCAGTGCCCAAAGATGAAACACAGCTCTCGTGTGAGTAATTTGAAAGAGAAGATGAAATCATACTGTTTAAAGTTTGAAGGTTAATGTTAGCAAAATTACGAGAATTGATTATTTTAGTTGCAGCCTGAGGCTTAAAAGCCTTAAAAGTGATAGTAATCAGATCGTGACCTGCTATGAAAGGAGATGATGTTTTACTGTAAGAAACCAAAGAATTTTCGTCACTTAAAATGAAGAGATCAATCCAGGTATGAGAAATATGATCAGTTGTAAGGGTATGGTGAGTAGGTTCGGAAGGTACTAAGTAAAGGGCAAGTGATTCAATCGTTGAGCGGAAAGAGTCTGCGCTAAAATTTTTAGCTAACAAATTGATATTGAAATCACCAGTAATGACAATGTTTTTGTACGATGGTAATAACTCAGATAATGAGTTAAAGAAATCCTCAGGAAAAAGGCCCTTTGGCCTCAGATATACGACCGCAAAAATGAGTTTCTCAGCACCTAGAGAGATTTCAGCTATGATATACTCAGCTGTATTGTCGAAAACGGCATTTGATTGAGAAAGTATGCTGACTTTGAGAAAATCTCGCACATAGAAGCCAACTCCACCGCCAATTTTACCCACTCTATCTAACCTAAAGAAATTATAGTGATCAATAGAGATAATAGAAGATCATCATACTCAGTTAAGAAAGTCTCTGTAACAGCAAAAATATCCGGTTGATTAGAAGTAATATGATGTTCTATAAGGGAGAAATGAGTTTTGAGCTGATTAACATTAGCATGAGAAATTTGTATATTTTGAAAAAATTGTAAGCCATTTTTCGGCATAGAGATAGCAGGAGAGTTTGAATTTATTACGTTATTAAATAAAGTATGAGAAGATGAGAGAGAGAGAGAGAGAGAGAGAGAGAGAGAGAGAGAGAGAGAAGGAGAGAGAGAGAGTATGTATATATTTATGTGTATATATTCTACGTTATTATTAAAATGGTGGTATTGAAAAGGACCGTTTAAGAATAAGTATAAAGTTTATTTATATTTTTTGTACCCTTTTATTTCAGCAAATGAGTACGTATTTATTGAATATTTTCCGGAATATTGTTTATTTTTTTCTGATTTCTCTTTCTTTATAAGAGGTTCTTTCTCTTCTGCCGTAAAGAAAGCTCTATCGGAGTAAGTCGGTGCTGACGTGGATTTTCCCCGATTCTATCCCATTTTTACACGATGTGTACTTAACGCAGGTCGAAATGAAAATGACGACTTTTATGAAATGATGGGTGATTATATACTGTAATGAAATTATAAAAAGTTGTCGAGGAGTAGGAGAGTGAACAGGGATTGAATAGAAATAATTATTTAAAATAGTTTAAAATAATTTATTTATAAAAATGCAAAAGTACAGAAAAATTTACTTTCTATTGATTGAATAATCATTAATTTTTTTTAAAAGTATAGGTTCTATTATATTTTTCATTCTTTCCACTCTCATTCTAAATCTCTCTCTATCACGCGCCGCTTGTTCCCAAAGTCCGCGCCGTTCTACGCGACTCGCATAGTCCCACACATACATTATACGTATACTTGGTTCTCCTTCTTAAAAATGCACTCGTTTCATTATTATTATTATTATTATTATTATTATTATTATTATTATTATTATTATTATTAATGTACATTTTTACTTATATCGTAATACACAATTTTACTCTTCATACACAAAAAGCGAATAAGTCGTTGTAGATAAAAGGTAAAGTATAAGCACTTATTTCTAATATTACAATATTTAGATCGGATTTGCACAAATCATTGTCGTCAAGAATTTTTTTTAAAATAAAAGACGTCACATCATGAATTTTTAAACTATAGTATTGTTGAAACATTAAAAAAGTTTTTCATTATATTCATTATCACATCTTCTTCATTATCTTTCTTAATTTCATTTTTTAGATATTCTTGAATGAAGTCAATAATTCGATTTACCTTACCAGCCTATTTTGACGTTCTCAAGACCTTCGTCGTCTTCATTGTCGTCGTCGTTGTCGTCGCTGTTATCGCCGTTTATTTATGAATTACGATTTACCGTAGCCTTGGTTGAAGATGACGGTGTGTCGCAGCAATCAACCTCAGTGAGACTATGCGAGTCGCGTAGCTTGGCGTGGACTTTGGGAACAAGCGGCGTGTGATAAAGAGAGATTTAGAATGAGAGTGGAAAGAATAAAAAATATAATAGAACCTATACTTTAAAAAAAATGAATGATGATTCAATCAATAGAAAGTAAATTTTTCTGTACTTTTGCATTTTTATAAATAAATTATTTTAAACTATTTTAAATAATTATTTCTATTTAATCCCTGTTCACTCTCCTATTCCTCGACAACTTTTTAAAATTTCATTACAGTATATAATCATCCATCATTACTATATATATATATATATATATATATATATATATATATATATATATATATATATATATATATATAAATGGTCCTTTTCAGGACCACCATTTTAATAATAACGTAGAATATATACACATAAATACATACATACTCTCTCTCCTTCTCTCTCTCTCTCTCTCTCTGTCGATAAATTTTTATCATTTTATCACAATATATAATCACCCATCATTTCATAAAAGTCGTTATTTTCATTTCGACCTGCAGTAAGTACACATCGTGCTTTCTCTCTCTCTTCATATGTATTGTAACGGTATTCTACCGTATTTGAATCTTGCGTGCTTAGGTATTAAAATAGGATGAACGCTCTGTTATATATATCGTCTAAGACGAGTAAAGAAGTGCGTATCTTGACGACCGGCACGCGAGAGAGAAGCTCGCCGGCCGTGAGGCGCTTCAGAGAGTTTCCAGCTACCGTTGCGTTAATACGAAACCTAAGCCGCGCTGTACTCATTAGAGGATTTCGACACGTGGTCTTATAATACGTTAGACTAAGTTCGCAATTGATAGCGCGAAACGTTGTCTTAAATAAAAGTCGTTAATTTATATCGACTAGTGTATTATATTGGCTAGTTGCAACTCTCAGAAATTCTTTCTGTAGAGATTTGCTTGACCGCTTTTCGCACGTCGTAGCGGTCAGCCATTAAGTGCCAGTAAATACGTTGATCGGCGTGTATAGGATTCCATTGATCTACGCCAAGGCAACCACGTTGGCAGAGCTCAGTGGAATTCAACGATCGGGAAGAGACGTATTTCACCGATCTGTTTCAGAGCATCTACGTATTGGTTACGTACATGGGAGAAGCTACGGTAACGGGCGAGCGGCGTCTACGTGCACGTAGGTAATTAGTGTAAGCTGGCCAGCGCGTTATTGTAAGTATAATTATACTGTGCGATATCCAAGCGTCTCTTCCTCGAGAGATACTTGTTCAGGTATATTGTATCATCGGTTATATTACCGATCAGCGTCAGAAACGAGTATCATTTAGTTCGCGACGTGCCCTCCCTTTGCTCACTCTCTCATAGACATGTATATTATATTTCATATATTACATTATTCCATTTTTGTTCAATTCATATTTTCTCTTTATATTTTTATTTGTCTTATGATAAATTAATTTTGTTTTCTATTAAATCGTGCTTTCAATTAATTTATATTGCCTGACTATATATAACATAAAAATATATTTCTCGTTGCTTACTCTGGCGCCTCCGCGGTCCTTGTGAGCAGTTATAAACTATTTAGTTACGTTATATCATATATTTTAATATAACGTATTTTGGAACCTGCCTCACGAAGGAAAACTGCGCTACCGGCCACGCGTCTCTCGATTAGGTAAGAGAGAAAGAGGGACGCAGTGAGTGCAGCAAGCGACAAGCATATCACGTAAGACTTTGTTGCTCATCAATAGCTTTACTAGCTAGCACTATCGGAGTCCGCTGTGTAGAATTCAGTAAATTTTTTGTAGTTTTCAGCGACTCCGCACATAATTAAATTTAAAAGCTTAGCTAAAAATAATATTCAATTAAAAGCTGATTCTTTTCTGTAACAGGCAAAATAATCGTTACAACATATATATATATGAAGAGAGAGAGAGAAAGCACGTTGTGTACTTACCGCAGGTTCAAATGAAAATGACGACTTTTATGAAATGATGGGTAATTATATATATATATATATATATATATATATATATATATATATATATATATATATATATACTCTCTCTCTCACGTTTTTGTGGCTCCTAAAATTTTTATGAGTCATAAAATCACGACCTATCATGGGTTATTGGGTTAAAAATCACGGGACCTACGATGGGGAATTCTCTTTCTCTCTCTCTCTCTCTCTCCTATGGACATCACGTTTTTATGGCTTATAAAATTTTTATGAGTCATAAAATCACGACCTATCATGGGTTATTGGATTAGAACTCACGGGACCAACGATGGGGAGGATGATGTCATTCGTCTCCGCATCGAAGGTCCTATACTTATCCGGAAAATATTTCATACTGCTGTTACTTGGTAATACCAGATAAAAGTCATCTTCGTCCATTTTTTAATTGAATTTCTCTGGGTATCCGTACCACTTTACCAGAACTTTTTTGTTCGATCCTTTACTACGTATTATACGTTCAATTTTAAACTTTTCTGTTTCTGCTAAGCGCTTTTCTCCAACTTCGACTAGCTCCTCTGGGTAAAAAAAGTCATTAATCTTTTCACCATTTAAATTCGTCAATTCGTATGTGTATAGCTGTTGTCGTCTTGATATTCGTGAAATTTTGAAAATTTCTTTGCTGTAATTTTTTTCATATCCTTTCTCGAACGTGCCTTTTGAAAGACTGATGCGTACGTAAGAGCCCTGCGTGTATATAGATGCGTGTGATGGTTTTCGCTGACTAAGAGCTCCTTTTTCTAAATTTTTTCTCGCTGTAAACGCGTTATAAATAGTTACATCTGCTGGCACCATTTTAATTCCCGTATGTAAAGTGTGATTATACGCATTGACGATATTTTGTATTACATCGATGTACCTGTGAGTATTTTTGTGTGTAAAATATCTTACCATTCGTTCCTTAAGCGTGCGATTTAAACGCTCTACAACAGCTGCTTTGATGTCTGGATTGCGCGCTGTGCGAAAATTTATATCTCGCTTTTTGGAGTACTTTTGAAAAGAAGAATTTATAAACTCTTAATGCATATTTACAAGAGAATATTTAATGTTACAGCATTCGCAGAAAAATTTACTTTCAGCGGCGCCAGTTAAATTTAAAATAGTGTCAAAGTGTCGAGTACGGTTGTTATATAAAAGGTTAATGATTGAATTTTTATTGTGCTCTACATACGGCCGACCGTCGAAAAATGGTGGCTCCCCACAGCCAAAAGTTAATTCGTCATAAATAACAATAGCTATTCCGCGCATCGTGTAGTATGTTTGAAACTTCTCTATTTCCTCTATACTGCAGCCATTTTCGGGAATTTCAACGTTGGCGCTAGTTATAAGAATATCCGCGCGCTGCCTCTGTAAAGCCCCTCTACTATTTCTAATCTTCCCCCAAATATCTCGAACTTCTTTTTCCACTGAATTTTTAAATTTAATATAGGTTTCACCCACTACCAATGCCCTCGGTAGGCATTTATTATAATCGTTTTTTATGGAAACGAATGATTTTGACCCGATTACATCTATACAGAGATTTTTTCTTCTTACACCTCCTTCACCCCGCGGAACATTTACGATAGTTACTGTTAAAATAAAAGTATCATCTAATTGGAAATGTTTATTACTTTGAACTAGACTACCCAGTAATAACCAAAGATCATTATAAAAAAAATTATTTACAGGTCGAAGCGACAATCCTGCTGCTCCGCGGGCAAAATTATTGCTTCTTATACTTATACCTATTGTATCATCTACACCCGCCATCGATGTTATGTACGCGTGTATATCCCGCATTACATGTTCCAGCTAAATAATTAAATTAACATCGGGAGGAGGTGTTAGTATTTTTAATAGAAGCTCTATACCATAAGCCCTGTATTTTTCTAAATAATTATGTGTACTCTGATTTATAATAAACCTTTCGCCGGGAGCTCGCACATCGATTTCACCTGCTTCTTCTTCATCTGCATCATTATTTCCCTCATCGATATTATCTTCATCCCTCTCACTATCGCTTTCGACGTTAATATTCGCTGCACCACCGCCCGTTTGCATCGTTCAAGAATTCGTTTGGGATGAACATGCAGACACATCGCCATCATAATCATAGCCCCCGTTAGAGCGTGGTGAAGAGGGAGACACTGTATAGTGTAAAGTTAACGGTGATGAAATTGGTGTTGAATAATTGACACAAGTATTTTCACTGACTGTAAATTCATTATTATTCAAAATTATTTTATGATTTACAAATAAAAATTTATGGTTCGGGTCGTCCGGAAAAACATTCAGCTACGCGTGTTAATAAATCTAGTAATTCCGGCATACTATCTTCATATATAGCAGAATGTGGATCACGAGCTAAGTCATAGACCCATCTTATTTCTTGGGCTCGTTTTGAATACATGACCCGACACACCCCCAAGAATATATGTGATGGTAGACGGCCTATGACCTCGCTATTCCAACGAAATACTTAAAAAAAAAAAAAAACGGAATGTAATAGCTGAAGGTATTTTCGGAAATATCATGATTTATAAACTTTCTACTTACATTTATTTAAACGGGCATCCCTGATACTGTTTTGACTGAAAGAACAGTGGGGAGTCGAAATACGCTCTTCTGCAATTTGCTCCCGGTCAACGAAATGTCTCAAAATTTTTTTCCTTAATTCTCCCTCGTTGGAATCCGGTTCATTACGTCTATCATAATGTCTTTGTATCGTCCTATCAATTAATTCAGCTATGGTGAAGTTTGGAACATAATAATTAAGCAACATATCGTCAGTTCTACGCGCCAAAGCCCTCGCACGATTCACTGCAGACATCACATAATCATTTTCAATGTTTAGAATGTTTTGTGGTAAATTATCATCATCGTCACTGCTACTACTACTTTCATTACTATCACTATCGCTATGATCGTCATTGTTATTTTCATTCTTATTATCGCTATCATTAACATCACTATTTTCATTATCGTTCTCATCAACATCATCATCGTCGTCGTCGTTGTCGTTATCATTCTCGTTATCATTGTCATCATTATTGTCATCATTACCGGCTTCCGAAATGTCTGTCGGTGAATCCATTGATTCATATCCCGCAGAGTTGTAAATGAGGAAATGGTTTTTTATTTGAAATAGTCAAGTAATTGAAAATGCTCGCACCATTTACCACTTACAGAGCAAGTAAATGGTAAATGCTCGCACCATTTACCAGTTACTGAGTAAGTAAATGGTAAATGGTCGAACCATTTACCAGTTACTGGGTAAGTAAATGGAAATGGTCAAACCATTAACCAGTTACTAAGTGAGCAAATGGTGAATAGTTGGACCATTTCCAGTTTCTTGCTCTGTAACTGGGAACTGGTAAGACTATTTAGCATTCACTTGCTCTGTAAATGGTAAATGGTCTGACCATTTATCATTTACTTACCCACTAACTGGTAAATGGTCCGACCATTTCCAGTTTCTTGCTCTGTAACTGGGAACTGGTAAGACTATTTAGCATTAACTCGCTCTGTAAATGGTAAATTGTCCAACCATTTACCATTTACTCACCCAGTAACTGGTAAATGGTCCGATCATTTCCAGTTACTTGCTCTGTAACTGGGAACTGGTTAGACTATTTACCATTTACTTGCTCTGTGAATGGTAAATGGTACGATCATTTCCAGTTACTTGCTCTGTAACTGGGAACTGGTTAGACCATTTACCATTCACTCACCCAGTAATTGGTAAATGGTTGAACCATCTATTAACTGCTTGATTTGACCATTTACCAGTTTTTACCCGGTAACTGCCAACTAATTGATTCGGCTAGTTACCCACCCAGTAACTGCGAACTGGTCCAACCGCTTTCAGTTCCTCACCCAGTAACTGGTAAATGGTCCAACTATTTACTATTTACTCGCCCAGTAACTGGTAAATGGTCCGACTATTTACCATTTACTTACCCAGTAACTGGAAAATGGTCCGACCATTTACCATTTACTCACTGAGCAACTGGTAAATGACCCGACCATTTACAATTTACTCACCCACTAACTGGTAAATGGTCCGACTATTTCCAGTTCCTTGCTCTGTAACTGGGAACTGGTGAGACTATTTACCATTTACTTGCTTTGTAAATGGTAAATGGTCTGACCATTTACCCTTTACTCACCCAGTAACTAGTAAATGGTCCGACCATTTACCATTTTCTTGCTCTGTAAATAGTAAATGGTGCGAGCATTTTCAATTACTTGACTATTTCAAATGAAAAACCATTTCCTCATTTACAACTCTGATTCATACGATGCAATACATACTGTTTCAAATGCTCGCGATATATATATATATATATATATATATATATATATACATATATATAAATTTTGCGAATACGGCATGCGCAAACCCGAGAAGCATCTGGAACAAAGTCGATGTATTAGAAAAGTACAAAAAAAAGATACTTTTGTGTCTTTTGCGCCAATCGATTGTGAGGACTTGATAATAACGGATTTTACTTCCTTCAAAATCACCACTGTCAACTTCACTGTAATCCTTCGAGTCACAAAGGCGATTATTTTAGAGCCAACATTTTATTTCTGGCAGGTAAGATGAAAATATTTAATCCTTTACTATGAATTTTATAAATTAAAATTATTTTCATTATTTAAATAAAATTAAAAGTATTATTTCTAAATAAATTTAAAGTATTATTTTCATTGTTAAAATATGTTAAAATAAATTGCTCCGTTTTTAATAAAATTTGTTATAATTGAAAATAGATTGAAAAATAAATAAGGAAAAATTTTATTTTTAATCAACTTATTATTTCTTAATGAAGGAAATAATATTTGTAATTTAATCTATTCTGAATATATATTCCAACAATATAAATTTTTATTATCATAGACGATCTTAGGTTCCTATTCATAGACCTAACTTAAGTACCGGTTGTTACTTGAACGTAATTCTGTCTTTATCTGTCCATAATAAGAATAAAAGACAGATGATACAAACGTTACTTGATTTAATAGCTACACTAGAAAAAAAGTTTATTAGTAACGAAAAAATTTTTATTGTATCGAATATATTGTTTCGGGTAATCGGTGAAATACTTTTGTTATCAATATCATTTATTCCGTCAGTGAAAATAAAATTTTTAAATATCAATATAATATATCTCAAGATACACAAGATATTTCTTGAACTTAACAATATCTCACACTGAAAATTATTAATTTTCTTTTAAATTTATATCTCTTAATGTCAAAATGAAAATCATATTAAATAATTAAAATAAAATTTTGTTCCTTCGATAAAATATGTTAATGAATATAAAAAATATTGCGTATCAATTGATTTCTGCGTACCAAATAGAAGTAACTATTCATTGAATAAATATTATTTTTCTTTAAAAATATATTTTAATTTTTCAAGCCTGAAAAATAATTTTTTTAGAAGAATATATTATTTTAAAAACATGAAACATCACTTTCAAGCATGGAAATAATTTGTTGCAAGTAAATTTAAAATATTAGTTCAAGTAAATGTTTCAACAAATTTAAGTTTTTTTTCTGCAATATAAATTTCAATTTTTTTTTAATTACTGAAACTGTTTTGATTCAATGAATTATTTCTTTAAAACAGTTAAATGTTGATTTTAATTAAAATTTATTTTTTGTAATTATGTTTATAAATAATTGTTGTGAAATTTTTTTTTTTACTGAAATATACGTTTTTAATCAAAATAATAATTACTTTATTAAAATGAGAAAGTTTTATAGTTATATTTTCTTCATTCTGACAATTATTATGTTTCAGTTCAAAATCCTCTTTTTAATGTAAAGAAATTTAATAAATTACACCGCTTTTTTGCACTAACAAACATTCTGATGTTGAAAAGAGATAGCTTTATCGAAGTCATGAACTAATTTGTTTAATTTATAAATTATGTATTTGGATTAAAAAATTATTTGACGTAAGATATTTTTTTCATTCTTATATAAAAATTATTTCAAATAAATATTACATTTTTTTATTAAAAAAATTTAGCATTGTTTTTAAGAAAGTTTTACTGACTTTCAACACTATTTTGGAAGTAACTAATTTCTCAAAGTTATAGATATAGGTATAGATATTTATTTATTTTGTAATAAGAGTACGAAAAGGCGTGTAATACATGAAATAGTAAGTAATAATTCTATAAAAAGTATTGCACATAATAAGATAAGATATCACAGTCAATTATTAAAATTAATATATAATACTGTATCAGTAAGTCACCATGTAAAAGTGATATCACAGACTATTCTAAATACACGCAGAAAACATAAATTAAAATAAAAAACAGTCTTAAATATCTATCAGTCATTGAATTAAAATACATAATTTAAAAGAGGAATCACTGTCATGACATCAATAAAAATAAAATTGGACAATACTATAAAAATAAAATTGAACAATACAATAACAAAATAATAGTAAATAATTAAAAAATAAAATAATAATTACATTTAAAAACAATACCGAAGATGTCATGACTTCTAATAAAAACAGAACCACTCATACTTTCCGCATACATTCATCTATCATTCACGCTAATAAATACATTTACACCTTAAATCTATATATAGGACAAAACAAAATAAATTATCACAAAAATTAAAATACTTAAAATTAATTTTACTCGAGGTCGAGTAAGTACGTCCTCAAAGCCGACTTAAACCTGCCGAGCGATGGAAGATTTTTTATATAAGCAGGCAGGGAGTTCCAAAAATGCGCACCTTGAACTTGAAAGGAATTTCTTCCAGTCTCAGTACGCATGAAGGGCACCGCAAAGTCCTTGATCTCTTCCCTAGTGGCTACCCTAGGTACATATCTAGTGAAGAGACTCACTAGATACTCGGGAGTATTCATGCGCACGATTTTGTACATAAGTACAGCCATAAAATACTGTCTCCTTGAATCAGTACGCAGCCAACCAAGCGCAGCTCTATAAGGAGAGATATGATCGCCCAATCCTACGCCTAATACATATCTCACACATGAATTTTGTAGTCTTTGTAATTGTCTTCTCAATCCCTGCGAAGCATCAAAGTTAAAAAAATATTTAGCTAAATTCAAAAATTTTTTTTTTTTAAATATAATATCGTATTGAAGGATATTTCAAGTTTTTTTTTTTATTTTAAAAATTATTTTATTAATTTAAAAATGATTTTTCTTTGACTCAAATGAATTAATTCCTTTGCACCGTATTTATTCAATTTGAAAGCAGCTTCTTTAAAGTTAAAAAAACCTTTTACGCTGTGCAGTCACAAAGTTTGCGTGAAATTCCGTGATAAAAGGAAGTTCGTACATACTAATTTAATATCATTTCAAAACAATGTATAATAACTATTTTTATGGTGAAAAATAGGGTTTCCTTTTTTTTAATCATTCTGCATTCGGAAATGAAATTTCATTTCTTTAATATGAAAGGACAAAGATGAGCGACCTGCTCTAGGATAAATTTAGAACAAATGTGCCTGTTTTTTTTTAATATCTTACAAATCATACATGTTTTTGATTAACAATCATTGATTATTTTATTACCCACTAATGTCAAATTATTTTTTTCTCTTATGCTATATTATTGAAAAAATCAATAATTTATAAAAAAATTATGTCTTTTTATTACTATATAGTTTTTGAATAACACTAATTTCAAAATTCGTTTCATGACACAATATATAATGAAGTTGAGATTTTGATTCGAAAAGGACAAAAATAAATGACCTATTACAAAACAAAAAATGTTTAAGGGTTTGCTTTAGACCTATACTTTATCGATCAAATATAGTTTGAAAATAAATTTCTTTTTTTTTCATATGAATAAATATCAGAATTGTTTGTAATCCCTAGCGGAAATATAAAATGTTTAAAAATATTTAAAACTGTTCAAAACCGTTTAAAACTGTTTATAAGTGCGAAATTTAGGATATTTAAAACAGTTATAAACAGTTTTAAACATTTTCGAACACTTTCAAAAAGTTTTGAAAATTTCGAAATGATTTTAAACAGTGTTGAATATTTTTGAATTTTTTATGTTTAAAAGT
Organism: Anastatus disparis; assembly: GCA_017163975.1. NCBI lineage: Eukaryota > Metazoa > Arthropoda > Insecta > Hymenoptera > Eupelmidae > Anastatus > Anastatus disparis. The sequence goes on from JAFFSR010000118.1 coordinate 1,055,373, forward strand.
AATAGATTATTTTAAATATTAAAAATATTTCAAAATAATTTTAAATCAATATAAACTATTTTTTATTAACTTGAACAGTTCTGAATGGTTTTAAAAAGTTTTGAACACCTACATTTTTAAACAGTTTCAAAAAGTTTCAAAAATTTCGAAATGATTTTTAACAGTGTTTCATATTTTGTCTAATAATTTTGTCTTTGTAAAAATTTTATTATATATATTAAAATTTTTATAATATATACGAGAAAATGTTCACTTTAGTTTAAAATTATTCTGTACTGCTCAAAACTGTTCAAAAATGTTGATAACTTTTTATAACTGTTTTAAATGTCAAAAATTTCACACTTATAAACTATTTTGAACAGTTTGAAACAGTTTTTAATAATTCAAAACTATTTTAAACAGTAATGCACATTTTATATTTCCACTAGGGATTGGAGATATCATCTTCTCCTCTATTTTATTGACAGTGAGTCTCTTTATCGCTGTGGACTGAGACCCGTAATTTTTATTGGCCAGGGACAGTTTTGAATTGGTTTTTCCTGGTCTCCTAATTCTATTTCACAAAGAAAAATTCAGAAATATTCTTCCAAAATTTTCCCAGAGACTAAACTCCGGTCTACTACAACATGAGCCAAGAGCCTTAGCCCCTGCGCTACCACCGATTGTACTTATAGGTATGAACTTATTTTAAATAAATGAGAATCAGAAGAGTGTAAATATGTATAAATTTCAAGAACAAGCCGAGAAAAATCATCCCTACTGAAAATTTTGTATGAGCTCTCATGTGGGATCTCATATGAAATCGCCTATGAAATCTCATACATATTCTTTGAAATTTGAAAATAAAATAAATGGGTAAATCTTTCATAATGTTAAAATTTCACCTGCAACAAATTGAAAAAAAAAAATACAGGCACACGTATAAAACTAATTTTCTCTTAATGTTGACGTATTATAATGAAAGAAAAAGATCGTGTTACTCACTTTTAAGGGTAGTCTTTTTAACAAACATCAAAAGACAGATTTTCGAGTAAATTTTTCATAGTGTTAAAATTTACTTTCAATAAATTAAAAAAAATTGAAGACACATGTATCAAATTTATTTTTTTTAAATATTGATATATTAAAATGATAATAAAAGAAAAAATCGCATTACTCACTTTTGAAGATAGCTTTTTTTAATATAAGACATTTAAATATATTCATTATTATCACACCCAGGTATAATATTTTACCTATCTCAGATCAGTTTTTAAGTATTTTGGGCTATAATAGATCATTTTCCATTGAGCTTTTTCATTTTTACATGTTTAATATGTTACAGAAAATATTTAAATACGCAATTTACATTAATAATTACAAAATTTTTTGTAATAAATAAAATATGCCAGAAATGGCAATTTTTTTGGAAAATTCATTAATTAATTCGGGTATTAAAATTGAGTGATATTAGTTACCCAATGGCTTTTGGGATTGCTGATTACAAATCATAAGTGAGTGGAATATCAATTTATTTTTGCTAAAATTGTCAATCTTAGGGTATGAAATTTGACATAGATTTGTGTAGTTTATGTTTTCGAATAAAAATACTTATATTCCTTTTAACCAAATATTTTAGTTTATTTAATAAACATTAAAAAATATAAAAATCGAAAAATTTTGATAAATAATCTTAGCATCGTAGCATTATGAATAATAGAAAAATCACGGTTATATAAACAAAATCTCGAAATTAGAAAATCGGTTTTTAAATCTAGAAATTTCAGTGATGATTCAACTCAACGTTCTAGGTGTAAGCTATTAATACATACTAAAACTGAGCTTTTTAAAGTTTAAACTCTTTAGAATTAAAACATTGATAGAAACTAGGTAATCGATGTAAATTTGGAAAATTTAATAGCCGGGAAAAATTCAATGATTTCCAGAATACTCGAAATAATACTTCAAAAGCAACTTAAAGATTACATTGAGTATTATAAAATAGTAAATTACAAAGTTCACAACAGAGAAAAGGTGAATCAAAGCTTAGATTTTCATATTAGTGGATAAAAACCTATTTTCAAAAGTGAGTCACGTTTTTTAAGTATAATTTCAAACGAACAAAGAACTTTATCTACACTAGGCACACGTTCCTAATAAAAAATTTCTCTTTGTGATTCTAAATATTACCTTTTGATGTAGTTTAAAATGTCACCGCTGAATAGTCTTTTTTACAGCATCGTATTTTCCAGAAAAAAGTAAAATATATAAATTTTTGGTAACATTTTAATAACCTTTCAGAAAGTACTTTTGTTAACAGGCACACACCCATGCTCTTGATTTTCCAAAAGTATGTGTATAGATAAAGCTTTGGTGTGAATTTCAAATCAAAAAAGCAGTAGTCATTTTTTTTATAGCGATAATTTATCATTTTACATGGCCTGGTAACATTTAAATTAAAAAAAAAACCTCTTTTCCCCGTCCGCCATAAAATGACACGTCTAATTATCATTAAAAATATAGCAAAATTAGTTTCTAATAACTCAATAAATCAGTGAACATTTGCTAACAAGATGTGCTATCTCATATTTAGGAGAAATGACGCAGTAACATGATTTTTAAAAGTATGAAAGAATTACCCAAATATATGTGAGATCTCATGTCAGATCGCACATATTTATTTTATTTTAAAAATTTAACGAATATACATTCGATTTCATATGCGATCTCATAGGCGATTTCATGTGACATCTCATATACGATCTCGTGTGCTATCTCATATGTGATCTCACGTGGGAGCTCTTACATATTTTATTCAATTTAAAAAATTTTTAAAATATATTTATTACTTTTTTAATTTTTTTGTCTTGTTCTTTAAGAGGCGTTCGGAACCAAATCGGTGACTTGCGGTATATATCAAGTCAGCATTTTTCGCTTTACGATAATATTTTGTATATTTTTATGGCTTAAACTATTTTAAATTATTTTTTATATACATGACTAGAGGAAATGACTATATTTTTACCATATTAATAAATGAATAAATTATTATAAACATTTATTACAAATATCAAACTGACTTGACATATACCGCATGCAAAAAACTGTCGTGTCGATTGTTCGGTGGCATTTTTCGCTTTATAACAATATTTTGTATATTTTTGTGTCTTTAACTATTTTAAATTATTCTTTATATACATGACTAGAGAAAATGACTATATTTTTACCATATTAATAAATGAATAAATTATTATAAGCATTTATTACAAGCACTGAATTAAGTCACCGATTTGGTTCCGACCGCCTCTTAATATTTGACAAATTTTGACATTAGCTATATTAGTACAATCACTTTAGTGAAAATAAAAAATGCTTTGGAGCTGTTATTTTTTTATGAACTTAGATCGCAATTTAGATATCAAAGTTGATAATCCCAATCTTAATACTATAAATTGAAAACTTTTATATAACTTTTTCAGTATAAGATTTTGTTAGATTTCTTTAGTTGTCCGCACTCAAGTTGAATCCTACCGATTTTTTTTTTGAAGTGAAAAAAACCCGATTAAATTTACTATTTACTCATAAACTTGGATTAGAAATATTATCAGAAAGGGAAGCTTCATTATGCCCTTATAATTACACTAATATTATAAATACGTCTTCGAACATTATAATATTATCATACTCGATAAATTTAGTGGAGCCATTAGACCCCAAGCATCTTGTCCGGGGTCAGAAGTTCTTATTTCGGCCACTTTAGTTAATTTGCATTGTATTTTATGGTGACACTTTCCAATTTAAGATCAGCTTTTGACCAACTTTACCGATCGAAAATAGCTAAAAAAGATATTTAGTTTTTATTTATTTTTTTTGGCTCGTTCTTTGAATATTAACAAATTTACACGCTTCTATTTCTCATTTGTTAAAATGAATAGATATTTACAAGTAAAAGCAATTCCGATATACATTTTTATTGAAAATAAACGAAATTACTTCTTTCGCTACTTTCGATCAGTAAAAAATGTCTAAAACCTCGTCTAAAACTGACCTTTAACATAACGAATAGTATAATAATAAAATATGTGTATTACCTTACTTTTAACGTTTAGACTTACATTGCATACAAATATAATTTTTATTATAAAAACTATGTGAAATGTCTGTATAGATATGATTACATATCATGGTTTGAAATTATATTCGAGCACGATTTAACAATTTTTCTGATTACGTTAGATTCACAACAGAATTAGTAAAACAAGCAATAAGATTGCGATAATACTCTAAAATAAAAGTAAAATCAATAATTTTTGAGTTATAAAAACCTATATTATTTAAATCTGTATGATGCAATTGTAAACGATATGTAAAAATAATTTATCAGTATGATAAAAAAAGGTATTAAGTACTAAGTCACTGTCGGTTCATTAAAGGTAGTTTGTCATAATTTTCTAAGACATAAATAAAGCTGCAACTGTTTTTGCGGCGACATGCAAATTGTATAACAATTGGTAAGACGTGTTATGCCGTAAATCTAAACCAGATTCAGCGTGCGTCATAGAACGACGCTACCTATTGATTAGAAAAACTGTCATTAATCAGTGAACTGACCCCAAGCCTCGTATACATGATTTCGTCTGTGATATGAAATGAGTAACTTAATTTGTGAATACGCAAATTTTGTACAAAGCTTTGTATACGAACGGCATCGCTCCAGACCTTACTCAAAAGTGATGGCTTTCTCGAGTGTAAAAGGCGATATATATAATTGTAGTGACTAGTTTCTTAACTATTACTTGTAAACATCGTCTAAATCTTTGTAAAAAATTGGATTGTTATATTATTATTTAATCGCCAAGTATAATCATGCTCGAATATAGTTTGAAACCATTATTCATAATAGCATGCTTTAGATAACGATTGTTTTGTAGATGTAAAGTAGAATCATTTAATCGTAAAGTTAAAATATTTAAAAATTATTTGAATTATAGACCAAATTTCAGATTTGATGATTCCCAGTTACCTGCTTTGTAACTGGGAACTGGTCAGACCATTTACCAATTACTTGGTCTGTAACTGGGAACTGGTCAGACCATTTACCATTTACTTGATCTGTAAATGGTAAATGGTCCGACCATTTACCAGTTGCTTGATCTGTAAATGGTAAATGGTGCGAATATTTTCAATTACTTCACCATTTCAAATGAAAAAACTATTTCCTTATTTACAACTCTGATAACTGGTAAATGGTCGAATCAGTTCGCAGTAAGCGGGTGGGTAAATGATAAATGATTCAACCAGTTTGCAGTTACGACCTGGGTAAATGGCAAATGGTCGGAACAGTTACAGAGCGACTGGTAAATGCTTGGACCATTTACCAGTTACTGGGTGAGTAAGTGGTAAATGGTCGAACCATTTACCAGTTACTGAGTGAGTAAATGGTAAATGGTCGGATCAGTTGATAGTTACTCGGTGAGTAACTGGAAATGGTCAAACTATTTACCAGTTACTGAGTGAGAAAATGGTGAATAGTCGGACCATTTACCAGTTACTGAGTAAGTAAGTGGTAAATGGTCGAACCATTTACCAGTTACTGAGTGAGTAAATAGTAAATGGTCGGATCAGTTGATAGTTACTCGGTGAGTAACTGGAAATGGTCAAACTATTTACCAGTTACTGAGTGAGAAAATGGTGAATAGTCGGACCATTTACCACTTACTCACCTAGTAACTGGTAAATGGTTGACCATTTATCATTTACTCACTCAGCAACTGATAAATGGTCCGACCATTTACCATTCACTCACCTAGTAACTGGTAAATGGGTCGACCATTTCCAGTTACTTGCTCAGTAACTGGGAACTGGTTAGACTATTTACCATTTACTTGCTCTGTAAATAATAAATAGTCTGACTATTTACCATTTACTCATCCAGTAACTGGTAAATGGTACGATCATTTCCAGTTACTTGCTCTGTAAATGGTAAATGGTCCGACCATTTACCATTCAGTCACCCAGTAACTGGTAAATAGTCCGACCATTTACCAGTTGCTTACTCGGTAAATGGAAAAATTTACAACCCTGATATCCCGTACTACTACTACTATCACTCCAGTGATTAGATACTTGATCATCATCATCTTCACTACTACTATTACTACTATCCCGTAGTAATATGTCACGAGCTAAAATAAAACATTTTTATTTTATATTTAAATGATATTATTTTTAATACAAAATATTTTTATATTACGCATGCACATAAAAAAACTCATACATACGCGCGCGCATACGCAGACAAACACTCACACAAGTGTTTGGACGCGTGAGCACATAAACTCCGATTGACATAAATAATTCTAAAACGTAAAAGTTTATGAAATTTTTACAAATAGATAATTTATTTACATAATTTTAAAATAAAATATATAAATATTTATTACTATTACAAATAAAATTATAGAAATAATTTTGTTTTAAATTTTATAAAAAATTTATTATTTTTCAATTATATGAATAATTATTTTAAAATAGGAACTAATAATTTTTACAAATAAAATAAATAATTTAAAATTATATGAAAATTATATAAATGATTTTACAAATAAAAATTAAATACATAATTTTTGTTAATAGTAATAATAACATTGAATATATTTTTATAGGAGACAATTTATATGCGTAATTTTTACAAATAAAATAAATAATTTAAAAAATATGAAAATTTTACAAAATGAAAATTATATAAATTATTTTACAAATAAAACTCTCCTCTTATCTCATTCCCTATCGCTTCCTTATATTCTCTCTGTCACTCTATTTCAACCACTATCTCTCTTTTTCTCCTTCTTTCTTTCATACATACTCGTTCCTTCTCTTTCTCTCTTTTTTGTTCATTTATGAGACCTCCATCATGCTTAGTCTCTTCTTTCGAACCTTAATTACAGACCCACGCTATATATATATATATATATATATATATATATATACATACTACCTGCTCTGTATTTACCTTTAACGCTCTAGTATATATGAATACTTTCCTTATAACTTTACTGTGTACATAATTTTAAAAATAATTATGAAAAGAAATGCACTTGCCCTGTAACTCCTCAAGAGAAATCACCATTTCCATAAGAATCGGTAAATTTTGCCTCCCACGATTTAAAATAAAATCTACCGCTGCTTCATGAGCGGATCTAGATTTTTTTATTATACCATCATATAATTGTTTGATTTTACGTGGCTTACAAAAACTTAAAAAAAACGTATCTCTCGTTTAAGATGGACACACACTATTTGTTTTACGCGACGTCGCCATGCATCGTTACACCTTGTAGCGAGGTGACGATCTTCGTAGCTTAACCGTGCTGCTACGGCGACGACTACCTCGCGTAAACTTTTTTCTTCCGCATTGTACATCATGTTGATTACGACTAACGAAAAATATTTGGGTGACTGCTTTTATATACCCAACAACCCTAGAAAAATTTAAACTAACAAATAAACCCATTTATTCTTTCATCTTATAATTTTCCTTATCAAGTTGTCAAATTTTTCAATATTTAATTACTTTTTAAAGAACACTTTTCAAAATTATTTATAGCTGTGTGAAAATTGTAGATTTGACCGTAATAAAATTTAAAATATTACCACGATAAGAGCACGTGTTTGTGTGTATGCATTTTCGTTTTCTGTTTATGTTTCCTTTTAAATATAACACCGATTCTAAAAAGGAATCATTCATTGACATTTGATTTTTGTTTTTTATTTTCTTAGTTCACACCCTCAACGTTTCTCATATTATTTTTCATTTTACGAAGTGATTATTTTTCATTTTTATGGTATGTGACATTAACACCTTCAAGAGGGTGCTTAAGTAATATATACATCTAAACGTTAAGTTACTCACAAACATAGTTCATTCTGTTGATATTAATGCAGTATTGAGATTTTACGATCGAAGTAATAAATTTCTCGTTGACATACAACCACCCATGCTTTTAATTTTCCTCTATATAGCGTTTTTAGTACGTCTTAACGCTGTAGGTCACTACACACTCATATATAGAATTTCAAAAACATGCATTCTCATAAGTATATGTATAAAAAAGACTGCTTGATTTAAAACTATTCTAAAAGAAAGAAAATTTGAAAAGGGTCTTAGCAATCATAAAACAATAAAAGTCCAGTTGTATGTGGTGCAAAGGATATTTACGACTGGGCGTGAAAGAAGAAACTCATCTTACGCAGTTTACGACTCGGTAAAGTATATTTACTATGCGTATGGTACACTTAAAGCGAAAACTAAACATGTATCGCTCAAACGATAATCGAATTTCATTTCTTAGATAATTTTAATACAAAAACATCTTGGTTTTTTACCAGAACTCGCAAAAATTTTCAAACTAAGAAGGTTCGATTAGAAAATAAAATCAAGAGATATTTAGTTTTAAAAATGAGTCCGTCAAAAAAACACATCACTGCTACTGCTGCTCCAGCAGAAGAGAAGGAGGCTGTAGCATGCCTCCCATCTACGAGTGCCTGTATACCCACAGGCGTACAGGAGGTGTATTGGCGGAACCTTATCGCTCAGCGAGGGTTTATCCATTTCACCGTTGTAAAATGATAAGTACCCGACAAAATTTCCTAGTGGAAATTTTGATGTGGCCAGAGTATTTTCGAGTACACAGTATTCAGGAGATTGCGCTGGAAGCTATACATATCGATCATGAAAAGATCGATTGGTTTCCAAGGAACACTTAGATTTCACCCAAAAATCAGCAGCCACGGTATGCCATTTATTTTAAATACGATTGTTGGGGGATCATTTACGTAAACGGCCTCTGCGCTAAGGAGTTAAAAAGGGAGAGCGCTTCATCTACAGATGAAAAAAGTACAGTTTTAACAAATTTTTTGTATAAAGTGTGTTCAGTTTAAAAATTTATGATGTAACGTCTTTTGTTTTAACAAAAATGCTTGACGATAATGATTTTTGCAAAACAGATCTAAATATTGTAATATTAGAAATTAGTGAAACAAGTGCATTTTAAAAAGAAGGAGAACCAAGTATACGTATAATGTATGTGTGGGACTATGCGAGTCGCGTAGCACGGCGTGGACTTTATAAACAAGCAGCGCGTGATAAAGAGAGATTAAGAATGAGAGTGAAAAGAACGAAAAATATAATAGAACTTATGCTTTTAAAAAAATTAATGATTATTCAATCAATAGAAAGTAAATTTTTCTGTACTTTTGCATTTTTATAAATAAATTATTTTAAACTATTTTCAATAATTATTTCTATTCAATCCCTGTTCACTCTCCTACTCCTCGACAACTTTTTAAAATTTCATTACAGTATATAATCAGCCATCATTACACACACACACATATATATATATATATATATATATATATATATATATATATGAGCCATTCTAATACTTTTTCTAAAAAGTGTTCGCAGTGGGTCTCCAGAATTTTCCATTGACCATGGCATCTTTTTGTACTATGAAACTTAGGAACCCATGCCAAATTTCAGCCTTCTAGAACCAATAGATGCCGAGAAATGGCCATACAAAGACCAAAAATGGGCCCTTTTTTGGCTGTTTTTCGCTAGTTTTCGAATACTCCTCATTAATCCAATATTGCACCAAAATGAACTCACAATACGTCGTTTTCTTCCTTTTGAACTAAACTTTTTAGAAATCATTAGCACATTTGGATTTATGGAAAGGGCTTTGCTACATAACCTTAAAAACAACGGGCGTTTTTTTGACTTTTTTCAACTTTTCATCCTTCCATAACATCACAAATTTTCAATATTTTTACAATCGGCAAACGGCGTTGGAAACCTCTTGAAAAGACCTTCAATTTAACACTTTGAACGTTTAAAAACATTAAAAATTGATGGAGTTATTGAAGGTTGAAGTTCACAAAATTCGTAAAAAATGCGTTTTTGGCCATTTTCGAACCCCTAAAGCTCAAAATAAGGTGTCTTTTTTTTTTATTGCATAAATTTTTAGTTTTGATATAAATATATGAAATAAAACCGTTTCCAGAGGACCGTTTTTTGATTTTCGAATTATTTTTCGTGCATCTAATTATTGCTTTTTTTAGACATTTACAATGCTATATGCTCGTATGTATAGCGTTCTATACATACTAGCATAGGGTATCGTCCTAAATTGACTTTCCAAATAAATTCTTATACTTTTTTACATGTCTTAAAAAATATTTCAACACCAAACTCAGATTGAAAGTTTTTCACCGACCTTAGAAAAAATACAAGTGACGGAAAAAAATTTTATAAATAATGAAAAATTGCCTTTTTTGAAACACTGACATGAAAGTTGTTATTATTTTCACGCGCTACTACAGATTTAAAGAAAACATGTTAATCAGACCATAATAAACTACAGGAAGTTAGCATTTTATCTATATTTTAATATGCTTTTTTATCATTTTTATCAATTTATTTTATTTTTATTAATGCACAAAAAAATATCTTTTATGTTTTCAATTTTTGGTTTCATACATTCATTGTATACTAAAAAATATACAATAGAGATGTTCGTTATGCATGTGAAAAACTTACATTATAGGAATAAAATATTCTGTGAGAAACTTGTTTCAAAAAAAAATATTTCGAGTAACACACTTCAAGAATGTTTAGGAAGGCTAGAAACTATATTGTAATTTCTTCTTTATATCATTTCTGAAATTCTTATCATATGTTTAAGTTATCGTTGGCTATCCTACATCGTAAAATCGACGTTTCAGTAAAATAAAAAATTAATCAAACAAATTTTTGTTGTTCATTTAAAATTTGCGGGCACATTTGTAGGTTATTTTGAAGTTTTTCAGCTAAATTCCGATCTATGAGAATATAGGGAAAAAATTTGACGGAATACAAGGATACGGAATTGACGTACTATGACGTTCCGTAGCCTATTTTCCCTTCCATCTAATTTCACCCTTATACTAAAGAAGATAGACGCTTATAGAAGGATTTTTCTGGGTTAAATTTTTCGTCCGAAAACCTGGGTAACACTTTAACATTGTCTGTGTTCAATAGAAAGTTGAAAATGTTCCATCTAGATTGCTCTTGTTTTATTTCATTATTTACAGTACTATGAATGCACATTCAATCTTTTTTATTTAGGTTCGAATTTATAGTCGACACTCAACACTCAGCACTCAGTTCTCAACCCTCAGATCTTAAAGTTTCATTGTTCTGTGTTTCCTATAAACGTGGGTCTACGTTTATAGGGAACACGGAACAATGAAACTTCAAGATCTGAGGGTTGAGTGCTGAGTGTTGAGTGTCTACTATAAATTCGAGCCTTACGTTTATATGGCCCGAATTCATAGTCGTGTCTTGAGTATTGAGTATGACTTAAAACTTAAGTATCGTTACTTGAGTATCAGCTGTTACTTCAATTGAGTGTTACATCTTTACCGATGAGTAGCTTATCTGTTTGATTTTGTTTCATAACTAACTGTGATAACCTCTTCATGTAGCACGCAATCAAAGTAACAGCTGATACTCAAGTAACGATACTTAAGTTTTAAGTCATACTTAATACTCAAGACACGACTATGAATTTGGGCCTATGTTATTTTTAAAAGCACTAATGATTTTATCCATACTTGCCATTGTATAGCGATAATATTTGTTTAAGTTAAAATTGCTCGTTATTTTTGTACTTGCATAGGCATCCTCATATTTACTTGATTACAGCGTATTTTCATTTTCAAGTATAGTCAAACAAATAAATTCCCCTACTTGATTTTACATATACGCAAATATAGCTTTTAAACAAAAAATAAAATATATTGTAAAAGTTATTGATGTAAATGTGTTTTTAAAGAATTTATAAGTGGTGAGCATAATATAAATTCAGTTTGTTATTTTTTGATCATATCTAACCTTTAGAATTTAAATATAAATTTCAAACATTTAAATACAATCCTACGTTTCTTTATTCAATTTGTAACTTCAAATATTTATTATAATTTTATATTGATGCAAAAACATCTTCTGACATGTTTACTTTTATTTATTTCTATTATTGTAAACATTGTATATTTCTAATACTGAAGAGTTTTTAATAGTTTTTTATTGCATAGGTATTATAGTAATTTAATAGTTTAATCACTCGTACCTTAAGAAGAGGCCGAACTATCTGTCTTTGTCGAATAGCGTTTTTCATCATTTATGTAAACACTATCCGGTATAACAAGAAAAAAATAGCAGCCCCCGCTAGATATTAGTACAATAAGTAAATTTTGTAATAACAACCAAATTTTGTACCGCATAGTTTTTGACTAATTAGAGACCTACTAGCAATCTAGAATATAACCTATCTTTTTTTGGTAGGTCTCTAATTATTCAAAAACTACGCAGTGAAAAAATTTGGTTGTTATTACAAAATTTACTTATTATACTAATATCTAGCGGGGGCTGCTATTTTTTTCTTGTTATACCGGATAGTGTTTACATAAATGATGAAAAACGCTACTAGACAAAGACAGATAGTTCGGCCCCTTCTTAACATTTTGTAATTACATGTCTTTATGAACATGCATTCTATACATCTATATTTTTAACGAAAATCATATTAATTTTTAATTTATAAATATTATAAACTATTTTTACATCTAATTAATTTAACTTTCTATAAATTAAACCTAATAGTTTTTTCTATTTTTTTCTTCTAGAACTTTAAAAGGTGATAAAGCAAAGTAATGAATTAATGGGTTTTAAAGTTTTGAAAAATTATGGCAAATCAGTGTTGTCTAGGAAGTATTTTCAATAAAAATTGTGACGTTAGTCAAGGAAAAAAAATAATAGATCTTGATGAAAAGAACTTTATTGTCTTTAAGAGTGCCAGAAATTAATATTAAGAATGAGGAGGGATTTATTTGCCTTTTTCACTACACTGAATATTTAATCATGTACATAATAAATCAGAAAAATTGCTGTGATCCAATGCAGAAACACAAAAAAAAAGTAAACAAATCTTTAATGATTGTTAATTTACAATATTCAATCAACATAAAAGATATATGTGGTTTTGATGTTCCACCAGGAAATAAATTGTGTAAATCTTGTAATATTTATCTTAGAAAGAAAGTTAGTGATCCTTTAAGTCTTAATATATTCTGTGCTGATCCATTTGTAAAACATCGACAGAACGTAGACAAAAATTTGATTGGAATAGATCAAAATATTGTTAATTATTTGAATGAAGTTCACAAAATAAAATTAAACATTAATCATAAATTATGCTCTAGATGTTATGCGGTGGTAAAATCAGATTTATCTGAATATAATAAAACACTTGCTGAAACTTTGATTACTGTAAATATTCAAGAGGGTTTAAGCACAAGTAATACTCTAACTAAAAAAAGGGAGAACTCAGAGTATTTATCACAGAGTCAAGGAAAACGAACAGTTGATCAGATGCTGGACGTGTTAGGCATGCCAATCTTTAAGAGAAGTAAGAATAATGATGAGCAAACAGTAAAATGTGGTATTAATATATTGGAAAACATTGTCAATAACTTCTCGAATGCTTTTGAAATAGCATATAATGTTCAGTTACCAAAATTTGAGAATCTTGAAAGTATATTTAATAAAAACACATGGTTTGAAAGTATGATAAAATCCATCCAAGATCGATACAATTCAGTATTTGATATGAATGAAAAAATATTATTATTGACCGTATTACTAGATGAATGGCAATTTACAATGTTTGCAAAATACTTCCAGTGCACTCGTCACATGTATTATGAAGCAAAAAAGTTAAAAAGGAATGAAGGTAAAAGAAAATAATACACTGTAAAAAATTTTGTGTAATTCGTCAAATTTTATTTTGTGTTAAAATTTTACAAATATGTTTGTAAAATCAACACAAAAAATTTTTTGATTTAAAAATGTATGTGTACTTTTAAAATTAATACAAAAATTGTTATAGAATTAACACTCGGAGTTTGTAAATTTTACAAACATGTGTGTACTTATTAATTTTAACACAAAAAAATTTGTATTTCATCTCTAACACTTATGTGTGTTAAAATTACAAATTATTTTCTCACCATGTACATATTTATTATCCTGTTTTTATTCAAAAAGTTTATTGATATAGAATTCTACCTTCTAAAGTAAAACAACCGTAATCTAACATTTAAAAAAAAATAGATTTATTCATATGATTAGAATCATAACGAAATTCTGCATTCAACTGTTTTTGAGGATTTTGAAAAAAAAAACATTAATCTTTAATGACACCGATGCAAAGAATAAAAAGTCTGACTGAATTGAAAATTTAATTCCAGAAAAAAGCGTTAAGGGAATGTAACAGGATCTATGATTTCTACATAGTTACCAACATTGCAGTTTTCCAAATTTTTAATTTGAATTCAAAAATTTTTCGAAATATCTTTATATTATGCTTTTTGTTAGTTAAAATGGAAGGCTGTAATATAGAGATATTTAACAAATTTTTGGATTGATAATAAAAAATTTGGAAAACTGTAATGTCGGTATTTTATATTCCCTTAATTTACACAAATTTAAAAGATATTAGTTAATACGTCACTATTTACTATTTTTAGGAGCATTAATATTTATTGATGCTCTCTTTTCTGAGATATATTTCAGAATGTATGCCTCTTTACAAAAATAAAAAAGCTCATACTCCTAAGAATAAAAGGCTAAGTAACATTAACGTTTATTGCCAAATATTTTTAAGAAACAAGCATAGTTAACTACATTTTTTAATAGTAAAAAATAAAATTAACAATTATTTTTTCATTCCATGCTTTAAATGATCCTTCATTCACTAATTAAATTCACCATTAACATTTACTCATTATAAATATCGTATTTCTTCATACAAAAAGTTTTTCGCCGTTTTCTCAGTTTCAATCGAAATACAGTTGACGGTTTTTTACTTTGGACGATAGAATTTAATATGCAATGATGCATCTATCTTGATTTAATCATTTTAATTACAAATTATCGAGAAATACTTGTTCAACGAAGAATCATAAAAATTTATGTATGACCACATTTCAGGTGTTTTTGGTAAGCGCATAAGAAAAACGTATACTCGAATCACAGATGAAGTTAAAAACGAGATCATAGCATTTTATTTAGATGATACAAATAGTAGAGCGTTAAGTGGTATTAGGCAAGTGCGCATGCAAAAGGTTCCTGGAAAACAGTCTATTCCAATACCCAAAAAGTTATTACTTTATGATTTGAAAGAATTGTACACTAAATGGATAACAGAAACTAATAAAAGTCAAGTACCTAGTTTCTCTTTTTTCGCTTGTCTGAAGCCAATGAATTGCGTAAGTGCTGGAGAGCCTGGAACTCATATTATATGTGTATGCTCCGAACATCAAAATGTAAAACTAAAGTTGGCAGCTGTAATTCCTTTAATGAACTATAGAGAAGTTTTAGAAGAAGGTGTTTGTTCAAAAGATAATAGAGATTGTATGCTTCATTATTGTAAAAATTGTCCAAAAACTGATGGTATACGCATATTTTTAGAATCTAATATCGATCTGAACGTGAAAAATGTTTATTATAATAATTGGGTTATAGAAAAACAGAAAGTAAAGATAGTGACAGTTCATTTAGTTCTAAAACGAGCTTGAAATCTTTTGAAATACCATTAAACTTTTTTATTGAAGATTTAAGTAAAAGTGTTTGGAATTTAACCAAACATCATTTTATTTCTGAAAAACAGAAAGATTATTTAAAATTTTCAAAAAATACATTAGAGAGTAATACCGGCCTACTGATTTCAGATTTCGCAGAAAATTATGCTTTCGTAGCACAGGACTCTGCACAGGCGTGGTATTTCAATAATACTACTGCTTCGCTATTTACTGTTTCATTTTATTATAAAGAAGGTAATGAGCTGAAAACGCAATCTTTTTGCGTTATTTCAGCGAGCACAAAACACCAGGCTTATTCAGTCCACATTTTCTATGAAAAAGTACTGGAGGAGATAAAAAAAATGTTTCCATTTATAAAAATTATAATTAATTTTTCTGATGGTGCACCGACACAGTACAAAAACAAGTGAGTAATATATGGGTCATAATAATATAGTTTTAATATTCGGATTATAAAAAAATTGCAAATCAAAAGTCAAAATTATGTTTTTATATTATATGTTATATTCTTACAATTAAACTACAAAAATCATGCTTGCATCGAAAAAAATATAACGTATTTATTTAAATGAATGACCTCTTTTTAATGTTATAGTTAATGAGATGGGGACAGACGTGGAACGAAAATTGGCGACACAGCCATTTCGTCGGAAAACAGTTTCAATACGAATTTTTATCCTTTACGTGTGAACATAATATATTTTAAATGTTTATTTTTAAATACACA
The DNA here is from genome assembly GCA_017163975.1 of Anastatus disparis. Lineage (NCBI taxonomy): Eukaryota > Metazoa > Arthropoda > Insecta > Hymenoptera > Eupelmidae > Anastatus > Anastatus disparis. Next base: position 1,071,781 of record JAFFSR010000118.1, read on the forward strand.
AAGTCGATTAGGTCAAATATATTATTTACTTCAATATTTCATTCGAAATTCCATTATTTCAGGGACATCAGGGGCTGACGTAGAAAATTTGACCATTTTTTTAAACCTACGTCACAGAGCTTTAAAAAAATTAATATTTTTATGAATGTACTATTTAAAACTCGACCAAAGAAAGATGCATTTGTATTTTTTGTTTAAATTTCATTCCATGAATCATGTAAAATCACCGGCGACATCAATATTAAAACTAGATTATTATGACCCATATAGAAGATTAATAACATAATTGATAAATACAATTAATTCTAAAAATCGAAATATTGTTTTCCATAAATAAAGTTACATAAGTAACATTTTACATAAATAACATTTTATTAACAATACTTAAGTATTTTTTCAATCAGAAACATCTAATGAATTTACTTATCACAGGAATCACCTTATAAATGTATGCTACCATAAAGAAGATTTCGGTATTAAGTTGAAATCTTATAATTTTTTCGCTACATCTCACGGAAAAAGCACTTGTGATAGCATAGTAGCAGTTGCGAAAAACTATGCTAGAAGGGCTGCATTGCATGGTGAAAAAATAACAGATGCAGAGGAAATGTATAATTATCTGAACGAAAACGTTTCAGAAATTAGGTATGGATTTAATCACAACATATTATACAAACTATATTTACGAATCGAACATTTCACTTGAAAAATATTGCAGATTTCTTTGGGTAAGCGAAAATGATGTAATTGCAAGAGGTAAAAAACTTCAGAAGAGATTTACGTCTGCAATAACAATACACAGAACAAGACAGTACCACTGCTTTGAACCTATAGATGGATGTACATTAAAAGCTAAATTATATTCTTTTGATTCAATATCTAATACTGTTAAAATTCAATAAAAGATTTTATAACATATGAATAATTCTAGAAAACCTTCAACTTTCTCTTTTTGAAAATTATTATAAATTATTTTAAAAGCACTCTCATGGGGAAATTTTTCTTATTTCTATAGCTCTTAATGAGTAAAAACAGTTGGTGTTACTCATTTTACAACGAAGTAATTTTTTGTATTGCAAAAATTATAAAAAATATTTCACTTTTTTTAATAATTTCCAAATTTGCATAAACTGGCATATACAATAAATTCTAATACATGACTTCTCTTGTATCTAATAAATTCATTGACAAAGATGTAGAAGATTATTTTATTTCGAGGTTATAAGCATAAATGCTATTAAATTTTTAATTTATATATTTTCCTCTACAATGTAGTTGATGATCTCATATTTTTAAAACTTATATATAAAACTTATACTTTTCTCGATATTTTTTAATAAATTTTTTATATTTTTATCGAAAGTTGATGAGATACCGTAATTTTCTTACGACATTAAGTAATTTCTTATAGATTCTAAGTTTTGTTTTCTGAATCCAATAATAATGAATAATAACGAAAATTTGTTTGATTAACTTTTATTTTACTGAAACGTCGATTTTACGATGTAGGATAGCTAACGATAACTTAAACATATGATAAGAATTTCAGAAATGATATAAAGAAGAAATTACAATATAGTTTCTAGCCTTCCTAAACATTCTTGAAGTGTGTTACTCAAAATATTTTTTTTGAAACAAGTTTCTCACAGAATATTTTATTCCTATAATGTAAGTTTTTCACATGCATAACGAACATCTCTATTGTATATTTTTTAGTATACAATGAATGTATGAAGCCAAAAATTGAAAACATAAAAAGATATTTTTTTGTGCATTAATAAAAATAAAATAAATTGATAAAAATGATAAAAAAGCATATTAAAATATAGATAAAATGCTAACTTCCTGTAGTTTATTATGGTCTGATTAACATGTTTTCTTTAAATCTGTAGTAGCGCGTGAAAATAATAACAACTTTCATGTCAGTGTTTCAAAAAAGGCAATTTTTAATTATTTATAAAATTTTTTTCCGTCACTTGTATTTTTTCTAAGGTCGGTGAAAAACTTTCAATCTGAGTTTGGTGTTGAAATATTTTTTAAGACATGTAAAAAAGTATAAGAATTTATTTGGAATGTCAATTTAGGACGATACCCTATGCTCGTATGTATAGAACGCTATACATACGAGCATATAGCATTGTAAATGTCTAAAAAAAGCAATAATTAGATGCACGAAAAATAATTCGAAAATCAAAAAACGGTCCTCTGGAAACGGTTTTATTTCATATAATTATATCAAAACTAAAAATTTATGCAATAAAAAAAAAAGACACCTTATTTTGAGCTTTAGGGGTTCGAAAATGGCCAAAAACGCATTTTTTACGAATTTTGTGAACTTCAACCTTCAATAACTCTATTAATTTTTAATGTTTTTAAACGTTCAAAGTGTTAAATTGAAGGTCTTTTCAAGAGGTTTCCAACGCCGTTTGCCGATTGTAAAAATATTGAAAATTTGTGATGTTATGGAAGGATGAAAAGTTGAAAAAAGTCAAAAAAACGCCCGTTGTTTTTAAGGTTATGTAGCAAAGCCCTTTCCATAAATCCAAATTTGCTAATGATTTCTAAAAAGTTTAGTTCAAAAGGAAGAAAACGACGTATTGTGAGTTCATTTTGGTGCAATATTGGATTAATGAGGAGTATTCGAAAACTAGCGAAAAACAGCCAAAAAAGGGCCCATTTTTGGACTTTGTATGGCCATTTCTCGGCATCTATTGGTTCTAGAAGGCTGAAATTTGGCATGGGTTCCTAAGTTTCATAGTACAAAAAGATGCCATGGTCAATGGAAAATTCTGGAGACCCACTGCGAACACTTTTTAGAAAAAGTATTAGAATGGCTCATATATATATATATATATATATATATATATATATATATATATATATATATATAAATGGTCCTTTTCAGGACCATCATTTTAATAATAACGTAGAATATATACACATAAATATATACATACTCTCTCTCCCTTTCTCTCTCTCTCTTTCTTTCTCTTTCTCTCTCTCTGTCGATAACTTTTTATCATTTGATCACAATATATAATCACCCATCATTTTATAAAAGTCGTCATTTTCATTTCGACCTGTGGTAAGTACACATCGTGCTTTCTCTCTCTCTCTCTCTCCATATATATACACGCTTTCTCTCTTCATATATATGTATATATATATATATATATATATATATATATATATATATATATATATATATACCTCTCTCACGTTTTTATGGCTCATAAAATTTTTAGGAGTCATAAAATCACGACGTATCATGGGTTATTGGGTTAAAAATCACGAGACCTACGATGGGGAATTCTCTCTCTCTCTCTCTCTCCCATTGACGTCACGTTTTTATGGCTCATAAAATTCTTATCAGTCATAAAATCACGACCTATCATGGGTTATTATGTTAAAACTCACGAGACCTACGATGGGAAGGATGACGTCATCCGTTTCCCCATCGTAGGTCCTATACTACTGATCATATATGACGATAGAGGTGTGATTTCGACAACAAAGTGTTGACGCTATAGAAGCGTGGCGCGCGTATTAGTGTGTGCATGAGTATCGTGGCTCGTGTATTAGTGTGTATGTGAGCCATCTGACAGCTTGATATTTATTTTCGTTTTTATATATTTTCTCTCTTAACATATTTTTATTTCATAAGTTTAACCATTTCTATTTTGTTGTCGTTGTTGTTATTAGTTATTTGTTTGATTAATTACTGTATATTTTTATTAAGCTTTGGACATAATTATTTTGTAGACTCTAAATAATTTATTTGAGTTATTACCGTTAAATATTGGTTATAATATATAGATATATTTTTAATGATTTCGTGCATATCTATATTTATATGCATTTAATCAGTATTTCTAGATAATTTTGTGTTTTAATATTTTTTTGTAAATATTTCATGCGTGTATTTTAAGACTTCTTTACGTTTATGCATTTAAGTTTAAGTGAAAACATAAATTTCCACTTAACTTCTTTTTTTCTGTAATAATATAATTGTTTGTTCCTTCTTCTTGCATTGTGTGTTGTTTTTATTCATGTATATTCATTTTTTTTCTCATCCTTTTCTTTTTTTTTATTTGTCCATATTTCTTTTCTTTTACTTTTATTTCTTAGACGCATGCATATGGGTTAGAATAATACTTTTTTAAAAAAGTGTCCGCACGTGGATCACCGATTTGGCTGGTTTTGAAATATGTTTTGGTATTATAAAAATTAGGAATCTGTGCAAAATTTCAGCCTCCTAAGTGCAAAACTCGCGGAGAAATGGCCTTTTAAAAGTAAAAAAAATCGGCTTTTTTGGGCTGTTTTTCACTTTTTTTCAAAACTCTGCCAAGGTTCAAGTTCTCAAAATTTCCTAATCCAGCTGGCGTCATTTTTTAGCTTATGAAAAGAGCTCTGAGAATTAAGTTACTAAATTAAATTCTATAAATTAGGAGCTAGTCTACATGACTTTAAACAAAAAATTAAATTTTGCTATTTCACGTACCTTTGAATGGTCGCAGCGTCTTCCCTTATCAACTTTTGACAATTCTGCAAATTAGGTTCAATTTCTCTTGGAAAAAACTATTTTTTTTTTTTTGGCGAGTTCAATTATGTTGAAAATTGGCCGAGATATGAGATGTCAAAGCTAGTGGATTTAGCAAAAATCGCGTTTTTTGCGATTTTCAGGTATCTATTTCTCCGTTCTATATGAATATTTTTTGTTGTACCAAACGTTAAAAGTAAGCTCTTAATATCTACAATACCAGGAAAACATTTTTGTCAATATTTTCTAGGCGTTTCTGTAAGCTTCAAGGATTTGAAAATAAGGGATTTTACGAAAATCGCTTAATTAATGGTTACGCATTGATTTCAATTTTTTAATGATTTAACAAAATCAAAATATTTTTTCCACTACGTTTAGGCAAATAAAACTAAATTTTGGTGAATTTTGAAAAATAAAGCATTAAGATTTCTACATTGCTTTAAGTACAAAGTAGTTATCTATGAAGAATAATCTTCATGCTACATTCTACAAGCTAATGTATTCCTTATTTTGAAATTTCGTAATAAAATCAAAAGATAGTTAATATTTATGAGTACAGGTGTAATGTCCATTTTACAACGCCCCAATGAACTTAAGCTACAAAAACTTGACACCTTTAGACCTAAATTTTCATTTTTTACACGCTTTTCTTAAGCTTGCTTTCACGTCTGTCTGTCTGTCTGTAATCAAATCTTGCATGCTCGATTTGAGACACTTTTTGTCGATGGAAATTTCTGAAATTTGGCACAGACCTTGGTCTCCGATGACAATACAATAATCTGTTGTCCAGGTCCGCGATGACGGGTGTACAAACTGATCTCCGAGGAAGTACAAGTGGGGAGGCTTTCTCTGGGTCAAAACGAGTTAATAGGTTCTTGTTTAGTTGATACTTGTACAAAATGCACACACACACACACACACGCACGCACGCACACACACGTGATTCTTGAAAAGCGTGTTTTTAAAATGTTTTTTTTTTAGGGTATGTTTTGATACACATTGCAGGATTAATATTGATTTGTAAAGCAATTTTCGCGATGAAAAAAAATTTTTTTTCTGAGTTTTCTTAATTTTTATTGTGCATAATAGGCCCCAGTCTAAAATTAAAAACGCCTACTTTCAAATAATACATATATTTTGTTAAAAAAATTTCTAGTTAGTTTTGCACAATGTTAGAAAAACTAAAAATCATCAATGCACATTGTAATGTGCGTATTATCGAAAACGGTTTAAATATTAAAATTTTTTATTCCGAATAATATTTAAAAAAATTTCTGATGCAATTTTAAACATTTTTGTAATATTTGATAAAAATATTTCATGAAATGTCTTTTAGAAATATTTTATGGTGTGTGGGTAATGATGAATATGAGATTTTAGTATATTTTTTCAAAGAGCACTCTAGTTACTTTTCTTAAGGGGATGTAAAACGGATACTACACCTGTATTCATAAATATTATCTATCTTTTAATTTTATTGTAATATTTCAGAAAAAGAAATACGTCAACTTGTAGTATGTACTATGGAAATTATCTAGTTAAGTTTTTAACCGAATTCATAAATTACTTTTTGAGAATTTCGGGTTCTAATATTGCATCTTGAAATTTTTTAATTTTGTACGGGAACCCAAAATTCACAAAAACTAATTAATGAATTCAGTTAAAAATTTAACTAGATAATCTTTATAGTACATACTACAAGCTGATCTATTTCTTTTTCTTAAATTTTACAATAAAATTAAAAGATGGTCAATATTCATGAATACAGGTGTAGTGTCCGGTTTACATCTCCTTCAGGTGAGCGGACCACCTTCAAAGAATTCTAATTTAGGCTTGAATTTATAGACCCAACTCAAGTTATGGTTGTATCATCTGTTCTTTTTTCTTTTCATGAGAAAGACAAAGACGGAATGAGGTTTGTGTAACAATCTTTACTTGAGTTGGGTCGATGAATTCGAATCTAAGTTTTCATGAATATTTTTGTGATTTTTGAAAATGTACTTTTTTAATCATCGAAGTTCAATCGTAATATTTTCTCTTCATTATAGTGAAAAAAATAAATGTAGACAACAGTTAATTTCATGCAATAGAACAGGATCACCCGGAGACAGAACATGCGTATGCACATGGGAGAACTCTAGACTCGACCTAATATCTATAATTCAATAAAGAGAGCTGCAGCCAATCACGTTTATGTGCGAGAAAGAAAGGTTGCAAGTAGACGACGACGCGTTTTTCTGTTTGAAAACTTGCTCCGAAATTATATGCTCGAAGATCTGGACTTAAAATCTTTATAAATGCCGATTATTAATAAATTTTTTTATAAATTAAATTGAGAATCTGGAATGTTACAAGGTTATTCTTTTACAGTGAAATGACTTTGTAGTGTCCAGGTATGTTTTCTACAAAATATAATACGCTAAAATGGTATGTAAGTGAATTTATTATGCAGTTATGTTTCATGATTCTTTTTTTTATCAACTCTTCAGAGTGTTATTTGAAAATAACACTAAAATATAATAAGAGTTCTATTAAATATTTTTAAATCAACTAAAAATTTTTCATATTTGTTTCTTAATTTTTATGAGAGCAATGTGTTCTATTTACCTGCAAATATTAGAAATTTTTTATCATTTTCAAAGTTGATATTCTTACTTTTGAATCATTGCTATTACATGATTATTGAAAAATAGTTTAGTTAAATACCAAATTTCTATAAATTAAATCGTTTATAAATCAATAACAAAATTATAACTTGATGAAGTGAAGCGGACATAATGGTGCTCACCTTTGGACTTAATGAAAAGAATACGAGTATATTTAAAAAAATACGATATTTAACTAACTAAAATATAAATAATATATTTTAAAATAATATAAACAATTGAGACAAATTTTAATTTTCATATAAAAGCAATCTCTGGTTTTATTTTTGTACTCACATAATTAATCTTCAATATTTTTGTATAATAATTATCAGAGTTTACTTCTGTATGATAATTTACACCAGAATCAATTAAAAAATTCAACTTATTATTAATTAATGGCATAAATTTTTTTCATGCAACAATTCATTGTGATATTCAAATTTTATGTGTCTCCATCTGCTATCAGGAATAGTTAAGACAGTTATGATTATAAATTAAGTATAGGGTTTAGTGAATTCACTGATATAGCCATCAATATTATTTAATTAAAAAGTTTTTTACAACGTTCCGATTCCTATATGAATCCTATTCAGATACTAATATATTAAAAATTTAAGTAATAAAATAATAAAATATAATATCAATTAAGTTGAAATTTCGTCAATTTTTATTAATTATTAATTTATAATTTAATGCCATTTAATTACTATTATATATGACTTAGACATTTGTATACAGGAAATTTTATAAATTTTTAATAAAATTTTATAGTTAAAATTTTAAAAAATTATTAATAAATTATAAAATTTTATTAATTAGTAATAAAAATTAATAATTAATAAAAATTGACAAAATTTTAACTAAATTGATATTATATTTCACACTTTTATTACTAGTTAGAGTTTTAATATGTTAGTACTTGAAGAGGATTTATATAGGAATTGAAACGTTGTAAATAAATTTTTAATTAAATAATATTGATGGCTATACCATTGAATTTATTAAACCCTGTAAAATTTAAGCTGTCAGCAGACTCTATAGATTATTATAAAAACAGTAATTACTATGAATAGTACCTTATAAGTACTCGCAATAATACTGTCTGCCAGTACAAGTCATATTGGCAAGTAAAAAATATTTTATTCTTACTTCATATTTTATAATCATTAATATAAATCTAATATCATTTGGTGTTAATACATTTTTAACTGTTTTGAAAGATTAAAAGAAAAACTATTTATTTTTTAAATCTGAAAGAAATTTTATAACAGTAGATAACGACAGAAAAATGTCTGAATTGAGAGGAAGACAACAATTAATAACACTTGTTTGCAGTTCATATCACTTTTCTTCGGTCACTGTTTTCTTAATTTTTTTGCTACCAAAAATAAATATAATTTTTTTAATTTTCTTGACTTTTTTTGGTTTTAAAACAGTTGTGAACTGTATTCTTCAGTTGTTTGCCAATATTATCAGTTTTCTTTAGTTATTTACTGGTTTTTTCACTTTTTATATAACTTAGATCAATTTTTCTAATTCATTTCACTTTTCTTTGTTTTAAAACAGTTATAAATTATTTTCTTTTATTATTTGCGAATATTATCAGTTTTCTTAAGATATCAACTGTTTTACTCACGGTTTATGTAAATTGTAATAATTTTTTTTTCAATTTTCTTCATTTTTCTTCGTTTTAAAATAGTTATGAACTGTTTTTTTCAGTCCTTTGTCAAGATTATCAAAATAATGTTTGATCCCTTTACTTTTTAACAGTGATTTTTAGAATTTAACTGTCATCAGTTTTCTCTATATTTATTAACATTACAGCTATGTTTGGAATATAACTGTTGTCTACAATTTTCTTCATATTCTTCACTTTTTATATTGTTTTTATATTAAAAAAAAAAATTTTTCTTAACGAATGTAAATGTTGATAATAGCAGATAACTATTTTAAACTATAGAAAACTGATAGAAACTGAGGAAATCTGAAGATAACTGTTGTCTTTGTCTCTATTCCGACATTTTGCAACAGTTAGTTTTCGTTCCCTTTATTTTTTTTTTCCATTTTCGAAAATGTTTTTAAAATATTTCTTAAAAATATTTCATGGAATATTTTTACATGAGTTTGTCGTGGAAATATAAATTTCTCGCAAATATTTCATAAACGTTTCTGACATATCTCTAAAATATTTTATGTAGGTAGCACTTTAATTTATTTGCGTAGGTATTTTAGGTCATGTTGCAAGAAAAAATTATCTCCGAGTATCACCTGAAATCAGAGATGAAATAATCAAGTATTACTTAGATGCATCAAATACTATAATTTGTAGTGGAATGAAAGAATGTGTGTCAATTAAAGTTTCTGGAAAGCCTTCTTTGTTAGTTCAAAAGCAAATTTTAATTTATGATATCAAGGATTTATATGAAAAATGGATAATGGATAGCGGTCGTGAAAAAGTTCCTTGTTTGGCTTTTTTTACCCAAATGAGACCAAAACAATGCGTTATTGCTGGAGATCCAGGTACACATAACGTTTGCGTTTGCTCCATACACGAAAATGTTAAATTAAAATTAGCTGCTCTGGAAAAAACAATTCATTATAAGGATGCTATTGAAATTAGTGTATGCTCTGTTGAAAATAAATGTTGTATGCTACAAGATTGTGATCAGTGTCCTAATGTACAAGGGATACGCACATTTTTTGAGTCGATTATTGACATTGCAAATATTAAAAATGTGAGATATAGTAATTGGGGTTCTGTATCATGTACTGAAAATTCTTCCATCAATAGAGTGACGCTTAAAGATTTTAACGAACCTATTATGGAATTTTTAAATAAGTTATCTAATGACATTTGGAATATGACTCCACATCATTTTATTTCTGCCAAGCAAAAAGAATATTTTAATTATTGCAAAAACAATTTAGTTTATGGCACTGGGCTATTAATTATGGATTTTGCTGAAAATTACAGTTATCTCTGTCAAGATTCTACTCAAGGATTTTATTTTAGCAATAATCAGGCTACGTTATTCACTGCTGCTTTATATTACAAAGAAGAAACAGAAAATGAATTAAAAGTACAAACCTTTTGTGTTATTTCCAACAGTACAATACACCAAGCGTATTCAGTTCACATATTCATGGAAGAAGTGCTTAATCAAATAAAACAAACATTTCCATGGATAACAAGTTTAATTGAGTTTTCTGATGGAGCTCCTACACAATTCAAAAACAAGTAAGGACGAACTTACCCACTTTTTTAACTTGTATTATTTTAATTAAATTAAATTTATCATTTATATTATTTACTGTAAGGGGGTGGAAATAAGGTCAATTCCAATGTAAAAAATTTTTTGAGAATTTTTTCAACACGCTGCAATAAATTCAAAATTATTTAATTATTCATAGTATAAAAAAATTACATTTAAAGTATCTTTTGTAAAATTTTTAATGAAAAATATAAAGAAATTTAAAAATTATTGGTAAATTTTCGCTGGTGCCTCGAAATAAAGTTATTAGGGCATGTATATCCCTATATAAAGTTCCGGTTTATTTTCAATTTTTGATAACACTTGAAAGTTAAAAAATTAAATTAGTTTTAAAAAATCTTGACAGTATCAAAAGTCAAAAAAATGCTTCAAAAACCATACCCCCTCCCTTTTAAATCAATAGCCGCGATTGCGCCTCGATGATAACTTAATGTACTAACTGAGTTTTATGAGCACGTTCCTTTTATACTTTAAAATAAGGTATCCAAAATTTTATTACTATTACATGCAATTAACGATTGGCAATTTTCAGAAATCATTTAAGTAATTTGTGCTTTCATAAGGAAGATTTTGGTATAGGGATAACATCATACAATTTTTTTGCAACATCTCATGGAAAAAATGTTTGCGATGGTGTAGGAGGTACAGCAAAACGTACTGCCAGGAAAGCCTCCAAACAGGGAGTTAAAATTTTGAACGCAAAACAAATGTACAATTATTTGATTGACTGCGGGTCCGATATTAGGTATTAATATTATTATTCTTATTTATAAAGACATAATAGAACGCTACGCGTTAAATACATTTTATGTTATTACAGGTACTTTTACGTTGAAGAGGCAGATGTAATTAGGCGAGGCCAAAAACTTGATAAGAGGTTTAAATCAGCAAAATCTATAAAATCTACAAGAATGTTTCATTATTTTACACCCGTTAATGAAAGAACAATTAGAATGAAAAAATATTCATTTGATTCAGAATATTATGATTTCAAAATAATTAATTCAAAATAATTAACGATTTTAAAAAATAAATGATTATCTATAGCATTTTTTAATTTTAAATGTGTGTTGTTTCTTGTATCTCATCCCTGAAACTCTAAATAACTAACAAAAAACATTTCGTAATAATTTTATAAAGTCTGTATCAAGTGGCAAGATAGGAAATATTTTGCGTTCATGGATTTGTATACATTTTATTTTCATGGTTATAACTTTGAATCCAATTAACTCAGATAAACTTTTTAAATCTCTTAGGTAAAGTTTACTTCTATACTTTAATAAATTATATTGAGTATTCATTTAATTACTCAAAAAGTCTACAAGATATAACAAAGACGTGGCTGCAGTGTTACTTAACTTACAGGCTTAATATAAAAAAAAATAACTTTTTTTACCGTTTTCAAACTCTTTAAAAATATTCTAAAATAAAGACTTGACAGATCTTAATTTCTGATATGTTTAAACAGTATTTAGTTAAATTTTTAGACCAATCGGTTCATATAGAAAGACTTTATCCGAGTGTAAAATTGATAAAAATGGTCATTTTTAGAAAAATTGTAGAATTCAAGTCATTGTAACAGAGATATAGACCGATCATTTTTAGTTTTGTACCTCATAAAAAGTTATGATTTTTTCCAATCTTTCGAATAGTAAAAGGTAGTTTATGATTGATTTTCAATGAATCTTTGGAAAAAGCGTTTGAAAACACGTAAAACATGCACAAAAAGTGGTTTTACTAAGGTGACAATCAGTACAAGAAGTTGATAAATAGTCTTATTTGAAAACAATTTTACAGAAAGTTTAAGCAGTTACGTAAAAAAATCCGTGGTATAAAGTCCAAAAGGAGTACGATAAGTGTTTAAAAAAATCTCGAAAAATATAAAAAATAGTCTAAAAAACGGTCTATTTTTAAATCTTGAATAGCTATATCCCTATGAGTTTTGCGTCTAGATAGCTAATTTTGCACAGATTCCTAACTTTTATAATACTAAAATATATTTCAAAACCAGCCAAATCGGTTAACCTCGTGCGCACACTTTTTTAAAAAAGTGCGCACGTGGGTCACCGGTTTAGCTGGTTTTGAAATATGTTTTGGTATTATAAAAATTAGGAATCTGTGCAAAATTTCAGCCCCCTAAGTGCAAAACTCGCGGAGAAATGGCCTTTTAAATGTAAAAAAATCGGCTTTTTTGGGCTGTTTTTCACTCTTTTCAAAACTCTGCCAAGATCCAAGTTCTCAACATTTTTTAATCCAGCAGGCGGCATTTTTTAGCTTATAAAAAAAGCTTCAAGAATTGATTTACTAAATTAAATTTTACAAATTAGAAGCCAGTCTACATGACTTTGAACAATAAATTGAATTTCGCTATTTCACGTACTTTTGAATGGTCGCAGCGTCTTCTCTTCTCAACTTTTAACAACTCTGCAAAATGGGTTCAATTCCTCTTGAAAAAAACAATTTTTTTTTCGGTGAGTTTAATTTTGTTGAAAATTGGCAGAGATATGAGATGTCAAGGCTAGTGATTCTCATTAAAATCTGTTTCCAAAATGATGTAAATTCACCTTGAAAGTGGCTCCATAATATAAAACATAAAAGGTGCCTTCATCGATAACTGCTTTTTACTTCAACAGCTTTTTACACATTGTAGAAATCTTAATGCTTTAGTTTTCAAAATTTACCAAATTTAGTTTTATTTGCCTAAACGTAATAAAAAAAATATTTTGATATTGTTAAATCATTAAAAAATTGAAATCAATGCGTAACCATTAATTAAGCGATATTCGTAAAATCCCTTATTTTCAAATCCTTGAAGCTTACAGAAACGCCCAGAAAATATTGACAAAAATGTTTTTCTGGTATTGTAGATATTAAGAGCTTACTTTTAACGTTTGGTACAACAAAAAATATTCATATAGAACGGAGAAATAGATACCTGAAAATCGCAAAAAACGCGATTTTTGCTAAATTCACTAGCTTTGACATCTCATATCTCGGCCAATTTTCAACAAAATTGAACTCGCCAAAAAAAAAAAAAAAATAGTTTTTTCCAAGAGAAATTGAACCTATTTTGCAGAATTGTCAAAAATTGATAAGGGAAGACGCTGCGACCATTCAAAGGTACGTGAAATAGCAAAATTTAATTTTTTGTTTAAATTCATGTAGACTAGCTCCTAATTTATAGAATTAATTTAGTAACCTAGTTCTCAGAGCTCTTTTCATAAGCTAAAAAATGACGCAAGCTGGATTAGGAAATGTTGAGAACTTGAACCTTGGCAGAGTTTTGAAAAAGAGTGAAAAACAGCCTAAAAAAGCCGATTTTTTTTACTTTTAAAAGGCCATTTCTCCGCGAGTTTTGTACTTAGGAGGCTGAAATTTTGCACAGATTCCTAATTTTTATAATACCAAGACATATTCCAAAACCAGCCAAGTCGGTGACCCACGTGCGGACACTTTTTAAAAAAAGTATTATTCTAACCCATATACATATATACTTTGTTTTTAATCGTATTACATGTCTAGTTTTGTCATCACTATAAATATTATTACTTTTGTCAATGTTACTATTAATATTATTCCCGTAACCAATTTTGATAAGGTTTTTATTATAATTTTGTTTATGATTTATCATAATCCGTCCCTCGATTAATTAAAATTTTATTCTCGTTCTCTTTTTTTTTGTTTCGTACCAGGTAATTTTTTTTTTTTTTGAAGCATATTTTTTTTTGCGTTTGTAGTCCGATAATTTCTTAACTTTTTATTGTGAATTATGGCGGACATATCATACACTCTTAGTGTATGATGCCATTTCTTAGATAAATTTTGGAAATCCATTTGTCAATCCTCTTTGCCATAGGCATTCAACAGATAGCACGTATGCAAACTGAGAATTATTTCTCGAATACTTGTATCAGAAATTTTCCTGACAGTAGTTAAGCATTAGTGTGCTTATGATTTTCTTTTTTCTTTTTTTTTTATTTATTTCAATACTTTCGAGGGAGGAATTATTTTATATTTGCTATTTTAATAATTGAGCTCTTAGTTTTTTATTTACTTATGTAATAATCAATCCCTTATTTAATTATTCGTGGGAATATTCTTTATTCAATATAATTATTAAATCAATTTTTTTACTTTTTTTCAACATATATATGTATATTTTGCAAAGGTTGTTGAATCTATGTGTCAATCCACGTCAAACGGATAATGGTTCTGTCCAAAATTGTAGATCACCAAAAAAATCGTGTATGGGCTCAAAATTTTCGTCTTACACTCTACTTTCTTTTGCAATGCGGCGATTTTAAAAATTCAAAATAGCGGCTTTAATACGACGGCTTAAACCTAGAGATTTCATAAAAAATTATCGAAAATTGATTTTAATTCATTCAAATGTGATTATGCGTATTTTTTTATATCAGAAATCAATTCAGCGTTCAATTTTACATGGGAATATAGTATTGCACTCGAGGTAAAAAAAATGTACAATGTTATCGGAAGGTCATATCGAAAAATAATAGTTATTTCTCGAATTAATCATTGATCAATGTTGATTAGTGAGGAACTGAAGATACTGATAGGTAACTCGAGTCACTGAATCTAAATCTGATATCCGCTTAACCCTATCAGTCTCCATCAAGGTCATTTGAAGGTCAAATCGCGAATATCTTTTATTATTTGATAAGATTAAGACACCTATAAGTTTTACGTGATGCTGGATCCGAATTCGAGGCCCGTTGGAGTGTCAAACGACGTAATTACAGAAAAATTCGTTTCAAACTGTGGTGTCTTGGAGAACAAAAATTTTCTGTTAGTCAATATTTAATTAATTTTTACGTAATTACGTCGTTTGACACGCCAATAGACCCCGAATTCGGATTCAGCGACACGTAAAACTTGAAGGTGTCCTAATCTTATCAAATAATAAAATGTATTCGCGATTTGACCTTCAAATGACCTTGATGGAGATCTTGTATACCCTATAGCGTTAAGCGGACATCAGACTTGGATTCAGTGACTCGAGTTATCTATCAGTATCTTCATTTCCTCACTAATCAACATTGATCAATGAGTGATTCATGAAATAACTATTATTTCCCGATATGACCTTCCGATGACATTGTAAATTGTTTTTACATCGAGTGCAATACTATATTCCTATGTAAAATTGAACGCTGAATTGATTTCTGATATAAAAAAATACGTATAATCACATTTGAATGAATTAAAATCAATTTTCAAAAATTTTTCATGAAATCTTTAGGTTTGAGCCGCCATGTTGGAGCCGCGATTTTGAATTTTTAAAATCGTCACATTGCAAAAGAAAGTAGAGTGAAAGACGAAAATTTTGAGCCCATACACGATTTTTTTGGTGATCTACAATTTTGGACAGAGCCATTATCCGTTTGACGTGGATTGACACCTATATAAAACTTTTTTTTGTTTAGGTTTGTTTTTTTTTAAGATTTGATTTCTACTTCTTCGATTATTGTGAGATTTGCGCTTTGGTATTGAGTTTTCTTCTTAATTATATGTATACGCTCTTTATTACTTTTGTTCCTTTTCTCTTTTATTCTTTATTCTTCTCTTTTATTTTCTCTTGATGATTTTATTATTTTTCTTATTTTCTTCTGCTACTGTTTTCTGTAAGTTGACCAGAAATATTTCTGTTTCCCTGATGTATGGTTTATCTTATACTATTCCGTGTATTACTTCTCTTTTTTTTTCATTAATAATGCAAGGAGAAGGATATTTAATAGTTAAGTATAGCCATATTAGATGTCTTTATATAATCATAATTTGTATGTTATATTTACTTTAATATAAGTGAATTCTTAAATAAACGAAGTAATTTTATATCTCATTTCTTGTATTTTCTTTATTTCTTCTAGAATTGCTGATTGTAATAATATCTATTGTCTTATTATTTATTTAATTAAATTCTCTTATAATATATTTTAAGGTTTTTTTTTTAATATCAAAGTAACTTGTCTATTAATTTATTTGTATTTTATTATTATAAGTATGTTTGTTGTTTTATTTAATATTTTTTGCTTACTAAATTTTTGACATATATGATACTATTAATAATTAAATTTATAGTTACTCTGTAGTTATTAATTTATATTTGAGACTATCGTCGGCGTCTGAGGGCCGTGGAAAAATTTTATTTTACTGTTTCTTTGATTATTATGATATATAATTAATATTTTCCGATCGTCGGCGTTTGAGGGCCGTGGAAAAACTTTATTTTACTAAATTAATTTATTATTTATAGAATTTTATAGTTATTATCCATATTCTTCATTTATTTTTTGATGTTTTGGTTTGTTCATTAAGTAAACCATTTTTCCTTTTCTGGCTTAGTACCTCCCGATTCCAAATGTTCTTCTATACGTTGGTGTCTAAATCTTGTGGTTTTTACTGATCTTTCTGTAATTAACTTATTTTTATGTTTTACTAAATGTGTTTTTCTTAGTTTTTCTCCAGGTGACTTAATTATAAATGGTCTTTCTTTTATTAGTTCGATAATATTTTCTATTTCTTCTATATTTAAATGCCTTGATATTTTAGATTCAGTTTGATTAAATATCTTTGCTGCTTTATTCTCGTTTTCCTTGCTTGACATGTTTAATTTTTGTGCACGTAACATCCTCTTATTCGCTTCATTATTGTTTATCCTTTTATTATTATATATTTCGATCATTTTTTCTTCTTTATTTATAATATTCATGACCCTGCATACATCTGACTTAATTTCTGACGGTTTTACTTCTACCACGCTGTCATTAGTATTAATACACATGGCATATGCTTTGCCTTCATTATATTTGCCTACGAAATTGCCAACTAAGATGCCCCATCCTATATCTTGGCGCGGTACGAATTCTATATCTTCACTGATATCTTTGACGTGTGCATAATTAAGAGGAGGTCGAGTATATCTGTCCTTTTCTAATCAAAGAATTGATTTTTTCACAAAAAATAATAATTGTAGCAAAAAATAAGAAGAAAGCCCCATCTCGTATAATAAAAAGCAAGATTCTCTTTTATGAGGAAAAATTATTTTTATCGCTTCGTTTTTAAGAAAACCTTGAAAAACTTAATTGTCCATTCTAACCTCTATTTCTTAAGTTTTTCAAGGTTTTCTTCAAAATGAATCGATAAAAATAATTTTTTTTCCTCAATCAGAAAATCTTGCTTTTTATTATACGAGATGGGGCTATCTCCTTATTTTTTGCTACAATTATTAGTTTTTGCAAAAAAATTAATTTTTTTATTAGAAAAGGACAGAGATATACGACCTGCTCTTAATTTGTCTTCTACGAGGAGTGATAATAGAGCATTCTTCTTCAATAAATGGTAATATATTGCTATTTAATTTTAGGCATTTACGAGCGGCATTAACTTGTCCTTTATATTTACTGATCATGTCCCAACCTATCAATCCGTCTGTATCTACTGGAAAATCATCTGGGACTACTTGTACATCAAATAATGTTTTATCCAGAAATAGATTTATCTGTTCTAATGACGTGGATTTACCTGGAATAACACCGTTAATTTAAACAATCTTATGTGGATTTATTCACATATTATTTGATATTGTGCTTTCCTTTATAATATTTACATTAGCACCTATATCAACGCAAAAACGACCTTTTCTGGACTTTAAAAATGGCCCACTTAATTCAACTATTGGGGGCTTTCTTCCAGCTTGTATAAATTCTATAGTACATTCCCGTAAGCTGGACCGTTTGTATTTCTTGGCCAGATTGCTTAGCTGCTCGACTCCACAAGACCCTGGCGTCGAGCATCCTGAGAGTTTAAAGGTTTCATATTGCTTTGAATATCGCATAGTTGATTTTGGTTATTATTATTTTTACACTCATTATTATCATTATAATTATTATTTCTGTCGTTATTATACCGAGGGTATGTATTGCCTTGATTACGGCCTTGATTTCTGGTAATATTATAATTATTACGGTTATTATTATAATTAGTTCTGAAATTACCAATATACCGTGAGATGTTTCTATTATTCGTCGTTTCGTAATTGTTACTACAATATTCTCTGTTATCTTGATAATAAATATTTCCTAATTTTAATGCATTTTCTAGCGCATAGCATTCTGCGTAGATGTGCCCTCTTTCTTTACAATAATCACAAAATTTTCTGTTATAAGAAAAAGAAAAATATATAATATTAAGTTAATAAAGGGAAACAATTCTAGCCTCAAATAATATTTCTTTTTTAACTTCTTTCTTGATTTCTTAAAGGATGCATGCACTTATAACATACACATCTGCAAGCTATAAAACCTCGCTTCTTAGATGTACGGTCCTGCAAGCGTTCTTTCGCTTTCAAACTTTATTTTAACTTTTTAACAAAATGATTTTTCGATCTTATGATTATTCGGTCATAATTGTTTCCCTTTTAAATAGTGATAGAAATAATTACAATTAAGCTAAGAGAAAATTTAAACAAAAAAACAAAAAGCACAAGAAGAAAAATTAAAAAAAAAATATATTTAAAATAAATAAAAATAAAAACTATTAGCAAATGGCGATTCATAAGAAACTGCAATTTTACGTATATGTCAAATAATATTGCAAGTAAAATTAAATAACAAAAGAAATATTAGATCAACTTCTCTTTTATTTTACGTTAAATTCTAGCAAAAATAGGCATATTTTATATCGTTCTAAAGAGAATTTTAGTTGCAATATTATAGAGACATTTAATTTAGACCGTAGTTAGTTAATAACGAATTATAATGATTTTTAATAATTTAAGAAAAATTGTAAAAGATCAAGAGACAAAATAGGGCTTCTCTAAGGGAGAGGGCATATCTTTCCAGATATACCCCCTCTGCTGCAAGAAAAACTTCTATACCCTAGTTTCTCTCTTCGTCTTACACATTACTTAAGGCCAAAGTTCAAATTTTGGGAGGGCTTAAGGTCCCTCTCTGACCTCTTAAGAAAAACAAAGGCCAATAGAAATTATGTAAAAAAGCGTTAGAGAAAAACAATTTTCTCTAATTGGAGAAAATTGTTAGATAGTTTTGAAGATTATCTTATAGTATGCTACAGCGTTAGTTGTTTAGGTATATAAAGGGCCTGACCGACCGATGCAAAAACACTCCTTAATTTTTCTTGCTCGAGATCACTTCTCGAGATCAAACTTAGATTTTTCTATTTTTTCAAACTTAGAATTTTCTTGTTCTTGTTCTAAAATCAACCTTTCGAAACAACTTAGAATTTTTCTTGTCTCTTTTTTTACAAATCAACTTAGAATTTTTTAGTTTTAAAACTTAACATTTCAAATCAACTTGGAATTTTTTTACTTAAACAAACTTAGAAAATTTTTCTCATTTTTATTGTCAACTTAGAATTTCTTACTCATTATATTTTTTTCCTCAAAATAACTTAGAGATTTTTCTCATTTTTATTGTGACTTATTTGAATTTTTCTTTTAAAATAGATTTTACTCATAATTCGAACAATTTCTCTTAAAATTTTTACTTATTTTTCTGTTACTCGAATCGACTTAGAGTTATAATTTTATTAGTAAATAAAATCCGAAAATAGTTGTTTAATTTTGTAAAACAATTTCTTTTTATTGAATAAATAAAACCCAAATTTAAATAACATCTTATTTTTAAAAAAAGGAGTTCCCTTCATTTCTTTTTAAAAGTAAGTAACTTTGAAAACAGATAGTTGTATTATTAATCTAAAAAAGGAAAACATAGACTAACCAACGAGTTAATATTACGGTCACTTCACGAGAGACCATAATATTCCTTGTTGGCTAGTAGTAAATTTTATTGCCAAAAGCGCAACTAATTTTGTAGTTTATATCTTAAAATAAAATTTTTATTCATTTATCTTCATGCATTTCTGTTAACTTTTGGATTTCTTGAAGAATTACAAGGTTTAAAAATATTTTTGGTCACTTCACGAGAGACCGAGTATTTTTAAACCTCACAGAAACTTTATATCAGCTGAACATTGGTCACTTCGGGAGAGACTTTTGTTTGGTTGCTAAAAATTTTCTTTCATTTAAAATAGAAACCAAAAAGAAGACGCAGATCTTTGCTTTTTCATTTATTTTAAATTAAATTCAAGAAATTTTAATTGATAAAAAGAAAATTTTCCTTTTAAAGGATATTTGTATATTGAATTGATTGATAAAAAAATAATTTTACAAAAAAAAAAAAAATAAAATAAAAGAAAAATAAGCAAAAAAACTAACTAGCACAACGCACATCTCGACAAACTTCTAATACTTTTGGGACGGGCGTACCCAAGAAAAGAAATAATAAAATTAAAGGATGTTTTTATAATTTTGATTTATTCTGGTCACTTAAGGAGAGACCTTTATGAATTTAAATTATAACGCGTAGGGTAGCTACAAATAAAAACGTTAGGCGAGTCATTCAAGAATACCTCGGTCACTTCAGGAGAGACTAAGTTATTATTGACTTGATAGTTTCGATAAAAATTATTTATTCTACTCGACTTATTAAAATTTTTTTATTCGGCATTTCATAACTCAGTTACACTTTTGTTTGCTCTGGTCACTTAAGGAGAGACCTTTGCGAATAAAATTAGTAACGCGCGATAGGTAGAAAACAAAAATCTAATTAGGAAGGTCATTCTAAAATAGCCCGGTCACTTCACGAGAGACCCGGTTATTAATGGCTTTTAGAACGAAAATAAATATACCTTTTAAATAAAAAAGTTAAAGAATAACATATCATTCTATATAATAAATACGCGAATTTCAATCTACCAAATGTTAAAATTATTTTTTTTCTTTACATTTTATATACTAATCTTTAATTCTTAAATAATAAAAATAACAATAATTTCGATAGAAATATCAGAATAAAAGTTGATTAAATTGCTTAAAATAAAAACAGAATTACTATACGCGTCATAATTAATCAAATACATAGTTCGTTTACTGACGGGAACTTAATGCCCGAGTTTTACTGCTAGGCAGTGACTCAAAAAACTAGGATAACATTGCGCCAGTTATCCACCCTAAAAAATAACATCGTTTTGTAGTTTACGAAGGTTGCTATAAAATTAGATGTTCCAATATCGAAATTAAAACCTTCGATTGCGGTTATCACATTATGTAGCATTTTTCACTGAATAATTTAATTTGAGTTCTATAGAAATTATAATTTATTAAAATATAATTATAACTGTATGAAAACTCGCGTATGAAGCGAGCGCGTATTTCCCTCGAAGGACGTATAGTATGGTAATAAACGTTTTACTTACCCTAGGATAGTGATTAAGGTAACGTACGCGTAGAACATCCTCTCAATTGATTTTAATGTAAATAAAATAGTTTCTTCACAAGTGATACCTTAAACCTAGCACCAGTTTATGTTACGATTTTCACGTGTGTGTATATATATATATATATATATATATATATATATTCATGTATAATTATAAGGTATCTTTTGTATCACGACCAGTCTTGGTAAATCCAAGCAGTCAGTTTGCGTGAAGAATAACAATCTATTGTAATAATTATTTTTTTAATATACGTATTAAAAAAATAATTTTATTCGATGAACAGTTATATAAATATTATATATTTATAATTGTATAACTAAATTTATTAAATTAAAATTGTATTCAGTAATCATTCAGAGAATAAAGTATTTAAGGGCACAAAACACCTTTTCCCCCTGCTAGTAAAAAAAGATATGTATTAATAAGATTTAATTAAATTCTTTGTAAATGGAAATAATATTTGAAAGTTGACTAAAATACCTTTATTTTAAGCTTTTATAAGCTCATTTTGCTTTAGCTGTAGTCCTATAATCATTCGATGAATTCTTGTTCTTATAATGGCTCCACCGTAAGATTTGAGCTAAACCGCAGGATGGATCTGACTTTTCCAAACTGATTTAAGAGGCGGTCGGAACCAAATCGGTGACTTGCGGTATATATCAAGTCAGCATTTTTCGCTTTACGATAATATTTTGTATATTTTTATGGCTTAAACTATTTCAAATTATTCTTTATATACATGACTAGAGGAAATGACTATATTTTTACCATATGAATAAGTAAATAAATTATTATAAGCATTTATTACAAATATCAAACTGACTTGACATATACCGCATGCAAAAAACTGTCGTGTCGATTGTTAGGTGGCATTTTTCGCTTTATAACAATATTTTGTATATTTTTGTGGCTTTAACTATTTTAAATTATTCTTTATATACATGACTAGAGGAAATGACTATATTTTTACCATATTAATAAATGAATAAATTATTATAAGCATTTATTACAAGCACCGAACTAAGTCACCGATTTGGTTCCGACCGCCTCTTAACTTCAGTATTAGCATCATTCTCGTGTGAATGAGGGAATTCCTGAAATGCAAAACATTTTTTACTTTCCAACAAAAAATATTAATTTATTAAATAAATTTTTATTTTTTTACCTTATTTTTGGATTTTTTAACAACTTCTTGTCATTCGATTTTGAAACCCTTCCATTTACGCGAGAATAATGCTAATACTGAAGTCGAATCAGTTTGGAAAAGTCAAATCCATCCAGCGGTTCAGCTCAAATCTTACGGAGCAGCACCTAAAATTTTAAAAATTCAATATTTGAGAAAAACAGCTTTAAAGTTTTTAATTATTATATCTTAAAATTATCAATGCTATACTTATCTTTCATAAAATAATTCTGTTCTGGTATTTCTCATTTATATTAGCTAACAATATAAAAAAGAGATACTAGACAAGAGAACCTTGTTATCGACTGGATAAAGCTGAAATGCAAAAAGATATGTTATTAAAATAATCAATAAAGATAATCTTTCTTATTATAAGATATTTTGTCAGTACTCACCCTTATTCACCAATGGAACTATGTATTTGTTGTAAGAATCAACAAATACATAGTTACTTGTTACTCTGATGGTTGTTAGAATCACTCGTACTAACCTCGAATCAGCTGGAAACTAAGAAATAATATTTAATATGGAGTAATCATTTTATATTTTATAATTCAAATTCAAAATTAAGAAATAAAATCTAGATTTAAAATTTATATTTTGATTAATATTAATATTTATAAATAGAATTTATATCTAAATATGTAATAATAATTAGAATTATACACTTACATGAATTTAATATGCACCCGGTGTATAGAAATCCATCACACCTATTCGTACTTTTCTTTTCAGAGTATGTGTTTCTTTCCAATGAGACTAACTTGATCACTCTACATTAAATTATTTTCTATCATTCAAAGTCCTGACCCACTCGACAGATACATTTCCAAGTTCTATGTTCAATTTCTCCAACATCTTGAGAAAGTTATATCAAGATCAGCACTATTTAGGAAAGTCGATTCAAGCTATTTTTTAACAGCTTTAGATGTAGAACCTTTTGCCACTTGTTCGTATACTTTTGTTATTTAACAACTTATAGCACTGAACTCTGACTGGGCAACTGGCTTTGATAAATCTATTTAACTACAAAAACTAGACAAACTTGCAAGTCCATGGCCAAGTACATGAACAGCAAGAACATTATATCTGTTAACTTTATACGTATTGTCCATAGCACTTTCTCTCTTGTTAGAGTTTACAGTTGCTTATTCATCACAAAAATCACAAATCATATTAATTTTGAATCCTTATCCTCCAAAAGAGGTTTCAATAAATTTCATCTTATGACGGCACACACTGCAACACAATTTTTCCAACATAGAAGATAGAACGTTGGTATCAACATTTCTATCATTTGCCCTGGAACTTAAAAATTCTATTCTTTTCAGTTTAGAAAAAAAGTAGAGGGTCTACTTCTTTTAGCTTCAGAAAAATTTTTTTCACTTTTACTAAGAAATTTCCTTGGCCTCTTTTTAGATCTTCCTGTAGATCGTTTTCTATCTTGATGTTGATTATGAAATCGGCCTCTGGTATCTCTTTCATTATTTTACATTTTTGAGGTTCGTATTCTTAATGTCAATTTAAGCTTTTTACACTTCAAATATACTTTCTATTTAGATAAAAGTAGAATTTCAGGCGCACATAAAAAAAATGAAATAACTCGCGAACGTGTAATTTATTTAAAATTAATAATTTTACGTAAATTAAACCATAAAACCTACTAATAATTTTTTAAATGCACTTTAAGTAAACAAACTCACTGCAAACTGACCAAACAAATAGCTGAGACTGACTGTCATGTAGCGAAATGATACGAGCAGACAGCGCGAACGCGCGAAATTCAAATTGATAAAAAATTACACGAATAACTATGTGCCACTCGTTTCCTTACAAAATCAAAACGGAATAAAATATGGATATAAAACTTTTCAGAACTTAAATCAAGATAAATATTTTGTTAAAATTAAAAAAATAAACTCTTTTTTTTCAATTAAACCTAAAAAAAATCAATAAAAATTAAAAAAATTCAATTTAAAATAATTCTTAACATTTTTTTAATTTGTAAAAATTATATCATTATAGACTTAATAAATAAAAACAAAATTAAATCTCTTAAAAAAAACTTTTTGGAGATTAATTAATGATTTATGAATTATTGAATCAAGTAATAAAAAAATAAGTTCTCATAGTGTTTTAATAAGATTAGCTAAACATTCGAGAAAAATCTCAAAATAGCAAAATTAACAAAAAAATTAATTAAAAGTTTATTCTACTAATTTCTTCATAAAAACTAAATGAGATAGAGTAAAAAAACTTGTTTTATTTTTTATAAATAACATACATTTAACCTTAATTAAATTTTAATTTGTGCACGTGTTTGTATTTAAATGAATTGTCATTTATATAAAAATTGGTAGCAATTAAATATATTAAGAGGAGGTCGAGTATATCTGTCCTTTTCTAATCAAAGAATTGATTTTATTACAAAAACTAATAATTTTAGCAAAAAATTAAGAGAAAGCCGCATTTTGTATCAAAAAAAGCAATATCTTCATTGATGAGAAAAAATTAATTTTATCGCTTCGTTTCCAAGAAAACCTTGAAAAACTTAAAACACAGAGATTAGGGTATACAATTTGGTTTTTCAAGGTTTTCTTGAAATCGGAGCAATAAAATTAATTTTTTTTATTAGAGAAAATTTTGCTTTTCCTTATACGAGATGCGGCTTTCTCTTTATTTTTTGCTAAAGTTATTATTTTTAGCTAAAAATTAATTATTTGATTAGAAAAGGACAGAGATACGTGACCTCCTCTTAAACTTCATTTTATTATAGCAATAATATTTTCAATAAGAGAAACATATTAATTTTTAAAATATATGAAATTACCTCATTTGAAAAATTATCATTACATAATATAAAATATTTTTTTTAATATCGTTTGATCATCAATTTTATAAAATACAATTTAAAAAAATTATATCTTAGATAATAAATTTTTTTTAATAGTCAATTATAAAGATAGGAAAATATATTGTTACGTTCAGCATATAAGTCAAACAATTTTTTTTAATGGATGACTGAATTTCAGTCATCCATCGAATTCCGTTTGACTAACTCGCGAGCGCTACGTCTCCGGGGTTGGAAGTCTTTAAAAAAAAAGATGCAGCAAGGATAGGTATAACAAATTTGAAAACACCCATGTCATTGCCAAAATTTTATAAATTTATTTCTTTTTCTTTCTTCAATTCACACAAGAAGCCCTGCTTCGTACATAATTGATTATTTTTTTTATACTTATTTCGCCTCAGGGCAAACCGTGCTATCCCATACCAAGTTTTCTTTTTATTTTCTTTGCATTTCTTTTTTGAAATTTTTTTGTCTATCTAATTTAAATTTAAATTTTTAACAATTTACGACGCTCAGCATTTACTCCGCGAATTAGCAATAGAAGCCATGCGTTTCCGAGTCATGATTTCTCCCTCTTGAGATTTACAAATATAAAAAAAAATTGAAAAACTCTCTACCTTGTTTCTTTTTTATTTGTGTCGATCTCCCCACACGTCCGCCTTGTTCTTGGTTGGTATATTTGACTGTTGACTGGTATAGTTGACTGTTGACTTATAACTTGAATGCAAAATTAAACTTTTTCTTTCTTCTAATTCGATTTGTGTCCCCCCGGCTGATGGCTCGTAGATGGGCGGTGGCTGGCTGTTGCTGGTTCTGGTGACGTGTCGGCTGCTTAGCGAAATCGACGATGTGGCCAGCAAGAGTTTGGTCAGGAAGAAGAGAGAGCTCCATTTCTATTCGGTCTGGAAGAGGGCTGTTGCTCCGCTGGTAGTTCGATCTAAAGAGAGGGCTTCGCCTACAAACTCAAAGCTTTTTATTCTCTAAGTCTTGATTCTAGAAGCTTCGTTGTTGCTAACAGTGGTATATTTTTTTGCCCATTCGTATGATTTTCAGCTATCCTGATTGGTTGCTAGTCGGCCCTCCCTGTATGGTTTTTTCTGGAAACCATAATTTCGGTTGAACAGAAAGAGGTCAGCTTGAAGTTTATTGGCAATTACTTTTTGCCGCTATCATTTTGGCTTTCTGTTTTTGAGACTCCATCAAAGCTTTTCTTGTAAATTTTGCACTAACTTCGTATAATTGCTTCACATAAATTGGCTTTAATGTCCCTCCGCTCTGTATTTTTCTTCGGGGACGGCCTTATCTATTTTCATACTGCCCTTTATCCCCCTACCGCTTCGCTGAAATCTTCTCATACTCTCCTAAGTCAACTTCACGATTTTCTGTGAAGCCGTTCATCGTTGTCAGGCTTCTTGCTTTTTCTAAGCTTTCCGCCTGCCCGTATCTTTTTTTTGCATCCTATTCAGCCTGTACCTCTCCTTCCTTTGCTGGTTCACTCGGCCGCCGAGCCTTGCTTTTCATTGAGGTCAACTGAATTTGTTGCTATTTGTCTCTCGCATTTGTTTATTTATTATTTTATTGCAATTTTTTTACTTTTTTTATTATTACTATGTTATTCTCATTTAATTTCTGTTTGAAAAATTCATTGGTGTTTAATTCAGCTTATGTAGCGTACTTTTCTTTCTTGTACTATTTTACTCGGCCGCCGCTTTAACTTGAATCGTTTTCATCGTGTTATTTTGTCTCCTGCATTTGTTTATATATTTATTTATCACTAATATTTTTACTTTTTCATTATTATTATTATTTTAGTTTTTATATTTTCTTTGAAAAGTTCATTGGTAATGAACTTTGTTCCTTCCGCTTATACTTCTTTCTTTCGCTGTTTTATTCAACCATTGCTTGACCTCGCTTAGCTTGCGTCGTGCTATGCGTTCATTTATTAATTGATCAATACTATTTTTTACTCTATATTCATTATTATTATTTAAACTTTAATTTTTTTTGTAACATTTATTAATGAACTCGGTTCATTACACCTCCCCACCCATTAAAGAACGCGCGAGTTAAATGAGAGCGTTCGGAAACAAAAAATTTCTTTTACTGATTTATTAATTAGGTTCTTTTTTTCCTAAACTTGGAATGTGGTAGCTCAGTTGGCCGCTTCTTGGTACAATGTATATTTATATTTTTTTTTATTCTTTACGCTCAATATTATAATTTGATTATATGTTTTTTTGTATCATAATTTTTTTATACTCTTTTTTTTATTTACTACTCTAAGGCCCATAATATATCTTGACCTTTAATCAAATTTCTTTCAACCTACTGGTTTAAATGCTATTTCTACTTTGTTTACTATTTCTATTCTATGCACTCAATATTATAATTTGATTATATGTTTCTCTTGTATCATAAAATTTTTTTTATTTTCTTTTCTTTCTTTTTTTTACTCTAAGGTCTATAATATATTTTGACCTTCTATCAAATTTCTTTTGAAATACTAGTTTACATGCAATTTCTTCTTTGTTTACTATTTCTATTCTATGCACTCAATATTATAATTTGATTATATGTTTCTCTTGTATCATAAAATTTTTTTAATTTTCTTTTCTTTCTTTTTTTTACTCTAAGGTCCATAATATATTTTGACCTTCTATCAAATTTCTTTCGAAATACTAGTTTACATGCAATTTCTTCTTTGTCTACTATTTCTATTCTGTACACTCAATATTTTAATTTGATTATATGTTTCTTTTGCATCACAATTTTTTTTATATTCTTTTCTTTTTTTCTCTAAGGTCTATAATATATCTTGACCTTTTGAATATTATAGTTTACATACGATTATTACTCTTTATTTTCTTTCTTTTTTTTTGTTCTATTCGTTCGTCTGGTGTTTACATATTTTTCATTCAATTCGTAAAATGTCAACATTTAAGGTCTTTATTTACTACATTGTTAGAAATGTTTTACAATTGAGTTAAAGACATAAGTTATGGGTGCATTGATTGCTTGCATAAAAATTTTTTTGTTCTTTTTTGCTACATTATCAAACAATAATGACGCTTGTGAGTAGATGAAAAGACCTATGTAAAAATGTCTCCAAACTTTTATCTTATTAAACTTTTCTTAAAAGCGTCATTATTCTTTAACGTATACATCTCGGTTACATTTTTCGTATACTCAACGCTATTAATCTAGTTCAGGGAATTTTTTTTTATCAATTTGCTTTTGCTGACGTCATTTTAATGCTTTTATACAGTATGTACCTGTATATTTAATTTCACAAAACTATATTACTGTTTATTCATTTCTATTTTCCTTAAATCTAATTTCCTTCTTTTTCCCTATGCTTTAACTTATGAGTTTCTATGGTATAATAATAATGTTTGATTATGTAAACTGAATCAATAATATTTGTTTATTAATTGTATGTATACTCAATCGTAGTTTTTCTTATAGAACATCACATTCTATAAGAATAACAAACAAACCAAAATTTTAATTTTATTATTATTATTATTATTATTCCATTTCTATTTTACTTCCATTTTAAAACTACAGTAGTTGATAATATAAGGAGTTGCACCCAGCTCCCATGCTGTAATAAAAAAAATTTTAATTTTAATTCCAATACATTATTACTCTTTAAATTTTACTTTACAGTTTATACCATGGTATATCACTCTCAAGGTAAAATTATTACTCTCAATGAAATTTTACATCACTCTTATGATAAAATCACTCTTTTTAATGAACAGTTGGAAGCTAGTTTCATATTTTACATGAATTTTAAATCTTATTTTTAACCGTGCAATTGATACGTGAACATATCGAATTTCTTTATTTATCATTATTCTTCGTCCCAAAACCTTCTTGCATTTTTGTTTCCCTTTAGATACATTTTTAAAGGGCGCATTGTCTTTTTTTTTATTTACATCGTTTTTATGCTCTAACAACAATGTTTAATTATATATATAGGACGTTTCATGTCAACTCGACTAACAAAAAAATAGAATTTGCTGAAAATCCGTGAAGAGGTTCCATTTGATACCAAAAATATACAAAAAAATTTTTAGAGGCATAGGCCAAAGGGATTACGAGTAATAAGTAATAAAATATTGTGATTTTTCAAATGTTTTTGTTAAATTACCAACTTAATTATTTTTTTCCTCAGAAACTAAGGATTTTAGAGATTTACTTATAAATATATTTATTGTTGCAAATAATGAGTAGAATCTACACAAATTTTTTTAAATCTCAGAATTGCTGTCTTCTGATTGGTTCATTTTGTACTTTCATGTAATTTTGAATTTCTGGTGTTCGACCAGGTTGATTTCACTCAGATTGCACTATGTTATGTCTTTTTATAATATCTTAAAGTGAGCTTTGTCTCATCTTAGGCATAGAACTGAGAGAAGAGCTATAATACTTTGAATATTAAAAAATAAAATAGAATTTTCAATTTAAAACATATATACTGTGGATTTGGTTCTTCGCTTATAGATAATGCAATATACGAACAAATGATATTTAAATATCTTAAAAGAGATCTATTTCTTAATAATTTAATTATTAATTTAGAACCTGAATTGAAATATCAACTGTTCATTATTTAGACAACCTCAAAATACACTCGTAACCAAAATATATTTATGTGTTTCAATAAATTGTTATTATAATGATTTTAAATATGTGTTGAAAAATTTTTTTAATACATATTATTTATTTAGAATTAATATTTATATCATATATCTAGAAGTTAAAGAAATGAAGTAAAATAAATTCTATAAGCATGAAATTGATTTAATATAAAAATTTATTACGAATTCAAAGAATGTTTTATTTATAGATTGTAGAACTTTTGGCAAGTATTTTTTTATTTCATCCTCATTCTAGTGACATTTTAATTTTGCAAATAGACTATGCATTGAGAAAATTCAAAAATATATTTAGGAATTGATATTTATATCATATAATCTGGAAATAAAAGAAATTAAATTAAATAAATTCAAGATGCATAAAATTTATTCATTATAAAATATTACAAAATTAAAAAATTTTGTATTCGTGGATTGTCAAACTGTTGACAAGTACTTTTTCATTTTATTTTTATTCTAGTGACATCTTAATTTTTAAATACTTTTCAACTTAAAAAAAATAATTATAATAAATGAAAATATGATAGAGCGATGATTAGTTCTATTTTTACAATCATTACTCAAAATAAGAATATCAAAAGTTTTTTCCTTTTAGAGGATGTTATGTAGTGATGATTATTATTATTTTTGTCATGAATTATACTATAATTAAAAATAAACATATAGCAATGACTAATAGTATTAGGTAATTAAGAATATAACCCCAGTGAAAATGGTAAATGTATCCAAATCATACGAAAGTGTATCAAAGTGTATCAAAGTGTATCTAAGAGCGATATTTCGGACCAAATGTTAATACACTTTGGTACACTTTGATACACTTTCATACATTTTTATACACTTCCAAAAAAAAGTTTCTTGGTATCAATTTTTTATATTCGTTAATGATATACACTTTGATACACTTTAATACACTTTTGCACATTTTCATATATTTTTTGGACACTTTCATACACTGATACACTTTCATACATTTTTCTAATAAAGGAAAAATGTTGATTTTCTTGGATACACTTTTGCATACATTGATACACTTTTGCACACTTTGATATACTTTTCGAAAATGTTGACTAAAATTAATTTCTACATTTGCTATGTGTTACACACTTTGATACACTTTTGCACACTTTGATACACTATGATATACTCTTGCACACTTTAATACACTTTGATACACTTTCATACATTTTTCCAATAAAGGAAAAATGTCGTTTTTATTGGATACACTTTTGCATACTTTGATACACTTTTGCACACTTTGATACATTTTAAAAATTTTAACTAAAATAAATTTCTAGATTTGCTATGTGTTACACACTTTGATACATTTTTACACACTTTGATACATTTCAAAAAAAGTTAACTACAATTAATTTTTAGATTTGCTATGTGTTACACACTTTAATACACTTTTATTCATTTTTCCCATTTTTGAAATGCAGGAATAGTACATTATTCAGCAAAGGAGTTAATTCCAAAATACATTTAAGGCATTTTTAATTTACTCCCATGGTGAATATGCTATTTTTGCCATACCAGGCTAAAACTACCACTTCTGCGATTTTGAGCTGGGAGTTAAAGTAGTACTTTTGGACAGGATACGGCAAAAAAATATTATTTTGAATAATTGGTTATTGATACTTTCATATAATTTAAAACATTAAAAAAAATTGAAATAGAAGCGTCTTTTTTATTTTAAAAGTATAATATTTTAGTGGTAATATAAATGAAGTATGAAGTAAAATAAAAAACGTGATTTAGTAAAATTATTTATTATCTAGTTTAGAGATTTTCCCCTTATTCCTTTCATGATGGGGCTTACAAAATATTTATCAGTACTGTGCATAATTATACATGGATTGGCAATATCATTAGGGAATATAATTCTCAATTTTTACTCACATTATTTGTACAAGATTTTATATGATTAATTGTAACATCGCTCGTTGAAATAATGAATCCAGTATCTAATTGAATTTCAATCATTATTATAATAATATAATCAACGTAAGAATGTGTTATTTTACATATTCGGGAAATTACTCCATATTTATTATTATTTGTTTGTAAAATACAATCATTAATTCTCTTTTTTTTGGAATACTTTGATGATGTGTATCGACAACCGTTATAAATAAACCTATTATAAGACACACATTCAGTTATCTTACTCACATCAAAATTGTATTAATAGCTTGAAATTCTTTTTCAAGCTATTAATTTACACACTTTTCAAGCTATTAATAGCTTGAAAAGTGTGTTAAAAGTGTATCAACGTGTACAAACTTGTGCAAAATAAAACAAGAAAAGGTTAATACTCAGAAGTGTATCAAGATGTACCATAGTATATTAAAGTGTATCAAAGTGTGTAAAAGTGTATCAAAGTGTACAAACGTGTGCAAAATAAAACAGGAAAAACAATTTAGGCTAATACTCAGAAGTGTATCAACATGTACCATAGTATATTAAAGTGTGTAAAAGTGTATCAAAGTGTGTAAAAGTGTATCAAAATGTGTCAAAGTGTATCAAAATGTGTCAAAGTGTATAACATCAAAAAAATTGAGGAAATCTAATTTCAGCTCACTTTTTAAGAAATGTACCAAAGTGTACCAAAGTGTATCTAAGTGTATCAGAGTGTATCAAAATGGATCGAGAATAAGGTCTGAAAAATCGCTCTTAGATACATTTTCATACACTTTGATACATTTTTGTATGCTTCAATACACTTTCATACACTTTTATACATTTTGATACACCGAAAAATTTCCATTCGGGAATCTAAACCAATATTTAAAGCTACTCTGCTGCATCTTAATTATTTCAGTTACTAGAAAATATTAATCATAATAAAAATAATAATAATAATCATTATCATGATCATCATCATTATCATAAAATATTTAATAATCAAAATAAAAACTATAATAATGACCAATACTTTAATCTTTTAACATCCTAACTTTAAACAATATGAAGTATGTTTTATTTAGGAAAATATTATTTAATAATAATAATATTTATTTTTATCCTTAAATATATAATTTAATCAAAATTAAGCAAATAACAATAATTTTTCTTTACATTGGTCGAAGACAGAGAAAAATTATAAAATAACAGTGTCTGTATAAAAATTATATTCAGAATATAGTTTTGCTCTTATGGTACCATCAATTGGAATCAAACAGTGCTGGTCCTGAAGATGTTGTACCCGTCTGTTATTGTGAAACCGTTTGGCTAAAAATTTTTTAGTTTGATCATAATTTTTCTGGGTAGAATATTTGAAGGTTATATTTGGCATTCTTTCAGTTGTGCTTAGCCAATGAAATAGATTTTCACTTGTCAAAATTGGCTCAATTGTTGATCTCTGTAGGCTTGCTCTAAGAGCTCCTCTTTTTACTGTTGCCCCAAGACCATCACATGGATCTTTCCCATGGGCTGTGGGATAAAAATGCCATTTAGCGTCTGATCCAAAATCCATTTTATGATGAGCTAAATTAATAACATTTTTGAAATTCTTATACTGTTGGGGGGCACCGTCAGAGAAATAATAAATCTTTCTTATGGAAGAAAATTCATCATTCAAAAAATTCTGAATTATTTTATGGAACGAATAAACTGCTACAGCATCATGAATTAAGCAATCAGAAATTATAACCAAACTTTTATGTTTTGTGATTTCATTTTCTTTGTAATAAATTACGACATTATGGATTGTAGCTTGGGCGTTATTCCAATGGAAACCAGGAGCAGCATCTTGAATCGTGAACGTGTAATTTTCGGCAAAGTCCACAATTATTTGAAATTCATGTGGTTCCAGATGGTCCTTTAACTTTCTTGAATAGTAAGATGGTTTGGATGCTATTGTTGCATGAGGAAGTAATCCTTTTACTTTTTCACAAAAATATTTTACAAATTCAGGCGTTTCCTTGATTAAAGTTTCTAAAGTTGTTTGTGGATTATTAATCCGCTGCTTGAAAGAAATCGAGGTGACGTAATTATCTTCAAACACTTTTAATAAGAATTTCTCTAGATTGATAGATCCTGGACATTTCTCGCAGTTGTTTAAATAACACAAGTTAGATGGTGATTCACAAATTAAAAAATCAAAACAATCTACATATGATGTCATTTTCTGTTCTTCATTTTTTGTAAAATTAGATAAATGACTATCGAATATTGAAGTTGTGAATTAAATTTTAAAGCATTTGTTAATAAACAGTTTTTTATGATGTAAGGAGTCGACAACTACCTTAAACAGAAATTGTGGGAATTAAACTTTACCATTTTTATTACATCTAAAATAAATAGCATGCAAAATTTACATAAAACAGAAGCAACTATAACCTAAATATTAAACATTCAACGTAAATTTTGTTAATAAGTTTTTTTTGCCAATAATATTATGCCTAGAATTAAATAATTGCATGCAAGATTTATAGAAAAGATATTAATTAATTATAAAAAATAATTTTCATAAAATATTCAATAGATGAACACCAACATTGCAGGTCATTATAATCTTTATAAGCACGTTTTCTGCATGTCGAACATATTCTTTCATCTAATGTAACATAAATCAAAACTTTTTAAATATTTTCTGACACTTTCTGTAATGACTTAGTATTTCGATGATTCTTCAATTTATAAGGATTACAACATTTATTATAACTCACTAATTTACTTGAACATCCCATTTTAATATTAAATA
Source organism: Anastatus disparis (assembly GCA_017163975.1). NCBI lineage: Eukaryota > Metazoa > Arthropoda > Insecta > Hymenoptera > Eupelmidae > Anastatus > Anastatus disparis. Next base: position 1,106,966 of record JAFFSR010000118.1, read on the forward strand.
TTTTGTTATATTATATTTATTATTATTGATTGATAAAAATTAAACATCGATGTTATTGTTGTAAACTCGAGCATGAAAAACCATAAAGTGACAAATTCTGAGTACGGAATCAAACATAAGAGAATGGAAGCTCGGTCGGGACTAGGGACTGGAGAATTGCTCCGAAACGATAAATTTAGTGTATCGATATATGCTATCTTTGTTCAGCACATTGATTTTATATCTTCTGCCTCTGTGATACAGAGTTGTGCAATTTTCTAGAGCGACCCCCTTGGGACATCGCGATCACGCACATACATACATGTAGTACGTTACACGGTTGGTGGTGCTATACATCTATACTACATAAGTAAGAGAATAATTTATGTATCTCTAATCCTAAAGAAATAAGCTCTCTGATTGGTTAAACTCATTATTATCCTATAAAATACTTAAACGAAAAATGATTAGATTCGAATGTATGGAAGTAACTCAAGTAATGATTGTGTCATCTGTCTGTTTTCTCATCATGAGAAAAACAAGACGGAATGATGTTTGATTCATGTAAGCTGAGAACTGAGAACTGACAAGGAGAGTGTTTCACCTTCGGGTCACCGTTTTTGCTCAAATTTTGGGAATATTTTCTAGATGCAGAAATATGAAGAAAGCCAAAATTTTAGAGGCCAACGCTCAATATTTCCCTAGTTACAGGCCATCGAAGATTATCACTAAAAAAGTTACTAGATTTTCAAACGCTTATAGTTCCTCAGCATTATGAGCTAGAAGTTTAAACCTTTTTTTAAATGAAAGCTGAGCTCAAATCCTTTCAAAATAGCACATATACCATCTCAAAATATTATTTTTTCCCAAAGTTAGAGCGTAATAAAGATTGAACCCAATTTTAGCTTTTATTATTAATTAATGTTTTTAACAAAAAATGCGGGTCCAATCTTTATTACGCTCTAACTTTGGGAAAAAATAATATTTTAAGATGGTATAGGTGCTATTTCAAAAGGATTTAAGCTCAGCTTTCATTTAAAAAAAGGTTTAAGCTTCTAGCTAATAATCCTGAGGAACTATAAGCATTTGAAAATCTAGTAACTTTTTTAGTAATTTTCTTTGATGGCCTGTAACTAGGGAAATATTGAGCGTTGGCCTCTAAAATTATGGCTTTCTTCATATTTCTGCATCTAGAAAACATTCCCAAAATTTGAGCAAAAACGGTGACCCGAAGGTGAAACACTCTCCTTGTGAGTAACGACTACAACTTTCTGCCTGAGGTCCGAATTTATAGTCGTTGTTCAAACGCAAGCATTGAGGTTTAAATTCATAAACAAAACTGAAGTACTGGTTACATCCTGTGTCTTTTTTTGTTATCATGAGAGAAGCAGAGACAGAATGAGATTTGAGTAACGAATCTTTACTTGAGTTGGGTCTATGAATTCGAACCTGAAAGACGGAATGAGATTTTATTATGAGAGAGACAAAGACAGAACGATGTTTGAGAATGGAGCATACTCAATGCTTGAGTTTGAGCAACGACTTTAAATTCGGGCCTAAGATTGGAATTCAAACTCAAGCACCTACACAGCATGAAAGATTGCTGGAAGGATTTAGTAATAAGAATTTTATTACTGGAACCTTGCAGCAACCTTTCATGCTGTGTGGGAATAACTCAACTCAAATTACGGTGTTACTTACGTATCGATGTTACTTGAGTAACGTTTATAAATTTAAAAAAATATGTTTAAATTTAGCTAGGGTAAAGATTTTAATCAAGGGGCGCGGTAGCGCCTCAGGGGGCTGCTCCTGAGCGATAAACTTAGTGTATCGATATATGCTATCTTTGTTCAGCACATTGATTTCATATCTTCTGTCTCTGTGATACAGAGCTGTGCAATTTTGTAGAGCAGCCCCCCCGATGGCAAGTAGGCGAAGCAATCGAGCGCTCTAAGCCTTTTATACGTTATGTTTTCGTATTTAACCTTGCAATTGAAAAATATTTTTTAATATTCTTTTATTGCTGAATCTTTATAAAATTATTTTATTTTTGTTTTATAAGGTTCAACATAATTTAATGAATACCATAATTTTTTTTCTTTTAATTTCTGTAATTGTTATTACTATTTAAATTTATGTGACTTGTTGTTACTGTATCATTATTAATTTTTATCTGCATTTTCACCTTTATTTACATTTTTACTGAAATAACTTTTATCATAAAATTATCATAAAAATGAATAAGTCAAAGCAACTTTTAATTCTCAACTGTTAAAATAATTATGAACAAGTATTTTAATAACTATGTAAAATATTTATTGTTTAATAAAATAAGTTTCTAAAAAATTTATTTTCTAATAATTGTTAGTTTTATAATTATGAAATGTTGCAATATTAGTATACAATGGAAATTGATAGTTTATATAATTACAGAATGTGTAGCAATGAAATATCATATTTTCAATATTCTAAAGAAGCAATCTTATTCTTAAGAGAAATTCAATGGTTGTATAAAATGCCAGTAACTAAAATTCTCAAAATGTTGAAACTGCAAATCTTTGACAAGGAACTATGTTTTCTGATTCATTACCACCTGTGAAATATACATGTTATAACATAAACACAAAAGTTCCAAGAAACATAGAATTAATTATAGAAAAAGAATTTGGAGAAATAGAAAAAATGTTTATCTAATTAGTATTCACGCTTGTGGTGATCTAAGTGCGTATACACCTCAAATATATTTGGAGGTAAAAATGGTCCATCTTCTTATTTTAGTATCTTGTTGTTATCATAAATTTGAAGGAATAGAAAATGTTTGTCTAATTAGTTTTATGCTTGTGGTGATCTAAGTGCATATAAATCTCAAATATATTTAGAGATGAAAATGGGCCATCTTCTTATTTTAGTATCTTGTTGTTATCATAAATTAACTCTTAAAAACACAAAATTAAAGAAAGTGACGAGAAAGAGTATTTTAATTATTTTCCATTGTAAAAAAAATTTAAACAAGCTATTGAAAGTGTTGATGCAGATATTGGAAAATTCTTTAAACGACCATTCTTAAGACTTGCTTGTCAAGAAACATCAGATAGATGGCTTACAATGAGCGTTGAAGCTCATAGTGAACATTATTTTTATGTTGTTGCAAGAGCTGTTTTGGAATTATATGGAGCTAAAAGTAAATACTTTAAATTATAAATTTTAATAACTCTCAATATATGAAAATTTTATTTTTAGATAATCTTTATTTAAAAAAGCTTGTTCAAAAAAGTACGAGAAAATCACAGTATTCCAGTTTTAAAAATTATTTAGAAGATTTTATCAATCGATATAAATAAATAAAGAATATCACTTGTGATAACAAACTAAAAAACTGTGAAATGTCTTGAAATGATAAAATCTTGATGAGATTAAAATATGGAATCTACATCTAAGCTGCAAATCATTGACAGAGCAAATTCTAAACTGATTAAAAATGTAACATGTTATTATTTTTTTAAGGAATTCGTTGATTTCTATTTAAGTTATATTTTAAAGTTAAAACTAAAATTTAGATTTAAAATAATTTTATACTTTGTAAGTATAATTCATTCTTCACATGAGATTTTTATATTTTTGAAATAATTATTACAAAGTAAAATTAAAACTTGCGTTACTATAATTATATTTAAACAAACCAAAATTGTATTATTTTTTTATTAAAAAATATTAACTAATACACATTAAACTATGAACATAAGAAATCAATGATCAAACATGATTTTTAAATTTTTTCATGCTTTATTTTAAGCATTTGTCATTTATAATTATTATAAGATTATTTCTCAAGTATGTACAATCAATTACATATTTATATCTGCTTAAAATTATCTTTATATCAAACAAAGTATGAAAAAAGAACTGCAATTATTGTTTCAAAAATGAAAATTAACTTTGAATAATAAAAAAATAAATGTACCTTGTATAATAAGAAAGGAGTAAAATTTTTTACAATATTCAATTATTTATATTAATAAAAATTTAAACAAAATGTTTAAAATTATGAGGGTGAAGAAATAAACAGATTTGTATGTATATTTCAAAATTGAATACTTTAAAAAGCTTACCTTTAAAAAGATATATAGTGGGCAAGTATGCTTGGCGATTTATTTTAATTAATGATTTTAAACATTTTGATGTCTGTAACATATTATAAACTATTTTTAGTAATAAAATCAAACCTTGACATTAGAATTTCATGAAATCACGAAATAAATGTCAAGTTTATAATAAAGGTAATAAAACTATGAGATTTTACCATAATTCAAAAGATTTTTCAATTTTTTTTCTTTATAAATTAACGTTGAATTTCAGTAACAAAATTGTATTATTTCTTGTTATCTTTTTTTCTATCATTTATCTAAAAATGTTCTGAAATTTTTTAAATTTTATTAAATATTTACAAAATCACTTGCCAGGCCCATGGGTAAATATTTTATGTCAATGTTTAAAGTTAAGAAATTTGTATATAACATATGTACATATAAACTTTCATTTTATGTAACATTACAGATATAATGGGACATAACATGTAAGTATTAAAATCATTTTCTACTTATAACACGTTTCTAATTTTCAATTTAACGGAGCTATAATTCTGTAATATTATTTTAATCAATTATTGGAATTTATAGTTATCGAAATCAAATAAGAAGAAGGATCTGAATATTTTAATATCTAATATTTATAAAAATCTTAATTTATTGGATTACATAAAACTATTATATAAATAATAATTCCTAGATGTATAATACGTATTCAAATAATTTTTCAATACATATGTATTATATATTTATAAACTCATCTTATTTTAAATATTTAAAATCATAATAATAATTTATTGAAGTGCATAAATATGTTTTGGTTGTGAGTGTATTTTGAGGATGTCTAAATAATGAACAGTTGATATTTCAATTCAAATTCTAAATTAATACTTAAATTATTAAAAAATAGATCTCTTTTAAGATATTTAAAAATCATTTGTTTGTATATTGCATTATCTATAATCGAAGAACCAAATCCACAGTATATATGTTTTAAATTGAAAATTCTATTTTATTTTTTAATATTCAAAGTTCTATAGCTCTTCTCTCAGTTCTATGCCTAAGATGAGACAAAGCTCACTTCAAGATAATATGAAAAGACATAACATAGTGCAACCTGAGTGAAATCAACCTGGTCGAACACCAGAAATTCAAAATTACATGAAAGTACAAAATGAACCAATCAGAAGACAGCAATTCTGAGATTTAAAAAAATTTGTGTAGATTCTACTCATCATTTGCAACAATAAATATATTCATAAGTGAATCTCTAAAATCCTTAGTTTCTGAGGAAAGAAATAATTAAGTTGGTAATTTAACAAAAAAATTTGAAAAATCACAATATTTTATTACTTATTACTCGTAATCCCTTCGACCTATGCCTCTAAAAATTTTTTTGTATATTTTGGGTATCAAATGGAACCTCTTCACGGATTTTCAGCAAATTCTATTTTTTTGTCAGTCGAGTTGACATGAAACGTCCAATATATATATATAGCATAAAAATTTTTTGAATTAAAAGAATATTAACGGGATGTCGGAGCTGCTGGACACAATTTTAGCTTTTATTATTTTATTGATATCTTTTTAAATTTGTAATTTAAACAATGACTTGTATGCACTAAAGCTATGTCAATACAATAATTTTTGTTAAAATAAAAATTCATTTGGACTTGTTATTTTTTTATAAGCTTGGAATGGAAATTAAATATCAAATTCGATAAACCTAACCTCAAAATACTATATACCGAACAATTGTTTATAACTTTTTATGTACAGTGTTTTGATAAATCCTGTAAGTTGTCCGCACTCAAGTTTAATATTACAAATTTTCTTACTGTTATGAAAGAACTTGATCCAACGTACCGTTTACTCATGAACTTGGAATTAAAATATTAATGAATTATTTTAGAAGGTAGCGAGCTCCGCCATGCCCTTAAAGTCATCAAAATGTAAAGTCTAGATTGAATTCGCATCGAAATTTACAGGTATATCTGTTAGATAGCAATATAAAGGAGAAATCTAAAATATTTTAAATAAATTAACAAATTTTCTTTTTGCATCTTTAGTTCAATATTTTACCTATAAATATTATATATATTTAATATTTAAATAGTTAGATTTGTCGAATGAAATTCAATTTTGATAATATTAATGCATACAAGTTTAACACTTAATGCGTCACCTGTTTTGCTATAAATCTAATTTTTTTTCTAGTTCAATATTTTTGTCAAAAATATTTATTTTACATTTATTTCATAAAAAAATATATTTAAAATATTTTAATGTATAACTAAACATAAAATTTTTCTGTTATAACATGTTTTCAACCATACGGCTATTGTGAAACGCTAGGAAGAGGGATAAGTAGGCCCATCGCTTAAGTACTAGCCGGAAGCAATAGTTTGTCAAGATTAGGCCGCGAAAAATAAAAAGGGAGCAGAACAAATTGTTATTTTCCCTCGTTTTAAAAATAAAAATAAAAATATGAAGAAACCAAATAAGGATCAAGAAAAATTAGAAATTTTGATTATTGATGAGAAAACACGGCTTATATTATTCAGATTTGAAGAAGAAACAAGAAAAATAAGTTAAGAAAAAAAATTCATAAATAAACCAACGCTAAGTAGACGAATAGTTACTATCGAAAAATAAAAAGATAACAACACTAAAACAAAATTTTAATACGGTAAAAAAAAAATAATAGCTTCAGGTATGAAAAATTTTAACATAAAAATTTCTTAATAGATAAAATTGAATAAACTATCTTATTTAATTATCTCATGTAAATTAGATATTAAATTCTTTTTCTCTTAACTAATAAAGTTAAATAATGTCATAAAGGGGTTTTGTTAATTACCAAATTTTCGTTTCGTTTAAAAAATAAACATCAATAGCAATTTTCTTTTTAATAGAGAAATAAAATGTTTTTATTTACGGAATAGAAATGACTGGTTTTGATGGATTATAACTAACGAAAAGAGTATAGCTGAATAACCATGTAAAAATGGCCTTAACTCCGATTTCCCTGAAACTTTGCTTACTTTTTTGTCTTGTCAAAAAACCAAAACCCTGAAAGTTTCAGATCCCTATGGTCAAAATTATCTTCATAACCTCAAAATACGTGTTCTTCAGTTTTTTTGCTATAATTAGGTGAATTCTTGATGGATCTTCAAAATTCGAAATCGAGGTAAAAGAGGACGATAAAACGCATATATTTAGTGACTATATAAAACCTTACGAGTTTCAAACATAACCTAAAAATGAATTTGAAAATTTCAAAATGGCCTGTACATTAACGGTATGAATGCATACTGATTTTTTACTTTTAGAAACTTTACTTTTCATAAAATCTATCATTCATATTTTCTGCAGATTTTTGTAGGAGTGGTGGAAATCACCTAAAAAACTGAAAATTTTATAGATTTATAGCATTTTAGAGGCTCTTTTGCATTCTGATCATGAAAATAACACCAAATACACGTTTAGCGACCAAAAAATCTTCTAAATATCGATAATCAGTCGTATTTATATCATATGTATCCATAAAATACGAGAATAAGCTTTAAAAAATCTTTTTTTGACCAAAAAGACTCCTGTAATCTTCTTATTACCATCTTAAACTATAATTTCACCACGTTATCTTCAAAGTAACCTCAAAAATTTATTCACTGACTAATAATTTCCTTGGTACTGATTTTTAATCTTATTCAATACAATGTTTGGCCGAAAGATATGAAAGTAACCTAAAAAAATGCATATAGTGACTGAAAATGACCTCAATTATCATTTTTCTGACGTATTCGAAACAATTCTTTGTATGATTTGTTTGAAATAACCTCAAAAACATATTGATGGATTCTAAGAGCTTCTTACTGAGATTGTTTATATTATTCAGTGCGATGTTTTTTCGAGCACCACCAAAATATCGCCAAATAATGCGCCTAGCCAGCAAAAATATTTCATATTGTGCTACAGCATGATTTAAAAGTAATTAACATCAAAATAGTAATGTAATATTACAAAAATATTTTACTATTTTAAAGATACATTAGCGAGCCGAGCTTGTGTTGGAGTACAAGCAAGCAGGTGAGCTCCACACAGTATGAAACGTTTGAAATATTTTCGAAATATTTCAAAACATTTCATACTGTGCGGGACAGCTCTGTAGTTTATATTTGTTAGTGTTACCGTAGAAAATGTAGTTTCTGATTATATGAAAGAAATCATGCCCTGATAAGAATCCCGTTCTTCATGGTATTAACTGTTCGAATTAAAAAATAAAGACAATGATTACATAACACAAGAATGTAACAATAATTTACAAAAATATGCACATTTAGGCAATCTGAAACTGAAAATAAATTAGTCTGCTATTTTAGTTGCTAACCAAAAAAATATTATCTTTATTAAACTTGAAACATGATTTAATTATTAAAAAAATTGTTCATTTTTAAATTACTAATTTTTTATTCGCTTTCTATTTGTTATTCTTTATTTTCCTTTGTTATTTAGTTAAATTCAGTTCTTAATTTTAAAAATAATTGTTTAATAATAATTTCGGTGGCTCTTTCAAGACACTCCTGTCCTGCCCGTCACAGAGAGAATCCAGATAACGGAACTTTTCAAGGGGTCGTGCTGTTCCGTGCTGTTCCGTGCCGTGTCGTATCTGTGCCGTTCTATGATGGAGTGTTCCATATACATTATCTCGTCTTCCCTGAATAATTTGATAGTAAACATAAGACACCTTTCTATTAAATTTAACATTCGTTTACTATCAAATTCAAAGAACACGAGATAGTCTAGATGGAATTGTCCATCATAGAACGGTACGGACACGGCACGGCACGGAACAGCACGGCCCCTTGAAAAGTTCCGTCATCTGGATTCTCCCTTACTGCTAGTATGTACTAGGGGGAGAACTGTACATGCTACAGTGTGAGCTGTTTTTGCTCCTCGACTCTGAGTTAACATCGAGTCTGCCATACCCTTATCCACGTGCACTAGGGTAAACTATGCATGTTTTTCTTTTTTCTCTCTCTTTTGGGTTAGCATAAGAGTAGAGATCATACCTTACTGCACACATTAATTCACCCTCGACTAAAAATGTTATTACTTGATTATTGATGTTAGATTGTAGCACTGCAGTTCGTGGTAGACGGAAGAAACATTTTATCTATACTTAACGGAGTTTCCCATCATGTGAATCTCAGTACCTGTGAACACTGTATCCACAATAACAACATTACATAAGAAGAATTTGAGAAATGTATTTTTAATGAAATTTTAAGCAAAAAGTGTTTTATTCATAAGAATTTTAAGCTTTGAAATATTTATTGTTTTAATTGTTAAATAGTCGTATTACAGCATAATTATTTATTTGCTTTAAGAGGACGCTGGATCTCTCTATCCTTTTCTAATTAAAAAATGTAAATTTTTGGGAAAACTAGTTATTATTGATAGAAATTAAGGGTTGTCCGCAACTTCTATAGTGAAAAATAATATTTTGTCTGATGAGAGCAAATTAATTTTATTGCTTTTTTTTTAAGTAAAGTTTGACATACTTAAATAACGTATTCTCTAGCTTAATTTAGGATTTTGTAAGTATGTCAAACTTTACTTGAAAAAAAAGCAACAAAATTAATTTGCTCTCATCAGACAAAATATTGTTTTTCACTATAGAAGTTGCGGACAACCCTTAATTTCTATCAATAATAACTAGTTTTCCCAAAAATTTACATTTTTCAATTAGAAAAGGATAGAGAGATACAGTGTCCCCTTAAAAATCATTTGCATAAAATTTTTCCATTCATTATCAAATCACATGAATTTCTTTTTCGTGTAGATTAGTCTTAATATTTATATATTTTATAGCATGAAAAAATTGTAAATCAAGTTGTAAGGAAGTCAATTTGTAAGTAATCTATATATTATTTTTATATAAATAAATCTTTATAGGCTATGCAGTCGTTAATTCTTCTTTATTAATTTTTTCAAAACAACATATTTAGGTGACGTTTCCTTTACTTTTTTGTAACTCTTTTCTATCACTAAATAATATTTTGCGAATTAGAAAACATTCTTAACAATTAAAAATTAGTCAAAACATAATATAACTATATTTACATGTCAATATGTATAAACAAAGTGTAGCCTGTAAAGATTCATTAATATAAAAACATTTACTAACTATCGATTGAGTCATCATGATGAATATATACTATTTCACTATAACTAGAGAGAAATAATGATATACATCTCAAGCAATTAATTTGTACGCATTGATTTTAATTTATAATAAAATCTTCAAATCTGACTAGGAGAGTGTCACACCTCCGGATCACGGATTTTGCTCAAACTTCGGGATAAGTTTTCAGATTATAAAATATGGAAAAAGCTAAAGTTATAGTCATAAATACTCAATATTTCCCTAGTTATAGGTAATTAAAGAAAATCATTAAAAAAGTTATTAGATTTTCAAACACATATAGTTCTTTAGCGTCGATAGCTACAAGCTTGAAACTTTTTTTAAATTAAAGCTGAGCTCAAATACTTTCGAATTAGTAGCTATAGCATGTAAAAATATTATTTTTTCCCAAAGTTAGAGCGTAATTAGGATTGGACTTCATTTCAGCTTTTATTATTAATTAATGTTTTTAAAAGAAAAATCAGGTCCAATGTTTATCACGCTCTAACTTTGGGAAAAAATAATATTTTTAGATGCTATAACTACTAATTCGAAAGGATTTGAGCTCAGCTTTAATTTAAAAAAAGTTTCAAGCTTGTAGCTATCAATGCTAAAGAACTATATGCGTTTAAAAATCTAGTAACTTTTTTTAGTGATTTTCTTTAATTGCCTGTAACTAGGGAAATATTGAGTATTTATGACTATAACTTTAGCTTTTACCATATTTTATCATCTGAAAACTTATCCCGAAGTTTGAGCAAAATCCGTGATCCGGAGGTGTGACATTCTCCTAATGAGTATTAAATATTTATGAAAAACATGAAAAATAATTACATTTTGCAAAATATGATTATTACATTTCCATTCTATAGATATTATAATCACTCTTTTAGTTGAAACTTTTTTTGTAACTCATGAAAAAATAAATGTATTAAAAATGAATTCCCATATTGTATACAATAAGACTAAGGTGTACGGTACTATTCATTTTTATCAGTAATTAGTACTCACGAATTGAAAGTTGAATCCTCGTGCTTTCGCATTATGAACTGGTGAATAATAATAACTGGTTGTAATTATTATCATAAAATTTTTATGTGTACATTTATTTGAATGCATATTGTAATTTTAACAATTTAATAATAAGTAGTTGAAATATAATATTGGTGAAACAATATTTCTTATTTCCTTCCTAGTAACTTAATAGTATATTATTGTTACAATAAATATTTGAATGTATAGATATATCAGAATTTTTAGAAAAAATTATTGAACACAGAATGTTTATAACAGATAAATGTTTTTTCATTCAATTTAATAGATCCAATTATTATTTTCAACTGTATTACTTTATGAAATACAGATGCTGATTTCCTACATTGTATATAAGAATGAATGGTTCAATATTTCTTGGTTGTTCAGTATATCATGTGAGAATTTAATGCTTAAGAGGCGGTCGGAACCAAATCGGTGACTTAGTTCGGTGCTTGTAATAAATGCATATAATAATTTATTCATTTATTAATATGGTAAAAATATAGTCATTTCCTCTAGTCATGTATATAAAGAATAATTTAAAATAGTTAAAGCCACAAAAATATACAAAATATTGTTATAAAGCGAAAAATGCCACCTAACAATCGACACGACAGTTTTTTGCATGCGGTATATGTCAAGTCAGTTTGATATTTGTAATAAATGCTTATAATAATTTATTTACTTATTCATATGGTAAAAATATAGTCATTTCCTCTAGTCATGTATATAAAGAATAATTTGAAATAGTTTAAGCCATAAAAATATACAAAATATTATCGTAAAGCGAAAAATGCTGACTTGATATATACCGCAAGTCACCGATTTGGTTCCGACCGCCTCTTAAGTAAACAATATTTTTATAAAGTTATAACAAAATCCTTTACTTTCTAGCTAATATGAGTCTCTAAAGTAGTCTTTGAAATCATAAAGAAATTTTATTCTATAAAATAAGTATTTTAAAGTTATTTATTTATTAATATATTTATATTGAGCATTTAAAAAATTATATATTTGAAATTATGATACGATATTGTTAGAATATTTCTGTTAGTTACCTTCGACCAATATTCCTTCATCATTCCATTAGGTTTTGTTAAATTTTTTTGACAAATGAATTGACAACTATCTCTTGAATTTGTATTTTAGAATTATATCAATAATTATTACTAAATCATCAATTTTATAACTTATCTCAGTTTTTGCATTAAATATTTTTAATTTTTTTTACAATTATTTTTTTTACAAGAGGGCTTCGTTTGATATATTCGATATATAAGAAAAATAAGAATCTTAAATGACAACTAAAATGTAATGTGTGCGATATTAGGTTTACTGCGTGTGCGATAAACATGTGTAGCGTGCTAATGTTAAAATAATATGAATGTTCTTAATTATATCAATAAATATAATAAAATTTCATGTTTTCAAGGTAGCCATCTAACATTGCTTGAATGTAACAAGGTTTATTCAGTGAATATAGCATCAAATTGATTTAATAAAACAGTTTTTTCAAATCTCATTATTTATTAACAATAATCCCGATGAATTAATTATGATTAAAAATAATATTTTAATACTTTTGAGAAATATTTCTTTGAATCAACATCATGTAAAATAATTAAAAAAGTTAAGATTTACATCAAAAATATAAAAAACTTTGATTGAAAAAAACATTTATTTGAATTAAAGTTTTTAACTTTCTCATAAACATTTTTTAGTTCTCTAAAGTGACAATTCTCTTTTGTTTAAGAAATCTCTTATGTATGTTAATAAATATTTTATTGATATTAAAAAATACATTTTCACTGAAAGAAAAAATTATTTTGATTTAAAAAAAAATTTCACTGATTGCCCGCAAAGAAACAATTTTTTTGATTCAATAAAATTTTTTTTTTTTACTAAGAAATTTTTTTCTTAGTATAACTTTAAAGCTTTACTCCAATTATTTTTATTTTTTTCTAGTAAATTATTTTTTTAATATTTTAATACATTCTCAATAATAATAATAAAATAAAATTATATTGAAATTTAATTTTAAAAATATAATGAGAAATAATTTGTATTTTTTAGAATGTTATGGAAGTTGCAATGAACAAAAAGTGTCTTGTCTGTAATAAAATCTTCAGAAAAGAGAAAAAAAGGTCTATAATAAATATAAATTCATGAAATAAAAAAATTAAAAGTTTATTCCAATTTTATTAAAATAGAAGTTTCAGAAGTGACATTTTTACTTGAACAAATGACAATGAAAAATAATTTTGAAATTCATGACAAAGTGGGTACTTTAGAATTATCAGAAAAAAAGATAAGGATTTTTACGGGACTTACGTATGAAAATTTAATGTACCTAAATAAACTTTTAGTATCACTCCGAAATACAGATAATAGAAATAGCATTCAAGCAATTTTTGTATTTTTATTTAAATTGAGAACTGGAACTTCAAATGAAATTGTAGCAACTACCTTGGGTCTTCGAAATGCTCAACAAGTGTCAGAATTCTCAAGTTCAGTCATCAACTCTTTTGTAAAGGATATTTTACCCACGCATTTTGGTGTTGATGCTATGTCTAGAGAAGATTTAATAAAAAATCATACATCACCTGTCGCCAAAGAGTTGTTTAATATTGCAGATGATCAGTTGACTTTGATATGCGATGGTTCATATTTGCGGCACCAAAAGAGTAGTAATAACGCTTACCAAAGAATTTCATATTCTGGTTAAAAAAAAGTTTATTTATGTAAACCGTTTAGTATCTGTACAACAGATGGCTACGTAGTCGATGTACCTGGTCCATTCGAAGCCAATTTTGACGACGCTAAGATTTTAGAAACAGTGCTATCTGATCCGAATGGAATTAAAAAAATACTTAAGAAAGGTGACATATTCATACTTCATCGGGGATTCCGAGATATAAAAAAGTGGTTAGAAGAACAAGGTTTTACTGTTTTAATGCCAGCTTTAAAGGGTGAGCGTTCTTAGCTAACTGCGAAAGAATCAAATGAATTTCGGAATGTCACAAAATTCCAATGGCCAGTTTAAGTAGTCTATGGAATGATTGGGCAGAAGTGTCATCTTCTAAAAAAAATAGACATCAAATTTCTCCCAAAAGCTAAAGAATATTGTCGAATAGCTAATTATTTACATAATACTTTTGAGAAACGTTTAAATTCAGATAAGAGTAACCAATTAGAAATTATTGCTCAAATGAAATCAAGAGAGAGTGAAGTAAATACTTTGGCTCAAGAAGTAGAAGCATCAAGATGGAGTCGAAGAAAGTTACCTCTTCAACCACTTACTTCAAATGAATTATTAGATTTTTCAGAAATGACTGAGAACGATCTTAAAATATTTTTTACTGGAACTTATCAGTATTCTCAGTCAATTTCATATTTAGCAGAATTAATGGGTGAAGATGACGATTTGAATTTAGAGTATGTAAAGGAAAAGCCAAATATAATTAAAATTAAAGTTAGATCACGTTATATAAATAGGAAGGTATATCTATGTTATATTGAGTTCAAACCTGAAACTATTGGCTGTGGTAGCATTTCACGCTACGCACGTGACTGTGCAAATGGACTTCGTACAATAGGATGTTGTTCACATGTCGCAGTGGTAATCTATTATTTACCATACGCACGATATTCGTCTTGAATAGTAAGACCTGCAGCAGCATCAAATGATTTATTTAATTTGAAAAATACAATCCCTATAATTAATGAAGATAGTGATGAAGATTGAAGAGAAATATAAAAAGAATAAGTTATACTTTATTGTAATTTTTTATAATTGAAAATATTTTTTTTAAATATGGACGGAATTAAAAATCAAATTTAAGAATTATTTTTCATACCATTAAATTCACTTAAAGATATCTCCTACATAGCATGAAATATTTCCTAAATATTTCATACATCATTCCGAAAGATTAAGTTGAAATATTACATAATATATTCAGGAAATCTTTCAAAAATAATAATAAAATATTTCTAAGACTATATCGTGACTAAAGTCAACTACCTCGATATGGCCTACCAGGCCGACACAGGGAGGTAAAATTGTAAGTATCGACATACCCCCACCAATGACTATTTTATTCGAATTGAGAAATAGTTTCTTACGCTCTGATTATGGCCAAGGGGTGCACTACATTCTTTGGCTTTAGATTTAGCCTACGTTTATAGACTTGTCTTCAAATCCATGTTTTTCCTATCAATAAAAGTTTAAGAAACTCGTGACCATATAGAAAAGGTCGGATATGAATTCCAGGGCTCAAGAGTTAGTAGATATGGAAGGGATCAGCTTCGAGCATTGACGGAGGGATATGGCCATTAAAAGAGCGGTCATATCAAGTTAGTTGACTGTATATTCATACAGATTTCTTGAAAGATTTATGAAATATTTCATGAAATATTCTATAAATATTTCTAAAATATTTCTTAAAATATTATTTTACAAATTTCTGAAACATTTTAAATATTTCATGGATTGTTTATAATTATTTATAAATCCAACATTAAATATTTCTAAAACGTATTAAAACATTTGATGAAAGATTAAATAGATATTTCAAAATTTTTCAATGAAAGATTTATAATTATTAATAAATCTTTCGCAGAATGTTTTTTTGGTCGAAAAACGATTTTTTTAAGCTTATTCTCGTATTTTATGGATACATATGATACAAATCCGACTGATTATCGTTATTTAGGAAATTTTTTTGGTCGATGAACGTGTATTTGGTGTTATTTTCATGATCAGAATATAATAGAGCCTCTAAAATGCTATAAATCTATAAAATTTTCAGTTTTTTAGGTGATTTCCACCATTCCTACAAAAATCTGCAAGAAATATGAATAATAGATTTTATGAAAAGTAAAGTTTCTAAAAGTAAAAAATCAGTATGCATTCATACCGTTAATGTACAGGCCATTTTGAAATTTTCAAATTCATTTTTAAGTTATGTTTGAGACTCGTAAGGTTTTATATAGTCACTAAATATATGCGTTTTATCGTCCTCTTTTACCTCGATTTCAGATTTTGAAGATCCATCAAGAATTCACCTAATTATAGCAAAAAACCTGAAGAACACGTATTTTGAGGTTATGAAGCCAATTTTGACCATAGGGATCTGAAACTTTCAGGATTTTAGTTTTTTGACAAGACAAATAAGTAAGCAAAGTTTCAGAGAAATCGGAGTTAAGGACATTTTTACATGGTTATTCGGCTATACTCTATATGTAACAAAACAAAACAACGGAAATTTTATTTTTCAAATATCCATTTTCACAAAATTGTACTCTTTCTAGTTAATAACTAAAAATTCTATTTTACACGGTGATTGTCTCAGAAAAATAGCTACATTAAATTCCTTCCAATAGTTTGCACTTTTCAACCGGATGCTCATATAACATTTCCAACAAAAAAAATATTCGATTACAAAATTGTAAAATTCCTTAATATTAAGTTAATAAAATTCGAAACCGAAAGAATATCATATAGACAACTATGGAATTTCTTTTTATTTTGCTCTCTCACGTACATTAGCATTTTTATTCAATTATTGAAATATGATTCTTTTAGTCATGAGTAAAATTTGCAAAAATTACAAATCTTTTTGTGCGCAATAAATGTAACATAAATTTAATAGAATGAAGAGATCATATTTTTTCTCTAAACCAAAAGTTGCATTTTTTTCCACGCTAATATTTAGCTTGCACACTTTGAAATAAGTAACTTTTTTTCGTAATTGAATTAAAACTTAGTAATTAAAAATAAACATAAGTATGCAAATAATAAAATCAATCCGTAGTTTAAGAAAAAAAAATAAAAAGATTATTGAATATTAAACTAAAATTTAAGTGACAAGATAAACAATAATATGTATCTAAAAATATACAAGCATATAAACGAAAAAAACTAATCGTCTGAATTTTAAAAGTTTTAATTAAAAATTAAATAAAAAAAACATTTCATATTAAAAAAATTTTTTTTTCATAAAAATAATATGCACCTTTAAAAAGGGGTAGGGGGCATAATTAGAAAAAAAACTTCTTAAGTGCCTGGCTGGAAGCATCAGGTTTAGAAGGGTTGTGTTCTGTATATAGTGCACGATATGCAGCACTAGAGACCAATTTTCGATTATAGTCCATTTTCGGGGAAATACGTGAATAAAAATAAAAATGAGATGAATATATAGGCAAATGAAAAAGTTTGAAAAATGCCACAACAATTAAAATAAAATGAATAGTAAAAATAAAAAGGGAATTAGAATTAAGTAATACAGTAATTCTATAAAAAGTAAAAGGTGACATCGTCATATGTCATCACTGAATTAATGAGCCCAGGATTCATAGATTATTGTAAAAGATGGCAATGAAAAATCTAGAATTTAGAAGGACTATCAAGAATTATTAAATGAAGATGAAAAGAAAACATATGATTCTTAGCTAAACAGATGGTTTAGCAACTGCGGAATTTGATAAGTCGGGATGCGACTTATAAAATTCATTAAAAGGGGGACACTGCAGTGATTTTACGTGATTAAAAAAATTAAATAATACAAGAAAAATGATGAAATAATAATGATGAATAAATAAAATAATTGAATAAATTAAGTAATATGCATATTATCTAAAACATTCCAAAAGGTAATAATATTGAAATAAATTTTTAATAAAATGAATTAATAATTTAAAAAAAAAAATATAAGACAGTCACTTAAGGTTAAGTAAAAAAATCTACAAATCTTGCATGATTTAAAAAAAAAAGAAGGGGGAGATATCAAGTATAACAAAAAGTCGGAGAGGTATCCCCACCTTTTAAAACATATACTAATGTGGCACCGCGTTAGAAGAAGGGAGCATCGTAATAAATTTTCTTAGTAAAAATTTTAAATTGTAGAAATTAAATTTTCGAAGATTCATATACACTAATTATTAAAATATAAGAATAAATTACGAAACTTCAGTTTTTAATAATTTAAAAATCGCCGAGGCGACGATTTTTTTTTAAGTAAGGGGGGGATATCATTCAGAAATATTGGTAGTTGTTACCAATTAAACTGACTACTAGAACGTATTATTGAATATAATTATACGGACAAACCATTGTAAAAAAATGGTAAACGAAGTAGCGGAAGATGGATCTTTGGCGATGATGACTACGTTAGCCAGCAGCTTTGCGCTGCAAGCGCTATAACGGGACTAAGAAATTTTAACGGTCATAATATGCCGTTGAAAGATTTCTTATAAGATATAAGAAACGGTAAAGCGCAGGTACCACAAGAACAGGAAATACAATATGTAAGGGCATTGTTGGGAAAGTTGCAAGGCAGCGCCCGAGACTGCACTTATGACCACTCGTTTGATACAGTGGAAAGTCTAATGAAGCACTTAAAGACTAGGTTCGCTCCAGGAAAAAACTATACATATTATTCGACTAAAATAAATGAAATAAGAATAAGACAGGGAGAAACCACGGGGGATTTCTTCGATTGACTTAATATTTTGTTAAAAGGTGCAAAGAATTCTTTAGAAGAAGCTAACCCCACGATAACAACAGCACAGCTTAATTTTATGATTGTACCTTTGAAAATGACAGCTAAAGATATGTTTATCAAGGGCCTACGTGCTAAAATAGCAGTACAAGTGGATAATAACAAGTCACAAGATTTGCAAACTGCTTACGAAGAAGCAGTTAGAATAGAAACTAGGATGGACTCGAACATCATACCAGACACTCGCTACAAGTTTAACCCATAACTGCGTAGCTCTGATTGGGAAAGGACTGAATACTCAGCTGTAAACTATGTCAAGGGAAATCTCAACAACTGGCGCATGCCACAGGACAATAGACTATTAAATATAGGATACTTGGATCAGAGACAAGCAGGGAGGGCCGACATGCAGCAGCCATATCATCCAAACTATGCGAGAAATAATTATGTGCAAACAAGCCATCATTTTGTACCTACGCAACGACAAAACCAAAAGTATACTTACTTTGAATATCATCAACGTAGACCTCAATATGGAAGTTATTCTGACTTGGGATATAGGAATCGAAATAATCAACTGTTCCAGGACCAAAAACTATTTATTCCATATCAACTCCAAGGTGAAGGATATCAAAATCAAAGACCAGCTTATTGTGACAACAATTACTCTCGGAGAAATGCCTATCAACTAGTAGGTGGAAACGTGCAAAAATATCACGCTTCAAACAATTATCAAGACGTTGACAATTTAAATTCGAATGCGGCTCGTCACGGGCAGGAGTTGACGAGTTAAACAACTCGAATTACAACCAACCTGCACCTAGAATGAACGATTCCCAGGTAGCCCAAGGACAAGTGACTCAACCCATGGGAGCAGTACCAAAGACGAGAGCACCAATATTGATGCTATCGCAAACACCAACTTATATTAAGGACTTGGAGACACAGAATCCTGCGATGATGAGCACCTCAATAAGGTTCTACATTCCAGAAGGCAAATTACTATGGATGACATTCATGATAGATGACGAAGCCGCAGTAAACATTGTTAAATTTAACGCTATAAAATCTGAACTAGAGTTTGATCCTACAGGAAGTACAGAACTCAGCGGCATCACTAATAAAGTTATTAAGACTTACGGAATCATATGGTTACATATTCGTGGCAAACCTATAAAACTTTATCTACTAGACCGGACTTTTCCTATTGAACAAGACGGAATGCTGGGATGACGATACTTGAAACAGGAAGAAGCCGTTATATCTTACCATAACCAGGCTCTCATGATAGCAGGAGATGTCATGAACCCTATATCATTTCTGGAATATAACAAAAGTACAGACACGAACCAAGAGGTTCAAGGAAGCAGTGTAGATAATGACATAAATTATAATGACACAGCTACATGCTCAGATGTACTAGAAGATCTTTCAGACACATATCTAATTAAAGGAAGATCTAAAAAGATTTTGAAAATTAAGTTAAAACCTACCAACTTGACAGATGGATATTTACCAAAGATCGATGTAAATGACCCAAGAATATTAATAGGAGAAGGTTTAGTGACTAACTATAATGGAAAATGCAAAGTCATGGCCATCAACACTCATGACAAGGACGTCACATTAAACATACCTCATTGCGAGTTAATGGCTTTTGAATATGTAAATCCAGAATTTTACCACGAGTCATCGTAGGACAGTGAAGCGCCAAGAATAGACAACACCTACTTACGATGCCAGAAGTTACTTAGCATTTTAAGTATGGGCCGCATGAACGAAGAGGAGAAAGAACACGTAAAAGATTTAATCTCAGACTATAATGACGTTTTTCTACTACCGGGAGATTCGCTACCTGCAACACATGTAACTGAACATAGGATGCCTACAACTGATGACATACCTATTAATACCAAGCAGTATCGACATCCACCAGTGCACAAGAAAGTTATTAAGGATCAGGTTGAAAAGAAGCTGAGAGGCGGCACGATAGAACCATCTTGTTCACCTGCAAGTAACCCAGTTATCATTGTACCAAAAAAAAAGATAAATATGGTAACCCACGCTGGCAGATGATAATAGACTTTAGATATTTAAACGCAGAGACTATGGGAGACGCTTACCCACTACCTAATATAACAAATATTCTCGACCAATTAGGAGGAGCAGTATATTTTTCAGTATTCGACGTCGCTAGTGGATATCAGCAATTGCCATCATGTTTAGAAGACAGATGGAAAGGTGCTTTCATCACTCCTCACGGACACTACCAGTATACACGTCTTCCTGAAGGCCTAAGGGGGGGCACCATCAACGTTTCAGCGAATGATGAACCATGTCCTTTTGGGACTACAGAACACCGAGGTGTTGGTGTATCTAGATGACACTATAAGTTACTTGAAAGATCTACATGAACATGATCGAAAAACTCGTAAATTTTTCGATCGACTGCGTAGTGCAAGATTGGTTTTGCAGCCTAAAAATGTCGAGTTTCTAATGAAGGAGGTAACCTTCTTAGGACATATAATCAACAAGCAAGGAATAAAACCAGATCCAGAAAAGATAAAAGCCGTAGTTGAATTACCTACACCCAAGACGCCAAAGAACATAGGACAATTTATAGACCTAGCTGGATACTATAGGCGTTTTTTTAAAGACTTCTCAAAAGTATCAAAACCTTTGACTGATTTACTAAAGAATGACCAACCATATAAATGTGGACCAACGCAGGAAGAGAGTTTTCAAAAACTAAAGCAGTACTTGGTGCAAGCACCAATACTTATCTTTCCTGATTATGAGAAACAGTTGACTTTTACCACCGACGCTTCTGACTACGCCATTGGATCAGTACTAAGCCAAGAAAAGGACGGATTCGACCACCCAGTAGCCTTTCTATCACGACTACTAAATAAGGCTGAAAGGAACTATTGCACCACCGACAAGGAGTGCTTAGCTGCTCTATATTCAATGCACCACTTCCGACCCTATTTATTATGTAGAGAATTTATATCACAAGCAGCATGAGCCTTTGAACTGGATGCATAACAGGAAAGACCCAGGACAACGGTTAATGCGATAGATGATGAAATTCACCGACTATCCATATAAGTTCAAATATAAGCCTGGCAAATTAAACACGAATGCAGACGTATTAAGCCGAAACCCAGTGGAAGAGCCTACAGAAAAAGAACTTAATGAAAACTTGTCAAGACTCAGGGTACTAGTTCTAGGAACTTAGGGTACTCCTGTTCTTGAGAAAGGGAAAGGTGATCATAGATGTCCAGAAGTGCCACCCGAGAAAGAAGATGCCGTACCAAGTACTTCTCAGAGACCACTCACTGCAGATCCGACTATACCAACTACATCAGGAACGTCTGAACGAGGCCGACCTCCAGGCTTAAAGACTAAAAAAGAGAGTCCTAAATTGGATCACAGTGTGATTGTGCAACGGACCAGATCTCGAATCACACCAGCCACGACTAACATCAAACCAACACCTACTTATGCCAAGAGACCTGTTTACAGAGAAACAGTGGCAAGTAGAGCGCGTAAAGCAGTTTCTGAAAGAACTAAGACTGAAAGTTCTTCAAGAACTAGCAGTGATCTATCCAGCACCGATGAAGGGACTGGATCAAAAACTAAGGAAAAAATTCAGAATTCATAGACAACAAATGCCTTTGCAGTCATCTTCTGAGTCAGAAAGTGATTTAAGTACACAACACCAAGATGAAAAATTGCCACTCGTCGATCCTAGACGGAGTGGATTGCGGACGTTGGAAACCACTGAGTCAGAAATGTCGGAGACTAGTGAAGAACTAGCCGAACAATTAGAACCTGTTAATCAGCCTCAAGTTTCCAATATAGATAACCATGTTATTGACTTAAGCACAGTACCACTCAGTGAGACGGGAGAGGGTTCTGACAGCAACTTACCTGACCAAGGGGATAATAAAGCATCCGTGGTTTATCCAAAATTCTTTTCGGAAGATAAATTATCTTTAACTGATGAGCCACGACAAACAATTACAAGACCACTCGGCAGCTTGCTATCTTTAACAGGAATAGAAGATTCCATTGGCAATCTTCAGAAATCCAATCAAAGATCTGATTTCTTCTGCCATGAATCACAACATAACAAGGAGCTCACTCCACATCATCGACACCAAATAAGACGTGATGTTGACAGAGTTTACAAGAAGTTAGAAGGCAGTTTACGAGATCACTGGTATAATACGGGAGATTGGGTGTTTTTGGAGAGGTTAGACGACTCACCAACAAAACCAATGCCTGATTATTTCTCTGATGGTGCTGAAGTTTCGATGTCACATCGAATGGAATTAGACGAAAAAGTCAAGCGTCTAGGTATTTATGAACCACCAAAAGTACAAAGAAAAGGACTTGCACCATTGATAAGATGTAGCAGCGAATCTTTCTTAAATAAAGAATCACCAATCAAACTAACGACAGTAGAGCAACAGCATGATCAGACAATCACTACTCCTAGAAAAGAAACCTCTAAAAGACAGGATGCGAATGAACCTAGTATGGAACAAGCTGATCATCTCTTAGGAACGGCAACAAGTATCATAGCTCAACGTTCAGAAGCAGAGAGTGAGGCAGAAAGAGAACAGCAAACTGGGACAGATGCTGACACGGAGGAATGCTATGACTCCATAATTAAAGTACCAAAATATCGAGCAATTTCGGTGACCCCAAGTATAAGAACTCAACCTCCAGCACAATCTAGTACTCCCAAAATTGTTAAGAAAAGTGTACGATTCCCAGATTTAGAAACCATCCCAGAGAAGGACAACTCAGACGAGGCCATTGACATAAATTTTACAAAGGAACCCAATAATTCTATAACTCTTCTTTAGCCACTGGTTGACATACTACCTTGGAGAAACCTAGGCAATGAACAACCTATAGAGTCTGAACTTTCTACATCAGACGAAGAAAAGCAAAAGACAGTTAAAAATGTTATTTCATCCAGGCATTGCTTAACCTATAAACAAGATAATTATTTGCATTTTATGACTTGCGACTGCGATAAGCATGACCCCATCACACAATTGATTTAATGGATATGAAACAATTAAAACCAAAGGTTGGACAAATATTAGTAACTTCTTACAGGAAGTATCATATAATGACAGTGATTCTGAAAAATAAACACCATAACTCATTGGACATAGAATCACTCAAACAAATCTTGAAGAGACTAAGAGAACTTTTAATTAAAAGAGATATACACACTATAAGAGTGTCTAGGCATAGTAAGCTAACAGAAAATTTAGAGCCTGGGTCTTTAATAAATCTACTAAGGCATGAATTTAATGGAACAGACATACAAGTAACTCTATGCTACAGAAAGACCGAGTACTTAAGTGAAGACGAAAGAAAAGATGTACTGACTAACTTACATACCAGTCTAATTGAAGGACATAAGGGTGTAAATCAAACCTATGCCAAGGTTCGAGAAAGGTACTACTGGGCGGGAATAAGGAATGACGATCTAAACTTCATGAGAGACTGTTCCACCTGCCAGGAAAGAAAAATTGACCGAATCACAAAAAGAGCACTGATGGTTATTACCGATACACCAATCAAAAGTTTCGATAAAGTATCAATAGGTTCCGTGGGAAAATTGAGAATGACGCCATCAGGCCATTGCTACTTGCTAACTATGCAATGCCATTTAACCAAATTTGTCATAGTGATTCCATTACGAAATTTAAGAGCGACTACCATAGCTGATGTTCTAACCAGACACTTGATCTGCCAATTTGGAGCTCCTTGAGCCATACTTTCGGACAGAGGAACCAGTTTTATGTCAGAAATAATAGGAATGCTGCTGAAAATATTCAAGATAGCCTAGTTACATTCTTCAGGATATCGACCACAAACGACAGGGGCACTAGAACGCAGTCATGCTCCATTGGTTGACTTCATAAGAACATATTCCGATCAATATGATAATTGGGATCAACTAGCTCCTTTTGCCGCTTTTACGTATAGCACTAGTGTACATTCAGCTACAGGATATACTCTTTTTGAACTAGCGTATGGCAGAATTGCTCAATTCCCTCTTCACATGCCCAAGGAAGAACGCCTGGCTACATACAACCAATATTTACGAAACTTGATTACTAGATTACACGAAATGAAAATGGACGCTGGACATAAACTCATCAAGACCAAAACTAGAACTAAGGATTACTATGACAAACTTGTGAAAGAATTTAAACCCATTGTAGGAAACTATGCTTATGTTAAAAATGAACCTCGAAGATCAAAGTTTGACGCTTACTATTTAAAACCTTCAAAAGTAGTAAAAATGCTAGAGCATAATAATGTTTTGCTTGAATTGCTGAACGGAAAATTAATGTGTAAACACGTGGACAAACTAAAAGCCACGATTAGGGAACTTGATTAATCATCATACTGTTTAAGAAACTCAACTTCCACGCACCGCAAGGATCATTCGATGTAAACCGAAAACTGACAACTGTAGCCTTATATTAAAAAAAAAAAAAACAGAAAAAAAAAATAATAATCATATTTTTTCTATTATAGTCATTGTATGGCACTTACTAGGAGAGTATCAGACCTCCGGATCACGGATTTTGCTCAAACTTTGGGATAAGTTTTCAGATGTCAAAATATGAAAGGAAACAAAATTTTAGACCCCAACGCTCAATATTTCCCTAGTTACAGGCAATTAAAGAAAATCACTGAAAAAGTTACTAGATTTTCAAACGCATATAGTTCCTTAGCATTGATAGCTAGGAGCTTGAAACTTTTTTTAAATGAAAGCTGAGCTCAAATCCTTTCGAAATAGTAGTTATAGCATGTCAAAATATTATTTTTTCCCAAAGTTATAGCGTAATAAACATTAGACCCAATTTCAGCTTTTGTTATTAATTAATGTTTTAAAAAGAAAAATCAGGTCCAATGTTTATCACGCTGTAACTTTGGGAAAAAATAATATTTTGACATGCTATAACTACTATTTCGAAAGGATTTGAGCTCAACTTTCATTTAAAAAAAGTTTCAAGCTCCTAGCTATCAATGCTAAGGAACTATATGCGTTTGGAAATCTAGTAACTTTTTTAGTGATTTTCTTTAATTACCTGTAACTAGGGAAATATTAAGCGTTGGGGTCTAAAATTTTGTTTCCTTTCATATTTTGACATCTGAAAACTTATCCCAACGTTTAAGCAAAATCCGTGATCCGGAGGTCTGATACTCTCCTAGTTAGATAGACTAATATATTTAAGTAAATAACAAAAAGAGTTCAAACTGACCATCCTACCTTACCCTTTTTAAACACCACACAGGAACTTACTTAATCGTTATTTGACTTTAAAAAAAAAAATTGTACTAGACTCTGCTCGACTTTATAGACTGCATTAACTAATGCACCTTTAACCAGCAAACACTTTATTCATCTTTGACAGTTTTAGACTTATGAAACTTTACTAGACTATGTCAAAACGACTCAATGAAATCCCTCGGCCGAGGTATAGTTTCAGCAATAGATAATTGGGAATTTCGTAAACCAAAAATCTTAATAAAACTGCATACTTCTTCTTTGTTACCAGAAACAATTGCAGAATAATCACAGAATTGGAATTCCACCATATGATTGGAAATAACTTCTGATTAAAGGTTGAGTGCGCACACAGCTGCCGCCTCCCTATAAGAGTGTTAAGGCCTTGAAACTACTGACAATAAGCTTGCATTTGACTTTTATTCTGACTTTATGACCTATTATTCCATCTACCATCCATGACCTTCTTATTAACTATAAAATGGACTGGATCGATGACTAACGAGGACAAGTAAACAGTTCGCGTCATCACAGAAATACCGACCTTGTTAACTCTTATTTTTATATCTTTAACCACCTTTACTTTCCTTTTCCAAATATACCTTAACCTATTTCAGAAATTGTTCTTCCTAACTCCATTAAAATTTCAGTTTGCCATTACTACCATCGATCACACTTAAATTGTTCCAATTGTTTACAGGCCCTTTGTATGGCACTTCTTATTACTTTAGTGGATGGTTTGCGACTGTCAGAGACGACAGTAATTCTAAGTAAGGGGGGTGTTAAGTGACAAAAAATAAATTCAAGGCTAAGCACCAACGTGACCATTGTGCTGGCCATGCAACACGTGCCGCTACCTGCAGTGCTTGTTGCTCGTGACCATACAATGATGCACCAATGACATGGGTTGGCTCTCTCCTACTTTTAATTAAGTAGTGGGATAAGCATAGCTACTGTCGTGACTTTGGACGCGCGAAAAAGAGGCTCTCTCTTGCCATGGACATGCAGAAGCGTGCAGGCTTGATCTGTTTTTTCAACGTCTTGCCATGGACATGCGGTCGCGAGGCAGGCGCATTCGGTAGTCACATTGACTGAGGATTAAATGATTTTTCTTTATATTTTATTTTTAATATGTTCGCATTTAAGCGTCGTTAAATTCAGTTTTAAAGTAATTTTACGCAGTACATCAAATTATCCATCAAATGATCAGGAAAGCCATGCAACAAGGACAACAAGGAATGTTGTACAGATAAGTCTTTTCAATGTTTTGATTGAACATTGTAGTTTTCTGAATTTGCTATGCTATGAGTAAAAATTAATATTAATTCTAGTTTTTCTTAAAACATTAACTTCACTTATCATATGTTTTTTTTATGTTTTTGAATCAATTATCTATTATAACAACAATGCTTATTTTTGTTTAATTGTGGTTTCAATAAAAGTAACTAAATAATTAAATATGGTATTATTCTTACTTTAATTCAATGAATGATATCTTACCCTAATATTTTATAATTTTGAATTACATTCTTTAATTTAAGAAATATTGTTTTGGTGTTTTTCCGGTGCTTTTCCAATCCGGAAAAGCCCCTAACATTATTATTTTCTTTAGTTTTTTGTTTTTTTAATGAATTTATTTCATTTACGTCTTCGTTTAATTTTCTTTTATTATAATCATTTTTATTAATAATTTGAATGATTTTTTTTTCTAATATTATTTGCATAATTAATAACATCATAATGTCCTTTATCATAATTTCCAGTAAATAATAAAAACAATTGTGATTTGTTTGAACAATTTCCGTATTCATTAAT
Organism: Anastatus disparis; assembly: GCA_017163975.1. Taxonomy (NCBI): domain Eukaryota; kingdom Metazoa; phylum Arthropoda; class Insecta; order Hymenoptera; family Eupelmidae; genus Anastatus; species Anastatus disparis. The sequence goes on from JAFFSR010000118.1 coordinate 1,134,902, forward strand.
AATTGTTGAATTTGGATAATGTATTTCTATATATACATTAAAAATATCAACAAAATTTATGATTTCTGTCTCTGTTCCTAAAATTCTATCTTTCGACATATAATTAGAGTAATCTTTATTTGTTAATATATTTTCATAATACTTATTACCAATAATATAAAATTGATATCCATTCCAATTGTCAATAACATTTTTAACAATACGTTTTCTAATTTCCGCGTATTTTTAAGGTCATTATATAAAAAAACGGAAAATGATCTAAATAAGCAAATTCCATCGCCAATAATTTTCATATAATTATTCAATTTTTTTAATTTATTAAAATAAACTATTAAATATTTCTTTTACAATAAAATTTTATTTTATCAACTTAATAGTGGAATTATAAAAATTATATATGTATTAGAATTTTATTATAATTTATCTAAAATTATAATTGACAAACATGACTTTAAAAACAGATACTTTAAAAGGTTGTATTAAACTTTTTATGTATGGTATTTTGATGGATTTCTTGAGTTGATTTTTAAGAAAATTGTAAACTGTTATATGCTTATTATGTGATTATGTAAGTGGGAAGGTATGTGGGGGGTAATGTGGGGCGCATGAGAGGGGGCTGTAGGGGAAAGTGGGGAAACGCGGGGGTGAGGGGGGCCGTATGGGAACGATGGGGGGCGTGGGGGTGCTTAGGCCAAATTAATATTTAAAAAATATCGTAGAACTTTAAACCTTTTTACGTTGTTTTGTGGGGGGCTTTACAAAATAATGTGGGGAACAATGGAAGCGTGGGGGTACGAGGGGGCCGTGGAGGAACGCGAGGGTACGAGGGGTCTAAAGCTGAATTTTTCAATATAACTATATAATATAGGAAGATATATATATCAACAGTAAAATTAATAGCAAAATCAAACTTTATTTATTTAATCAGATCATTGAAATCTATCTGATTATGACAAAAAAGAAACATTTGATAAATGCTTGTATTTTTTAAAAATAACTGCAACATGCAAACCAAGAATTTCTTCAATAGATATCTTTAAAAAGAAACTGCAGCTAAATTTTTATAAAGCTAAGTTATTATTATTATTATTATTATTATTATTATTATTATTATTATTATTATTATTATTCATAAAACTGTATCCAAATATATTTAAAACTAACAATAAATATTTCAAGTATTTGTTTAAAATGATCTATCCTCTTACACTGAAAAAAAAGCCGAATACACACGCTGCGAAGTCGATTGTTGTGAATGATTCGGACAGCATTCGCAGCTATTAATAATGGAAAATCGCAATATAAGAGTGCGTAACAATATCGCAGCTAATCATTCCAACTTTCTGTATAAAAGATTACAATGATCGGAGCAGAGCGCTGCGACTCAGCTGCGTTGTGGCTCGCTACGGCTCTCCGTAGTCTGCGGCACAGAAAGTTGAATCCAAGCCCAGCGACTAAACTGCTTTGTCGCTCGTTACGGCTCTCCGTAGTCTACGGCACAGAAAGCTGAATCCGAACACAGCGATTTATTGCGTGGTGGCTCGCTTTGAATGCCGATCTCAAGCATTGGGACAACGCTTTGAACACGCTTGCTTGATTAATAATAATTATGTGAATTCATAATTTTGAACTATTTTTAAAAATTTATAATTTATAAGTACAGTTATAATGCTTTAAGGTAGCTCGTACCAAAAATGAAAAATTTACGAATGAAACTAAAATATAGGGGGTGGTTCTTTAAGTTATAATGAATCTCTACGCAAAAAATCGGACCTGGTTTCCAGGGGAAATTTCAAGAAAAAGTCTTTTAAAAATGCTGCATTCATTGACGTTTTAACATTGCTCATATGGTAGATGTTCGATTTTCCTACAGTTATAATCGAACATTTGCATCTAAAGATTTACTACCGCTCTGAAAAACTAAATATAAATACTTTATTTAACAAGCTTTCCAACGGTATATTAAATGTTATGTGTATCCAGGGATTTTTCAAAAATATTACGAAAAGAATTTGAAAATTTATTGATTTCCATAGAAGAAATTTTCTTGAAACAAAAGTCTGTTTTTGGAGGTTAGCTCGCGCGAAATTCAAAATATTGGAATGACGATTTGTTATTAAAATTTTAAAAATATTTACAGAATATAAATTTTTAAAACATTCATATAAATATTTATATAAAAAATATAAATAAAGTAAATAAAATAAAATAATGAAGATTATTTATTTTTAGGTATTATAATTGATAAATAACATCTGCTAGCATGTAATATATATGTATATACGCGCGACATTTTCTGCAGTCGCAACAACAAAAGTCAATAGAGTTTCACTTATACTCATTTGACTTTAGTTGCGCAATACGAGCTACCTTAATATCTTTGATTATTTTTTTTTATTTTTAGATTTATTAGGACATATTTAAAGTTAAATAGTTAAAAAACTATACTAATAAATCTATTAACAAATCTAAAAATGAAACAAATAAAAAATTCAGAAAGAAAATAACTTTTTTTAACAAACAATTTATTTGATTATGGATAATAACATTTATGAAGTTATTACTAAACATTAGATTACCTTAATTATTTTGTACTTAATTTCATACGCAAGTTGCATTCACTTGCCGTAAAAGGCAAAATATTTACAGATGATTTTTATGCCATTTTAAATTTTGAATTAATTTAGGTACATAATAAATAATTAATAAATATTTCCAAGTAAAAAATACTCAAAACCTGGTAGAACTAAGATTTATTGGTAATATCGTCACTACATATTTACACATGATATCTGATAAAAATTTATTTGTACGTTTTCTTCAAAGCAAAGTGCGCTTAAAGAAAGAAAATCTTATAATTGATTAAAAATGACTGTTTTAAATACTTTTCCGCCAATTTAGGTGTTTTTAGAAATTTTCTTTGTTATCGCTGAAATTTATTCGTTCTTTATAAAAAAAATATTAAGTCAAGTCATTTGTTTTGTTGCGACTTGGTAGATTACCTCGTCGTATTCTCTGTGCGCCTAATTAAAATTGCACTGAACGGTTTCAATAAAATAAAATAAATGGACACAAACACTATTTTTTGAAACTTATAATATATTTATTTAATATATTATCGCAGACAATTTACATATGAATTTGAATTTGCGCGTGACTTAAAAGTATGTATATGCTAGCAACTCTTGATTAAGTGTTGCTCTGTTGGAAGTTCGGTGAGATCTGAATGTATACAGAAAATTTCTTTAAGAGAACACTTTGATATTACAAAACTATGACTATTACATTACGTATGATTGGTTAAAGAAAATGAAGGAAGAGGGTGGGGTCTCTGCCTTGTAGTGTCCTTATGAAGTGTTTTTGGATATAGGTAAAAAGGGGAGTATTTTGGGATGTGTAATAAATGAGCAATTAAAGATTAGCCATAACAGAAATTCAGTATGAATACATGTCATAAAGTGCTTAGCCGTTATGACCGTTGCAATTATTTGTTGTGAATATGTTTAAGTGTGTAGACAGATTTGGGAAATTCCGCAGTTTGTCTATTTTCGAACATTAATACAAAATTTTTATGATTCAAACGGTACTTTACAATAAATAAGAATACATTTTTATAAATGTCTAAGTATGAATATTGTAAGAAAGATAAGTTATATTGCATAAGCTTAGATACTTTTCCTTTTACAACTGTAGCAATTAAAAGCATTTATTAAATAAAATTCAGAGCTTAAAATTTTGTTATTTTGGTTTTTATGATTATTGTAGTAGAAATTTCTAACAATATAAAAGATGTAATAAATGTTGTAGTGAATATGGTCATTGCAACTTGGAATATTTTAAACATAAGCTTAAATACAAATGAATGAATATGAAATACATGTATATAATATGAGTAAAATATGCATAATAAAATTATTTACTTATAATCAAAAAATATATAAAAATAAAATAAGAATCGTTGTTACGACGTAACATGCCGCCCGCCATTGATCGCTTGCGATCAATAAGTTTTTATTTGTTTCTTTCACTTAAGTTTCTATTGGTGGTATCACAATGTTTTTAACGGATCGTTTATATGTTCCGTTTTTTGTAGTGACACTAACTACTCTGATGATTCCATCATTGCCAGGATATACTTCACTGATACGTCCAATAGACCATTGAAGGGGTGGTAAATTCTCTTCTTTCAATAAGATCATTGATCCAATTTTGATGTCTTGAGTGTTCTGAGAGGTCCATTTGCTTCTTGTATTGAGTTAATTTAAATACTCCTTATGCCATCTTTTCCAAAAATGTTGTTTTAGTTGCTGTAAATGCTGCCAATTAGTTAATCGATTTTTGGGCGTTTCACAAAGATCAACTTCTGGTAAACTCATTAATGAATCACTGATTAAAAAATGTGCAGGAGTTAAGGCTATAAGGTCATTAGGATCGGATGATAGAGGGGTTAATGGACGAGAATTGAGAATTGCTTCGATTTCGATAATATGCGTATTAAATTCTTCGTATGTTAGTAAAGCATTACCTACTGTACGTAAAAAATGATGTTTAAAAGATTTCACGGACGATTCCCATAGTCCGCCAAAGTGGGGCGATCGGTGGAGAGAAATGCCAATTAATACCCTTATTCGTTACATGATTACTTATCGCATGATTATGTTCGTCTGAATTGATTAATTTATATAAATTTTTTAAATCATTATTTGCACCGACAAAATTTTTTCCGTTATCAGAATAAATATTTCGACATAAACCTCTTCGAGAAAAAAATCTTTTTAAACTAGCTAAAAATGCATCAGTAGTTAGGTCACTAACGACTTCCAAATGGATTGCTTTGGTACTGAAACATATGAAAACTGCTACGTATACCTTAACTTTATTACGATTGCGAAATTTTTTCTCCTTGATTAAAAAAGGTCCGCAATAATCAATGCCAGTGTTTAAAAAAGGTCTACATTGAATTAACCTATTTTCAGGCAAGTTACCCATAATATACTTATATTCAGTACCTTTGAATCGATGACACTTAATACATGAATGAATTATACGTTTCGTAATGTTTTTACCGTTTAATGGCCAATATTTAGTTCTAACTTGATATAATGTAGCTTGTATACCTGCATGCAAAGATTTTTCATGTTCATTTTTAATAATTAAATCAGTTATATGATTATTTTTTGGCAATAATAATGGATGTTTTTCATCATAAGATATGTGAGCATTTTTTAATCTGCCACCAACACGTAATAAATTGTTTTTGTCTAGAAACGGATTTAATGATTTTAAGGAGCTATTATTTTTTATTGGTTTGTTTTTACTTAAATCTTCAATTTCGCGAGCAAAAGCCTGATTTTGGATTATTTTAATTATGTGATTTTTGGAGTTTCGCAATTCATCGACTGATAAAACACCCGATAATTTATTATTTTTCTTTGAAACGTTATTTATGAATCTTTTGCAATATGCTAAAACTCTTACTAGCCTCTGCACGGATGAAAATCTTGTAAGAATCGAATCATCAGTCAATGTGACCGATAATACTGCTTGTTTACGTACTTCTAGCAGCGGTTCCCGCTTGACAGGTGAAATAGGCCAAGTTTGCTTATCCTTACAGAGCCAAATAGGACCAAATTTCCATATGTCGTTTTGTAAGAAATCTTTAACTGACTGTCCTCTTGAAATAAAATCTGCGGGATTATCTTTAGTGGGCACATGCTTCCATTGAGTGTAACTGGTTATCGTTATAATTTCAGATACTCTGTTAGCTACAAACGTCTTTAATATGTTTGGCTCTGTATCAATCCAATTTAACGTTATAGTTGAATCAGACCAAAAATATATTTCATGAAATGTGATGTGTAAACTTGATAATAAATTTTTGTATAATTTTGATAGTAGTAAAGCTGCACAAAGTTCTAATTTAGGAATTGTGATTTTGGTTTTTAAAGGTGCAACCTTTGATTTTGAGCAAAGAAGTCTAGTAATGCAATTACCATTTAAGTCAGTTGAGCGTATATAAAAGCATGCACCATAAGCTGACTCACTTGCATCGCAAAATCCATGTAATTGTATATTTATTGGTTCATTAATTAAAACACGTCTTTCAAATGAAGTTTCAGATAGAAGTGGCAATTGATTTTTATAATCTATCCATTGAGTGTGAATGTCAAGAGGGACTGATTCATCCCAATCAACATTGCATTTCCATAAGCTTTGCATCAATAATTTTGCTCTGACCACAATCGGACCAAGTAAGCCTATAGGGTCAAATAATTGGGCTATTTTTGATAAAATAGATCTTTTCGTTACGCGTTCTTCAGTATTGAAATTTAAATTGATTGAATAGAGCAATGTATCATTCTGTGGATTCCATTGAACTCCTAATGTTTTCGTCGATTTTGATGGATCCTTGAATAAATCTAAATTGGTTAATTCTTCAGGCAATGTTTCAACTAATCGAGGATCATTTGACGACCATTGTCGTAATTCAAAACAGCCTGCTTTAAGAATATTGTTTATTTCATCGCGGAGTTGAAAAGCCTTTTGAAGAGAATCACTGCCAGTTAATAAATCGTCTACATAGAAATCGCGTTTAATGATTTTTGCTGCTAATGGGTATTTATGTTTTTCATCTTCAGCAAGCTTGTGTAAACTACGTATAGCCAAAAATGATGCTGAGGCAGTGCCATATGTAACTGTATTTAATTGATATATTTTTATAGGCTCATTTATATTTTCTCTCCAGAGAATTTTTTGAAATTTACGTTCGTCTTCGTCTACTAGTATTTGTCTATACATTTTTTTTATATCCGCGATGAGAATATACTTATGAACGCGTGATCGAATAATTATGGAAAAAATATCCTCTTGTATATTAGGACCGATTTTTAATGTATCATTCAATGAAATACCTGAACTAGTTTTCGCGGAACCATCAAAAACAACTCTCAGTTTTGTAGTTAAACTGCTTTCCTTTAATACTGCATGATGAGGAAGGAAAAATTCTTGTTCATCACGGTTGCAAATAGACATATGATTTAAGTTTTCATATTCTTTCATGAATTCTGAATATTGCGTTTTTAATTCTTGATTTTTGTTTAATTTACGTTCTATTGGGATCTGACATAGACCAGACGCTCTCTGGTGGATAAAATCTGAACGAATAGTAGCATACAAGCAGAAAGCGTTCGTTGATGCGACTTGTATGTTCTTGTATGTCTTGCGTGAAAAGGTTATTATATCACCGATATTTTTGTTATTTTTAACGTATTTTATTATATGTCCTGCTCTGAAAACTTGTTCATCTTTTATAAAATAACGTTTGGTAGGATTAGTATCTGCCCAATAGTACAGAAATATTCATAATTAACAAAAACAGGTACTTGCTCCATATATGACAATGTAAATTGTATACTATGGTACGCCATCTTAGCTTAGACCACGCCCCCATGTCAGATCCCAATAGCATAAAGTCGTTTTAATGCCATTGCATAGGATTCACCAAGTTTGTTTAATTTATCATTGAATGGAAGTTTTACTATATACCGACCATCCGAATTGCGTGTAGTATTATTAAGAAAATGATTTTCTACTTGATTTTCCTCTTCTGATAAAATTTTCTTCTCCAATGTTTCTTCAATTTCCCAGAATTTAGAAATGTCATTATGAAGTGAACTTAATGAAAAATTGCATGATATATTATCTGAGTTCGAGCTTGAATTATTGATACCACCACCAATCACCCATCCAAACTTAGTTTTTAATAAAACGGCATTTTGATTTTCTATATTTATTAGACCTACGCATCCTATTTTATAGTAAATTTCAGTACCTATCAATGCATCAATTTCAGATGTTTTATAAAATGTTGGATCAGCTAAAGGTAGGTTTTGAGGTATGTTTAATGCCTTAACATTTATTTGTTGTGAAGGTAGTGGGCAGGTGACTGTTGGTACAACTAACAGTGAAATATTTGCTTTATAATTTCCTATTTTCGATAATATTTTTGTAGAGACTGTGTATTTAATGTTAGTTTCTAATTCATTCAATGCTATAACGGGAACATTTGTCTTGTTATGTTTTAATTGGAGAAATTTAGCAAAATTTTCTGTAATGAAATGAGCTTGCGCACCACTATCTAGTACTACGCGTGCAGTATGTTTATTGTGAAATTTATCAAGAAAATCAATTTTAGCAGTGGCTAATACTATTTGATTTGAATATCTAGTTTTTATATTATTGAAAGAAATTGGTAGTCATGAATTATTCGGATTATCATTTGATATATTGGATGATGTAGTCGTGTTTGACATATTGTTTGACTTAATGATGTTAGGAATGTTGTTTAAATCTTGTCTATCCCTATGCAATAGTGTATGATGTTTTTTATTACATTTTTTGCAAGGCCTGCACATGTACTTATCGTTACTATGATTTTTTCTAAGACAATTAAAACAAAGTTGTTGACCCTTAACGAATTCAAATCGTGCCGGTGGTGAAAGCTTTATAAATTTCTCACACGTGAAAATTGGATGCTCTTCTTTGCAAAAATGACAGTAATCCCTTTTGGTTGCAATGTTTAATGCACTTTTTTTATTTGAGTTTGATGAGCCTTTGTTGATTGTATTTTCATTATGAAAATTAATTTTTACGTTTGTTGCCTCGAGAATTTGACTTCGTGTTTGTAAGAATTCAAGAAATTGAGTTAGCTTTGGCAGTTCCTTGGACGTAATTGATTTTTCCCATTCTTGATGTGTTACTTTATCGAGCTTGGCAGTCATGCAATGAATTAGAATAGCGTCCCAAGAATCAACGGCAAGGCCTAATGCTTTTAATGCTCTTGTATGCGTATTTATGTTATCTAATAATTGACGAACATTTGTTGCAGTTTCTCTTGTGCATACTGGCTGCTCAAGCAAGGCTTTTAAGTGTGCATGAACAATTACGCGTTTATTATCGTAACGTTGTATTAATAAAGACCATGCGATATCATAATTATTTGCGTTTGTTTCTAGTGATTTAATTACCGTCGCGGCTTCACCCTTTAAACACGAGCGTAAGTAGCAGAATTTCATGATTTTAGCTATTTTGGGTTCATCATGAACCATAGTTTTGAAGGTGTCATAAAAACATGACCAAGCTTCATATGCTCCACTAAAGGAAGGCAAATCTATTTTTGGTAGTTTCATGTGCTCGTAGTTTGTTGATTGAAAATTACTCATTGAAGAATTATTAGGTCTTTCAGTATTTGTTTCTGTAACCGGAGGAGCATTTTGTTTAAGATATTTTTTTACATCTCGTAAAAGTTCGTAGTAAGATTTTTCGAAAGACTCTCTGTACGTTTCATGTTCTTTAGTCTCTTCAATCATGCAAATATCGATATGAATTTTCTCGAATTTTTCTAGAATATTTTTAATATTTTCGTACCGGTCTGTTACTTCATCGTAATCAATTGCAGTTTCCGATTCAATGTATTTAGAAAAATTTGTCATTTGTCTTTTTAGACTTGCGCGTGATAATTTTAATTGCTTTAAAGTACTCTCCATTTTTAAGGAATGAAATTAGGATTGAATTATATGGGAAATCAGTGATACAAAAATGAACTTACGTATGAGTTTCAGCAGTAGTTTGCGGCCTTGTAGACTCAATATCAGGCACGTTGTTTGACGTTTGATGATTTAATGTTTCCCAATGAATGGTGCAGTTTGTAATTTGAATGTTGATGTATGTTGGAACTTGATTGATATGAAATGGAAATCACCACATGTAATTTTTCACACACGCACTAATAATTTTATGATTTTTGTGAATTTTTGAATTTTAGTAAATTGCTGATGAATCTTTGTGCTGTATCCGGCTCGAAGGACCAAAATGTTTTGTTGCAACTCAGTAGATTACCTTGTCGTATTCTCTGTGCGCCTAATTAAAATTGCACAGAACGGTTTCAATAAAATAAAATAAATGGACACAAACACTATTTTTTGAAACTTATAATATATTTATTTAATATATTATCGCAGACAATTTACATATGAATTTGAATTTGCGCGTGACTTAAAAGTATGTATATGTTAGCAACTCTTGATTAAGTGTTGCTCTGTTGGAAGTTCGGTGAGATCTGAATGTATACAGAAAATTTCTTTAAGAGAACACTTTGATATTACAAAACTATGACTATTACATTACGTATGATTGGTTAAAGAAAATGAAGGAAGAGGGTGGGGTCTCTGCCTTGTAGTGTCCTTATGAAGTGTTTTTGGATATAGGTAAAAAGGAGAGTATTTTGGGATGTGTAATAAATGAGCAATTAAAGATTAGCCATAACAGAAATTCAGTATGAATACATGTCATAAAGTGCTTAGCCGTTATGACCGTTGCAATTATTTGTTGTGAATATGTTTAAGTGTGTAGACAGATTTGGGAAATGCCGCAGTTTGTCTATTTTCGAACATTAATACAAAATTTTTATGATTCAAACGGTACTTTACAATAAATAAGAATACATTTTTATAAATGTCTAAGTATGAATATTGTAAGAAAGATAAGTTATATTGCATAAGCTTAGATACTTTTCCTTTTACAACTGTAGTAATTAAAAGCATTTATTAAATAAAATTCAGAGCTTAAAATTTTGTTATTTTGGTTTTTATGATTATTGTAGTAGAAATTTCTAACAATATAAAAGATGTAATAAATGTTGTAGTGAATATGGTCATTGCAACTTGGAATATTTTAAACATAAGCTTAAATACAAATGAATGAATATGAAATACATGTATATAATATGAGTAAAATATGCATAATAAAATTATTTACTTATAATCAAAAAATATATAAAAATAAAATAAGAATCGTTGTTACGACGTAACATCATTAAATATCAAATCAACTTAGGCAGTTTTTGTGTATATTCAATAGTGATTTTTACCTAACAGGTAAGTTAAAAAGTCTACATTGCCATTTTTAAAAATTCAATTATATTGTACATGTTATTTTCAACAAAAATAGTTCTATTTAGTTTTTACAATAGTTTGATACTTTTTAATAGCAAATTTATTAAAACATTAATTTACCCAAAAAATTTGAGTAAATAAAAATATTCCATTACTTTGAATTTTTAACCACAAAAATTTTCATTTTTATTTTGGAAACCAAATGGAACATATTCCCAGATTTATTGATTTTTATTATTTAGCCGTGTAAATTAATGTGAAATTTTTCGTATGTATATATATATATATATATATATATATATATATATGGGAGGTTTCATGTCAAGTCGACTGACAAAAAAATAGGATTTGCTGAAAATCCGTGAAGAGGTTCCATTTGATACCCAAAATATACAAGAAAATTTTTAGAGGCATAGGTCAAAGAAATTACGAGTAATAAGTAATAGAATATTGTGATTTTTCAAATTTTTTTGTTAAATTACCAACTTATTTATTTTTTTCCTCAGAAACTAAGGATTTCAGAGATTCACTTATGAATATATTTATTGTTGCAAATGATGAGTAGAATCTACACAAATTTTTTTAAATCTCAGAATTGCTGTCTTCTGATTGTTTCATTTTGTACTTTCATGTAATTTTGAATTTCTGGTGTTCGACCAGGTTGATTTCACTCAGGTTGCACTATGTTATGTCTTTTTATAATATCTTGAAGTGAGCTTTGTCTCATCTTAGGCATAGAACTGAGAAAAGAGCTATAGAACTTTGAATATTAAAAAATAAAATAGAATTTTTAATTTAAAACATATATACTGTGGATTGGGTTCTTCGCTTATAGATAATGCAACATACGAACAAACGATTTTTAAATATCTTAAAAGAGATCCATTTCTTAATAATTTAATTATTAATTTAGAACCTGAATTGAAATATTAACTGTTCATTATTTAGACAACCTCAAAATACACTCGTAACCAAAATATATTTATGTGTTTCAATAAATTGTTATTATAATGATTTTAAATATGTGTTGAAGAATTTTAATACATATTATTTATTTAGAATTAATATTTATATCATATATCTAGAAGTAAAAGAAATGAAGTAAAATAAATTCTATAAGCATGAAATTGATTTAATATAAAAATTTATTACGAATTCAAAGAATGTTTTATTTATAGATTGTGGAACTTTTGGCAAGTATTTTTTGATTTCATCCTCATTCAAGTGATATTTTAATTTTGCAAATAGACTATGCATTGAGAAAATTCAAAAATATATTTAGGAATTGATATTTATATCATATATCTGGAAATAAAAGAAATTAAATTAAATAAATTCAAGATGCATAAAATTTATTCATTATAAAATATTACAAAATTAAAAAATTTTGTATTCGTGGATTGTCAAACTGTTGACAAGTACTTTTTCATTTTATTTTTATTCTAGTGACATTTTAATTTTTAAATACTTTTCAACTTAAAAAAAATAATTATAATGAATGAAAATATGATAGAGCGATGATTAGTTCTATTTTTACAATCATTACTCAAAATAAGAATATCAAAAGTTTTTTCCTTTTAGAAGGATGTTATGTAGTGATGATTATTATTATTTTTGTCATTAATTATACTATAATTAAAAATAAACATATAGCAATGACTGATAGTATAAGGTAATTAAGAATATAATCTAAACCAATATTTAAAGCTACTCTGCTGCATCTTTATTATTTCAGTTACTAGAAAATATTGATCATAATAAAAATAATAATAATAATCATTATCATGATCATCATCATTATCATAAAATATTTAATAATCAAAATAAAAACTATAATAATGACCAATACTTTAATCTTTTAACATCCTAACTTTAAACAATATGAAGTATGTTTTATTTAGGAAAATGTTATTTAATAATAATAATATTTATTTTTATCCTTAAATATATAATTTAATCAAAATTAAGCAAATAACAATAACTTTTCTTTACATTGGTCGAAGACAGAGAAAAATTATAAAATAACAGTGTCTGTATAAAAATTATATTCAGAATATAGTTTTGCTCTTATGGTACCATCAATTGGAATCAAACAGTGCTGGTCCTGAAGATGTTGTACCCGTCTGTTATTGTGAAACCGTTTGGCTAAAAATTTTTTAGTTTGATCATAATTTTACTGGGTAGAATATTTGAAGGTTATATTTGGCATTCTTTCAGTTGTGCTTAGCCAATGAAATAGATCTTCACTTGTCAAAATTGGCTCAATTGTTGATCTCTGTAGGCTTGCTCTAAGAGCTCCTCTTTTTACTGATGCCCCAAGACCATCACATGGATCTTTCCCATGGGCTGTGGGATAAAAATGCCATTTAGCGTCTGATCCAAAATCCATTTTATGATGAGCTAAATTAATAAAATTTTTGAAATTCTTATACTGTTGGGGGGCACCGTCAGAGAAATAATAAATCTTTTTTATGGAAGAAAATTCATCATTCAAAAAATTCTGAATTATTTTATGGAACGAATAAACTGCTACAGCATCATGAATTAAGCAATCAGAAATTATAACCAAACTTTTATGTTTTGTGATTTCATTTTCTTTGTAATAAATTACGACATTATAGATTGTAGCTTGGGCGTTATTCCAATGGAAACCAGGAGCAGCATCTTGAATCGTGAACGCGTAATTTTCGGCAAAGTCCACAATTATTTGAAATTCATGTGGTTCCAGATGGTCCTTTAACTTTCTTGAATAGTAAGATGGTTTGGATGCTATTGTTGCATGAGGAAGTAATCCTTTTACTTTTTCACAAAAATATTTCACAAATTCAGGCGTTTCCTTGATTAAAGTTTCTAAAGTTGTTTGTGGATTATTAATCCACTGCTTGAAAGAAATCGAGGTGACGTAATTATCTTCAAACACTTTTAATAAGAATTTCTCTAGATTGATAGATCCTGGACATTTCTCGCAGTTGTTTAAATAACACAAGTCAGATGGTGATTCACAAATTAAAAAATCAAAACAATCTACATATGATGTTATTTTCTGTTCTTCATTCTTTGTAAAGTTAGATAAATGACTGTATGTAAAAAAAATAAGCCTTCAAAATTGGAAGTACTATTATTTATATTAAGATATATGATCATAATAAGTTAAAGTACCTAAAATCATCAACTTTACATTTTGATGATAAGAACAGACACACACGCTGTGAGTCCCACTGCTTCCTGCTAACACACAGTTTTTAGGACGCAACATAGTAAATTTTGTGAGACCAATTTTATTCTCTGGAAATTCCAATTTATAAAGCTGATATAATTCCGTTAAATTCAACAGAATCAGTCGCTTTTGAAGTTTCTCTTTAATTCCATCACTATTCTTTGTACATATTACATCCTTCATGCCAGGCATAGTCCAAGTTATATCATCTCTTAAATAAAAGTTCGTAACTGAAGAGATTATATCACAAGATATGGATTTACCTAAGCAGAAAATATTTTATGTAAAATGAAATATTCATGATATTATTCATTATAAACAACTTTTGTTTGTTTAAAATATTTTTAATACCTATTTAGTTAACATGGTTAATTTGATTATAGACACTTAAAAATATTTTATTTTAAATAGTTAAAACAAAAAAAAATAATGTAAATGTTATCAATATATTAGAAGCACATCTTATATTATTTCTAAAGTATAATAAAGAAATATTTTAAATGCCAATATTAGGTAATATTTAATTTATTATTTTCATTTAAACACAATAACTTTAAAGATACCAAAACTTAACAGATTTAAAAAATTCGAAAAAGAATTTTCCTTATATTTTGCATTTGCTTCTCTTACCATAAAATTATTATTCAATATTTATAAGTTAAAATATTAAAAGAAAATTGAAATTACATACAAATACTAAAGTAAATACCTATTTTGTGATAAGGTGATGACAAAATCCCCTTGTCTTCGATAAGACTACGAGCATATTTGATCATATGATAAGAAGCATCAAAATATAGTTTTATTTGAGTATAATTCCATGTGATTGGCAACATTGTCATAATTTTTATTTCATTATCTCTTGACGTTGATGGATCATGGAAAATTACTTTCAAGTTATTTAGTAATTCAATAGAATCATTGATAATATGCGGTGGTAAAGCAATTGCTGCACAAGAGTCATCCATTCTCAACTTATCTAAAATATCATCCAAATCATTGTTAATGCAATCATTACTAAATTTAGATACAGCCTCTACTGAAGGTGGACTTTGTAAACTATCTACTTCCATTACTGCAAGGAATAGAATAGCACAGCAAGAATAAGTTTATATTAGAAACTTTACAGACAAAAAAATACTAAATAAGAAACATGCGAGAAAGATATTATAAAAGCAAATTCAAAAAATTAAAATACATAATTCAATAAATGTCATTTAAATTTTTAACGCATCTTAAGTTTTACAGAACTAGAAAGCTACTACAAAATAATGATTGTTGACAAACACATAATGAAACTACAATAAGAGCTATTTATGTGATGCATCTTATAGGAAGAATTAAATGTTTTGAATACACTGAGAGAAAATACATGCTAATAGAGCATGCGAACCGCCATCTATGCGAGCATATAAAACATTGATACAAATATGACAGGCGTGAGAAGCTCTATTAGTATTGGATTATCTTATACTAAAAAAGATGGTATGGAGAGTAACTAAAGCATGAACGGCATCCACTGATGACTCGCGTGGTATACTTCGATGACTCCCCACTCTCATATCCTTTGTTTGCTTGAGTCGCCTCCTCTTTTGGGTAGCGGCGCGAGCAAACACGGCTGGTCTATACCCAAAACTATGTTGCAAATTTCGTTAACGTATTTTCGTAGCGTGAATCTTTTATTTCTTTTCTTTTTTTATGAAGGGAGATACGTTATAAATATAACCTGTTAAACTTTTTAACTTAATAATTAATTTTTACTTAAAATTTAATTATTTTAAACCGCTGGGGGGCAGATGAGCATGTACGATTTTACGCCAGAGATATTTCGAAGTAGCATTGGTCTAGTGCGTAACGTTCACGCTTTTCCTTTTGAGTACGCGAGTTCAACTCTCGGCTAAGGTCACTTTTTTTTAAATTTTTTTTTTATTGTTTTAATATTTTTTATTCCTATTTATATTTATTTTTGAAGTGATAACTTCTTATGGGACGGTGAGTTGCTTAGGAATTCAGCCAAAAATTTAAGATCAGAAGCTTGTAAAACTTAAATTTTCAGCTCGTAAAACTTAAATTTTAAGCTCGTAAAACTTAAATATGTAAACAAACAAACTAAGGCTTGAATATTAGTGTGGTTAAGAAAAAAATACATATAGAAAATGCATGTCTATTTCACTTATATATATATATATATATATATATGGGTGTGTGTGCGTGAGAGAAAGAGAGAGAAAGAGAGAAAGAGAGAAAGAGAGAAAGAGAGAGAGAGAGTTGGCACATATTTAACTCGTAGGCACGCCTGAAGTATACAAAAATGACACCCGAGAACTTTTAGAGTTTTTATGTCGAACCTTTTTCAATCATAGTTAACCAAAATTTTTAAATAATTTGCAATATAAAATAAAAGATTTATTATTAAATATTTGCATTTCTTACTTCGAGAGCTTCATCGTGAATTTTCATTTGCAAAAATCGGTCAATTTTTACATAAATTATGTCAAATAATTATTTATTTCATTTCATGAAAAATCGTCTGATTTCTTTCATTCAAATTTGTTAAACTTCGTAGACAAGCTCTTACATTGGAATGAAAATTGCTAGTCATGAAATTTTGATGATTGCAAATAAATAAGTTGAAAATATTTACTCGAGTTGAAAAAAAAAAGTCATTCAAATAGACTCAGTGAGTACAGTGCAGCTATTGTACTCACCCTGTGGTGTCAAAGAATATCAGTAAGAGAAAGATATATATATATATATATTATATCATCGCCTCTAACGAAACACATTTCAATTCTCAGTCGAAAACTAGCACGATTCACTTTTGCGGCGAAGAGTAGCACAATTCGCACCCTTTGCTGCTAAGAGTAATTGTTCCACGAAAAGTAGCACATCCCAACACTGTCCCTTGAACAATAATACATGTTAGCGATACCTCGCAATGACTAAATAGCCAAATGTGCTAGTTTTCGCGGCCGCTTTTCAAATGGCCTACTTTTCGTTAAAGCCGACTGCAATTTTTGCAAGATTCTTAGATAATATACAATGTAAAAATTGTATTTCTTATTAATGCTACCATAAATCAATTGTTACGCTTATAGAATCTAATGATGATAGTGAGAATGTAGATGAACCAAGTGTTAATATTCATGAATGTTAATTATTTTAATTAAATGATTTTTTGTGAATAACTACAAATTTATATTTAATATTGATTTCAATTTGTATATCAAAAATATAGTTGAATAACTATTTATCAGAAATCTTTGAGTCTTAATATTTTTTGATATCACTATATTTATAATAATAATATTTAAGTAACAGTACATTTAAAAAAAAATTTTACGCACAATAATTTCAACCTACAATAATCAAAGTTATCACTTCTGTCGGCCAGTCCCACGACTGCCACATTTTTTTTTTTAGATTTTGTATTTTTTTAATAATTTTAAAATTTAATTTTTCACAAGTACGCTCGTTTTTTTTAATGAAAATTTTTTAAAAATAAATTATTCTTTATAGGTAGTAATTACAAATATTGATAAATAAATACTAGCGATGTTTATTTTATAATAGTATAGTTTAATTTATTTATAATTTAGTTTATAAAATTTTTAAGTAACTTGTGAAAAAATAGATTTTAAAATTAATAAAAAAATAGAAAATAAAAAAAAGCAATAAAAACTATTGAAATAATAAAAAAAAAATTAAAAAAAAGTGGCCCTAGCCGAGAGTTGAACTCGCGTACTCAAAAGGAAAAGCGCGAACGTTACGCACTAGACCAACGCTACTTCGAAATATCTATGGCGTAAAATCGTACATGCCCATCTGCCCCCCAGCGGTTTAAAATAATTAAATTTTAAGTTAAAAATTAATTATAAAGTTTAACAGGTTATATTTATAACGTATCTCCCTTCATAAAAAAAGAAAAGAAAAGAAATAAAAGATTCATGCTACGAAAATACGTTAACGAAATTTGCAACATGATTTTGGATATAGACCAGCCGTGTTTGCTCGCGTCGCCACCCAAAAGAGGAGGCGACTTGAGCAATAGAAGAATGCCATAGTTAGCAGTAAAGACAGAATAGTGGACAAGCCACGTTTACTTCCTTCACGTCCCATGAGAGGATACAGCGCTAGCTATCGAAGGATCTTAGAGTGGGGAGTTACTAAAGCATGTAAACAAACAGTTTTTGGATAGCACAAACCTTGTAAGAGTAGATGGCGCTGTTATTAAAGCATAGGATATTACTTACTAACTTTGGATACGTAGACTACATGCTCTATTGGCATGAATTTTCTCTCAGTGTACTAATACTCTGAATAAATATTTTTAATTTTGTGAGAATATTTAATTTATATATTTTAGTTGATATTTGCAATTAACGGTTACCTACATATCAAACTTTCAATAGGATTTTTGTAAGTTACACTTCTTTGCTATTATAATATTCGTTATAAAATCAAGTAATTTTTTGTTTCAAAATAAAGTAATAACATGCAAAATTAACATAAAACAGAAGCAACTATAACTTAAATATTAAACATTCAACAAAAGTTTTGTGAATAAGATTTTTCTGCAAATAATATTACATCTGGAATAAAATAATTGCATGCAAGATTTATAGAAAAGATATTAATTAATTATAATAAATAATTTTCATAAAATATTTAATAGATGAACACCAACATTGCAGGTCATTATAATCTTTATAAGCACGTTTTCTGAATGTCGAACATATTCTTTCATCCAATGTAACATTAATCAAAACTTTTTTAATATTTTCTGACACTTTCTGTAATGACTTAGTTTTTCGATGATTCTTCAATTTATAAGGATTACAACATTTATTATAACTCACTAATTTACTTAAAACTCTCATTTTAATATTTAAATATTTTGTTATATTAAATTTATTATAATTGATTGATAAAAATTAAACATCGATGTTATTGTTGTAAACTCGAGCATGAAAAACCATAAAGTGACAAATTCTGAGTACGAAATAAAACATAAGAGAATGGAAGCTCGGTCGGGACTGGGGACTGGAGAATTGCTCCGAAACGATAAATTTAGTGTATCGATATATGCTATCTTTGTTCAGCACATTGATTCTATATCTTCTGCCTCTGTGATACAGAGTTGTGCAATTTTCTAGAGCGACCCCTTTGGGACATCGCGATTACGCACATACATACATGTAGTACGTTATACGGTTGGTGGTGCTATACATCTATACTACATAAGTAAGAGAATAATTTATGTATCTCTAATCCTAAAGAAATAACCTCTCTGATTGGTTAAACTCATTATTATCCTATAAAGTACTTAAACGAAAAATGATTAGATTCGAATGTATGGAAGTAACTCAAGTAATGATTGTGTCATCTGTCTGTTTTCTCATCATGAGAAAAATAAGACGGAATGATGTTTGATTCATGTAAGCTGAAAACTGAGAACTGAGTAACGACTACAACTTTCTGCCTGAGGTCCGAATTTATAGTCGTTGTTCAAACTCAAGCATTGATGTTTAAATTCATAAACGAAACTAATGTGCTGGTTACATCCTGTGTCTTTTTTTGTTATCATGAAAGAAGCAGAGACAGAATGAGATTTGAGTAACGAATCTTTACTTGAGTTTGGTCTA
Source organism: Anastatus disparis (assembly GCA_017163975.1). Lineage (NCBI taxonomy): Eukaryota > Metazoa > Arthropoda > Insecta > Hymenoptera > Eupelmidae > Anastatus > Anastatus disparis. The sequence goes on from JAFFSR010000118.1 coordinate 1,154,716, forward strand.
TGAATTCGAACCTGAAAGACGGAATGAGATTTTATTATGAGAGAGACAAAGACAGAACGATGTTTGAGAATGGAGCATACTCAATGCTTGAGTTTGAGCAACGACTATAAATTCGGGCCTAAGGTTGGAATTCAAACTCGATCACCTATACAGCATGAAAGATTGCTGCAAGGTTTCAGTAATGAGAATTTTATTACTGAAACCTTGCAGCAACCTGTCATGCTGTGTGGGCAATAACTTAACTCAAATTACGGTGTTACTTACGTATCGATGTTACTTGAGTAACGTTTATAAATTTAAAAAAATATGTTTAAATTTAGCTAGGGTAAAGATTTTAATCAAGGGGCGCGGTAGCGCCCCGGGGGGTGCTTCTGAGCGATAAACTTAGTGTATCGATATATGCTATCTTTGTTCAGCACATTGATTTCATATCTTCTGTCTCTGTGATACAGAGCTGTGCAATTTTCTAGAGCGACCCCTTTGGGACATCGCGATTACGCACATACATACATGTAGTACGTTATACGGTTGGTGGTGCTATACATCTATACTACATAAGTAAGAGAATAATTTATGTATCTCTAATCCTAAAGAAATAACCTCTCTGATTGGTTAAACTCATTATTATCCTATAAAGTACTTAAACGAAAAATGATTAGATTCGAATGTATGGAAGTAACTCAAGTAATGATTGTGTCATCTGTCTGTTTTCTCATCATGAGAAAAATAAGACGGAATGATGTTTGATTCATGTAAGCTGAAAACTGAGAACTGAGTAACGACTACAACTTTCTGCCTGAGGTCCGAATTTATAGTCGTTGTTCAAACTCAAGCATTGATGTTTAAATTCATAAACGAAACTAATGTGCTGGTTACATCCTGTGTCTTTTTTTGTTATCATGAAAGAAGCAGAGACAGAATGAGATTTGAGTAACGAATCTTTACTTGAGTTTGGTCTATGAATTCGAACCTGAAAGACGGAATGAGATTTTATTATGAGAGAGACAAAGACAGAACGATGTTTGAGAATGGAGCATACTCAATGCTTGAGTTTGAGCAACGACTATAAATTCGGGCCTAAGGTTGGAATTCAAACTCGATCACCTATACAGCATGAAAGATTGCTGCAAGGTTTCAGTAATGAGAATTTTATTACTGAAACCTTGCAGCAACCTGTCATGCTGTGTGGGCAATAACTTAACTCAAATTACGGTGTTACTTACGTATCGATGTTACTTGAGTAACGTTTATAAATTTAAAAAAATATGTTTAAATTTAGCTAGGGTAAAGATTTTAATCAAGGGGCGCGGTAGCGCCCCGGGGGGTGCTTCTGAGCGATAAACTTAGTGTATCGATATATGCTATCTTTGTTCAGCACATTGATTTCATATCTTCTGTCTCTGTGATACAGAGCTGTGCAATTTTGTAGAGCAGCCCCCCCGATGGCAAGTAGGCGAAGCAATCGAGCGCTCTAAGGGTGAAATCAGATGGAGCGGAAAATAGGCGACGGAACGTCACAGAACCTCAATTCCGCATCTTTGTATTCCGCCAACGGAGTAAAGACGACGTAATAGACGACATCAATTTTTATTTTGTTTAAAAAAATTATTAGTGCTTCAATAACCTCACGTAATATTTTTAATTTGCTTTCCACAGCTGTACTTTTAATTTCAATTAAACTTTTAAATTCTATTTTGGTTAACTATTTGTTTAAACAATTTCAAAAAGTCTGTGACGCTTCTAATATCCCGTCAAATTTGTTTCCCTATATTCACATGGAGCGGAATAGAAGTTCTGTGACGTTGATTAGCAATTTTGTAATTAAAAAATAATGATGTTAATTGAAATATTTGGTTATAATAACAAACTATATTTTATTTTTATAAAAAAAGAATCTCATTACAATAACAATAGGTGATTATTTCCAACTTTTTTAACATTTTTGTTGTTAATTTAAAATTCGCGGATACATTTGTATGCTATTTTTAACAATTTTTCAGCTACATTCCGCGCCATGTGAACATAGGGAAAAAATTTGACGGAAAACAAGGCGACGGAATGAATGTTTTGTGACGTTCCGTCGTCTATTTTCCGCTCCATCTGATTTCACCCTAAGCCTTTTATACGTTATGTTTTCGTATTTAACCTTACAATTGAAAAATATATTTTAATATTTTTTTATTGCTGAATTTTTATAAAATTATTTTATTTTTGTTTTTATAAGATTCAACATAATTTAATGAATACCATAATTTTTTTTCCTTTTTCTGTAATTGTTATTACTATTTAAATTTATGTAACTTGTTGTTACCTTATCATTATTAATTTTCATCTGCATTTTCACCTTTAGTTACTTCTTTACTGAAATAACTTTTATCATAAAATTATCATAAAAATGAATAAGTCAAAGAAATTTTTAATTCTAAACTGTTAAAATAATTATAAACAAGTATTTTAATAACTATGTAAAATATTTATTGTTTAATAAAATAAGTTTCTAAAAAATTTATTTTGTAATAATTGTTAGTTTTATAATTATAAAATGTTGCAATATTAGTATACAATGGAAATTGATAGTTTATATAATTACAGAATGTGTAGCAATGAAATATCATATTTTCAATATTTTAAAGAAGCAATCTTATTCTTAAGAGAAATTCAATGGTTATATAAAATGCCAGTAACTAAAATTCTCAAAATGTTGAAACTGCAAATCTTTGACAAAGACCTATGTTTTCTGATTCATTACCACCTGTGAAATATATATGTCATAACATAAACACAAAAGTTCCAAGAAACATAGAATTAATTATAGAAATAGAATTTGGAGAAATAGGAAAAATGTTTATCTAATTAGTATTCACGCTTGTGGTGATCTATTAGTATAGTATAGTGCGTTTACACCTCAAATATATTTGAAGGTAAAAGTGGTCCATCTTCTTATTTTAGTATCTTGTTGTTATCATAAATTTGAAGAAATAGAAAATGTTTGTCTAATTAGTTTTTTGCTTGTGGTGATCTAAGTGCATATAAATCTCAAATATATTTAGAGATGAAAATGGGCCATCTTTTTATTTTAGTATTTTGTTGTTATCATAAATTACCCGAATGGAAATTTTTCGGTGTATCAAAATGTATAAAAGTGTATGAAAGTGTATTGAAGCATACAAAAATGTATCAAAGTGTATGAAAATGTATCTAAGAGCGATTTTTCAGACCTTATTCTCGATCCATTTTGATACACTCTGATACACTTAGATACACTTTGGTACACTTTGGTACATTTCTTAAAAAGTGAGCTGAAATTAAATTTCCTCAATTTTTTTGATGTTATACACTTTGACACATTTTGATACACTTTGACACATTTTGATACACTTTTACACACTTTGATACACTTTTACACACTTTAATATACTATGGTACATGTTGATACACTTCTGAGTATTAGCCTAAATTGTTTTTCCTATTTAATTTTGCACACGTTTGTACACTTTGATACACTTTTACACACTTTGATACACTTTAATATACTATGGTACATCTTGATACACTTCTGAGTATTAACCTTTTCCTGTTTTATTTTGCACACGTTTGTACACGTTGATACACTTTTACACACTTTGACACACTTTAATATACTATGGTACATCTTGATACACTTCTGAGTATTATCCTTTTCCTGTTTTATTTTGCACACGTTTGTACACTTTGATACATTTTTTTTCTTTTTTTTTTTTAAAGATTAATATATAAAGGATATTGTCCTCTATATGATTAATCTTTTTTCTATGGTGAGGTCGAGGGAGTCCCCGCCCGGTATCTGTTTATCACATTACATCAGGCTAGACTGTCAGACCCACCATACCGAAAACTTTGACTACCGATGGATGGTCAGCCACTTTTGGTGACCAACAATCAACCGATACCCAATGAGATCGGATTTTTGAGAGTCGCGATATAAAATGGCACTTACACTAATTTTCTTTCGAAAAAAAAGTTTAGAGGTACCTGGCCAGGATTCGAACCCATGCCCTCCGCGTTGAAGGCAAGAGCTCTATCCGTTACGCCACCGCGCTCTCTTTATGTAATATAATACATTTTAATAAAACACGATACACTTCGATACATTTCTAAGTAAGAAATTAAAAAATGGTTTTACCATGCACACTTTGATACACATGCGTACATTTTTTATACATTTTAATAGTGTTTAATACACTTTTTAGGCATGAAACGGTGTATTAAAATAAGCCGTTTTCATTTTAGATATTTTCATAAATTTTAATGTATTAATGCCCTTGGGATGAATGTAAGGTTAATAAAACGACAATATTGAAAAAAATTGAAAAATATTTTTATAAATTATAAAAGTAAAATATAAAAAGTAATTTAAAACATAAGAATTAGCAATATATATTTGAAATATAATTTGTAATGAAAAACTTACATTCTATATTAGCATTAAATATTTAAACATTAATATTATTAGAAATTTATAAATAATAAAAGTTTAATAGAGACAACTTCAAAAAAATAATTATTCTTTTGTAATACATATCAAGTAATGAGATAAGATAAATAATTTATACTAATAAACACATTTTTAATTTAATAACATTATTAAATATAAATATTTAAACATTGTTGTTTCTAAGATAGTTTTTTTTTATAAATTTTCATTTGTATTGTCTATTGAGACTAAGTTATTTTTTGTAGTCTTTGCAGTCGCATTTTCATTATTATTAGTATTATTGCTGTTTCCATTTTGCACAGTCAATATGTTACAGGGATCTTGTTGATTATTTAAGGAAGAGGCTTCATTTAATGGAAATTTATTTTAGTTAAAATTTTTAAAATGTATCAAAGTGTGCAAAAGTGTATCAAAGTATGCAAAAGTGTATCCAATAAAAACGACATTTTTCCTTTATTGGAAAAATGTATGAAAGTGTATTAAAGTGTGCAAAAGTATATCAAAGTGTATCAAAGTGTGCAAAAGTGTATCAAAGTGTGTAACACATAGCAAATGTAGAAATTAATTTTAGTCAACATTTTCGAAAAGTGTATCAAAGTGTATCAAAGTGTGCAAAAGTGTATCAATGTATGCAAAAGTGTATCCAAGAAAATCAACATTTTTCCTTTATTAGAAAAATGTATGAAAGTGTATCAAAGTGTATGAAAGTGTCCAAAAAATATATGAGAATGTGCAAAAGTGTATTAAAGTGTATCAAAGTGTATATCATTAACGAATATAAAAAATTGATACCAAGAAACTTTTTTTTGGAAGTGTATAAAAATGTATGAAAGTGTATCAAAGTGTACCAAAGTGTATTAACATTTGGTCCGAAATATCGCTCTTAGATACACTTTGATACACTTTGATACACTTTCGTATGATTTGGATACATTTACCATTTTCACTGGGGTAACTCTTAAAAACACAAAATTAAAGAAAGTGACGAGAAAGATTATTTCAATTATTTTCCATTCTAAAAAAAATTTAAACAAGCTATTGAAAGTGTTGATGTAGGTATTGGAAAATTCTTTAAACGACCATTCTTAAAACTTGCTTGTCAAGAAACATCAGATAGATGGCTTACAATGAGCGTTGAAGCTCATAGTGAACATTATTTTTATGTTGTTGCAAGAGCTGTTTTGGAATTATATGGAGCTAAAAGTATATACTTTAAATTATAAATTTTAATAACTCTCAATATATGAAAATTTTATTTTTAGATAATCTTTATTTAAAAAAGCTTGTTCAAAGAGGTACGAGAAAATCACAGTATTCCAGTTTTAAAAATTATTTAGAAGATTGTATCAATCGATATGAATAAATAAAGAATATCACTTGTAATAACAAACTAAAAAAACTGTGAAATGTCTTGGAATGATAAAATCTTGATGAGATTAAAATATGGAATCTACATTTAAGCTGCAAATCATTGACAGAGCAAATTCTAAACTGATTAAAAATGTAACATGTTATTATTTTTTTAAGGAATTTGATGATTCCTATTTAAGTTATATTTTAAAGTTAAAACTAAAATTTAGATTTAAAATAATTTTATACTTTATAAGTATAATTCATTTTTCACATGAGATTTTTATATTTTTGAAATAATTATTACAAAGTAAAATTAAAACTTGCGTTATTATAATTATATTTAAACAAACCAAAATTGTATTATTTTTTTATTAAAAAATATTAACTAATACACATTAAACTTTAATGAACATAAGAAATCAATGATCAAACATGATTTTTAAATTTTTCATGCTTTATTTTAAGCATTTGTCATTTATAATTATTATAAGATTATTTGTCAAGTATGTACAATCAATTACATATTTATATCTGCTTAAAATTATCTTTATATCAAACAAAGTATGAAAAAAGAAGTGCAATTATTGTTTCAAAAATGAAAATTAACTTTGAATAATAAAAAAATAAATGTACCTTGTATAATAAGAAAGGAGTAAAATTTTTTACAATATTCAATTATTTATATTAATAAAAATTTAAACAAAAAAGTTTAAAATTATGAGGGTGAAGAAATAAACAGATATATAGTGGGAAAGTATGCTTGGCGATTTATTTTAATTAATGATTTAAAACATTTTGATGTCTTTAACATATTATAAACTATTTTTAGTAATAAAATCAAACCTTGACATTAGAATTTCATGAAATCACGAAATAAATGTCAAGTATATAATAAAGGTAATAAAACTGAGATCTTACCATAATTTTTAACAGAAGATTGTTCAATTTTTTTTCCTTATAAATTAACGTTGAATTTCAGTAACAAAATTGTATTATTTCTTGTTATCTTTTTTTTATCATTTATTTAAAAATGTTCTGAAATTTTTTAAATTTTATTAAATATTTACAAAATTACTTGCCAGGCCCATGGGTAAATATTTCATGTCAATGTTTAAAGTTAAGAAATTTGTATATAACATATGTACATATAAACTTTCATTTTATGTAACATTACAGATGTAATGGGACAGAACACGTAAGTATTAAAATCATTTTCTACTTATAACACGTCTCTAATTTTCAATTTAACGGTAATATAATTCTGTAATATTATTTTAATCAATTATTGGAATTTATAGTTATCGAAATCCAATAAGAAAAAGGATCTGAATATTTTAATATCTAATATTTATAAAAATCTTAATTTATTGGATTGCATAAAACTATTATATGAATAATCATTCCTAAATGTATAATACTTTTTTAAATAATTTTTCAATACATATGTATTATATATTCATAAACTCATCTTATTTTAAATATTTAAAATCATAATAACAATTTTTCGAAGTACATAAATATGTTTTGGTTGTGAGTGTATTTTGAGGATGTCTAAATAATGAACAGTTGATATTTCAATTAAGATTCTAAATAAATACTTAAATTATTAAAAAATAGATCTCTTTTAAGATATTTAAAAATCATTTGTTCGTATATTGCATTATCTATAATCGAAGAACCAAATCCACAGTATATATGTTTGAAATTGAAAATTCTATTTTATTTTTTAATATTCAAAGTTCTATAGCTCTTCTCTCAGTTCTATGCCTAAGATGAGACAAAGCTCACTTCAAGATATTATAAAAAGACATAACATAGTGCAACCTGAGTGAAATCGACCTGGTCGAACACCAGAAATTCAAAATTACATGAAAGTACAAAATGAACCAATCAGAAGACAGCAATTCTGAGATTAAAAAAAATTTGTGTAGATTCTACTCATTATTTGCAACAATAAATATATTCATAAGTGAATCTCTAAAATCCTTAGTTTCTGAGGAAAAAAATAATTAAGTTGGTAATTTAACAAAAAAATTTGAAAAATCACAATATTCTATTACTTATGACTCGTAATCCCTTTGACCTATGCCTCTAAAAATTTTCTTATATATTTTGGGTATCAAATGGAATCTCTTCACGGATTTTCAGCAAATTCTATTTTTTTGTCAGTCGAGTTGACATGAAACGTCCCATATATATATATATATATATATATATATATATATATATATATATATATATATATATATATATATATACAAGCTCTACGGATTTAATGTTATAACTAAAAGTATTATTTTATTAGAATTTTATAAAATAGAATAAAATAATATATGAAAGAAAATAATTTTAAATAAATTTCAAAGATATATTGGTACATCCTTTAATGTTTAAACTTTAAATAACACTTTTTTCAAACAGTTTTTAAACAGTGACTATTCTATTACATTAAAAAATACACAACTGTTTGCGAATAAATTATTCTTTTTTGAAACTATGAAACAAATTTCACTTTTTTAAAAGCTATATTGCATGGTACCTTGAAAATTTCATTCATAGTATCAAATCTTTTCGAAAAATGATATGAATGATTTTTGCATAAATGGTATGGAAAAAAGCAAATTTTTGGAGGTTCTTTCATTAAATATAATTTAAACCACGCAAATAATTTTTAAGGAAACTAAAACAAAAAATCCAAGAGCAGGTCGAGTATATTCGTCTTTTTCTAATCAAAGATATATTTTTTTTTAAATTTCACATCAATTTACACGGCTAAATAATAAAAATCAATAAATCTGGGAATATGTTCCATTTGGTTTCCAAAATAAAAATGAAAATTTTTGTGGTTAAAAATTCAAAGTAATGGAATATTTTTATTTACTCAAATTTTTTGGATAAATTAATGTTTTAATAAATTTTCTATTAAAAAGTATCAAACTACTGTAAAAACTAAATAGAACTATTTTTGTTGAAAATAACATGTACAATATAATTGAATTTTTTAAAATGGCAATGTAGACTTTTTAACTTACCTGTTAGGTGAAAAATCACTATTGAATATACACAAAAGATGCCTAAGTTGATTTGATATTTAATGACTTGACTTAATATTTTTTTAATAAAGAACGAATAAATTTCAGCGATAACGAAGAAAATTTCTAAAAACACCTGAATTTGCGGAAAAGTATTTGAAACAGTCATTTTTAATCAATCATAAGATTTTCTTTCTTTAAGCGCACTTTGCTTTGAAGAACACGTACAAATACATTTTTATCAGATATCATGTGTAAATATGTAGTGACGATATTATTAATAAATCTTAGTTCTACCAGGTTTTGAGTATTTTATACTTGGAAACATTTATTAATTATTTATTATGTACCTAAATTAATTCAGAATTTAAAATTGCATAAAAATCATCTGTAAATACTTTCCCTGTTACGGCAAGTAAATACAACTTGCGTATGAAATTTAGAACAAAATAATTAAGGTAATCTAATGTTTAGTAATAACTTCATAAATGTTATTATCCATAATCACATAAATTGTTTGTTAAAAAAAGTTATTTTCTTTCTGAATTTTTTATTTGTTTCATTTTTAGATTTGTTAATAGATTTATTAGTATAATTTTTTTAACTATTTAACTTTAAATATGTCCTAATAAATCTAAAAAAAAAAAATATTCAAAGATATTAAAGCATTAATAACTGTATTTATAAATTATAAATTTTTAAAAATAGTTCGAAATTATGAATTCACATAATTACATGAACATTAAAAAAAATATATAAAAGGAAGTAAAAATTATCATTTTTTCAATGTTATTTATTAATCAAGCAAGCGTGTTCAAAGCTTTGTCGCAATGCTTGAGATCGACATTCAAAGCGAGCGATCACGCAATAAATCGGTGTGTTCGGATTTAGCTTTCTGTGCCGTAGACTACGGAGAGCCGTAGCGAGCGACAAAGCAGTTTAGTCGCTGGGCTTGGATTTAACTTTCTGTGCCGTAGACTACGGAGAGCTGTAGCGAAGCACAACGCAGCTTAGTCGCAGCGCCCTGCTCCGATCAATGTAATCTTTTATACAGAAAGTTGGAATGATTGGCTGCGATATTGTTACTCACTCTTATATTGCGATTTTCCGTTATTAAGAGCTACGAATGTTGTCCGAATCATTTACAACAATCGACTTCGCAGCATGTGCATTCGGCTTTTTTTTCAGTGTAGTTGAATTAAAAAACAAAATCACACAATTCACACAATTTTCACCACTTGAAGCGCAAGTTGCGAAGCAACATTTTTCCTGCGCAACGCTCATGTGCTTTGCGTATTGCAAAATCGCTTTATTTAGATTAATTTTAAGCTAACTTTTAATATCAGGATTATAAAAAAAACAAATTAAGTACGGAATTCGTGATAAAAGTACATTGTAAATAAAATTATTAAAATTTGATTTATTAATATGAATCACAAGGGTATTCACAACTCTCGTGTGCACAAATTTTATGCGCGTTCGGTTTTTGAATAGGGTACGCTTGACTACTAAATTTTCCTTTACAGATGGGATTTTTACATCAACTATCGAATCATCATATTAATAAATAAAATTCCAACAATTATACTTACGATGTACTTTCATCATTAATTTTGTACTTAATTTGTATAATATTTATAATCCTAAAATTAATAGTTAGCCTAAAATTAACCTAAATAAAGCGATTTTGCAGTGCGCAATAGTTTTGCGCACAAAGTACATGATCGTTGCGCATAATAAATATTGATTCGCAACATACGCATTAGGTGGCCCTTACAAACAGCTGTAAGTCCGGCGATTCTACATGTAGCTCACACAGAACGCACAAGAGTACTCATAACTCCTACGGCATATTCCTGTGCGAGTTCAGATTTCTGAATATGGTACGCCTATCTTGAGTGCTACATGTTTCTTTATAGATGCGATTCTTACATCGATTATCTAATCATCAATGAAACATGTAACAATCAAGATGGGCGTACCCTATGTATAAATCCAGAAGCGCACGAAATGTTCCCTGTGAGTCGTAAGTACCCTTGTGCGTTCCGTCCAAGTTACATATGGACTCTGCCTCATAAAGACTAGAATATTTAAATCTGAATCTTAGGGCTGGGTTCACAGTTGTTTTAATGCCAACGTATTGGAATTGGGGGCTAGTCACACAAGTGCCGTAAATTTCAAAACGAGTTACTGTTTCTAAATTGAGATATATAACTATGAAATTTCAGTTCTGAACAAATTCACGTCGTAATAATTGCAATTGTAAAGTTTTTTATCTAAATTTAAAAACCGTGAATCGTTTTGAAATTTACAGTGCGGCATGGCCACAGCACAACGCGGCGCTTATTTGGCTAATTTCTTATACTGAAAGAGCATATCGTCCACGGAACAGTGCAATTGTTCATGACACAGGAACATTCATATGTACTACATTGGGACAACAGCGAAATTATCTACTTGCTTGATTATGCTAATCTTTGGAAACTTTTTAGTTTGGGAAATTTTGTCTTATATAACAATTTTTAAAGTGCAATTAAAGACCTTTATTTTCCTTTTTATAGAAAATTACCAAAAGGTTTTGAATCAAAATTAGAGCTAAAAGAATGTTCATCGAAATTACCAATTTCACCGATTCACAGATTTGATAGTTTTAATTTTTTACAACACTTTGAACATCGATATCGGTTTTAATAAGTTAATAATTATTTTAAGAAAAGTGAATCAAAAGTCTGGACTCCTACCTTAACATTCAATAATTATAATATACGTATCGATATGATAGGCCACTAATAATAAGGAAAACATTCGAATTTTGTCACATTTTTATATTTTTTAGCTCTGATTTTTCACTGTAATAAGCAAAAAAAATCATTTTTACGTGTTATTTAATAATTTTTACAGAAAATTTTTAAAGCGTCTTTATAGTCGAAAATTCACAATAAAAAAAGTTCCATACCGAAAAAAAAAATTTTTTAAGGTGAAATAAGTGACTATATTGAAAAATAAAAGAAAAATTAAAAAAAATGGTTTTTTGATTGGTCGGGGTGCTAAAAATATCTTTTAAGGGACCAACAGACATACAGATCGTCATTTTTTGGTCTAAATTAACGATCTACGGGTTGGGAGGAAGGTCTTTTGGAGTTTTGGAACTAAGGCACGGTGGTCCTCGAGTAATTTTGACCGTAAAGTTCTTGCACCTCAGATTTTCCTTTTGGATATAATTCTAGGCATATTTAGGTTCAAATTCCAACAAAAACCTAAATCGAAGAATGAGCACTTTTTTATTTATTTAAATTTTATTTTTTATGTTTTTTAAATAATAAATTTTTCATTGGTAATTTATAAATTAATTTAAAATGCCGTTTTCAAATATAATTATAAATTATTTACATATTTTAAGCAAATATTAGTGTAAATATATTCCGGGAAATCTGAAGTTATGTAACAATGTGTAAGCATAAAGTTGAAATAAAAATTTATTGTGAAACATTATAGTAATAAAAACTATGACATATTATATGTTTTTAAATCATTCAAAGTCGGCACTTGAAGTAATTGTGATCAGAAAATATTAAATATTAATATTCTATAAAAATACTGCATGTACTTTAGGTACGTATTTCAGTAACACCAGAAGTACAATTTCCACGTAAAAGATTATATTAAAGAAAATGGAGGCCTAGATTTCTACAACGAAAAGGCTATGGAAGTGGTCCATTATGATTTTCCTGCAACACGGGCTGATATAATGTATCATAAAATGATTCTCATTATGCAGATATATATACAGATAATATATACATAGTTTTTACTAAAGTCACGTACAGTGAATTGTATTCGTAGACTGCTCTTAATAATTTATTTGAATAATTAGAATTATTTTAAGATACTTTATATTAGCCCATGCTGCAGAAAAATCAAAATAGACCGCTTTCATAGCCTGTTCGTTGTAAAAACTTAGACCTCGATTTTCTTTTATACTATCTTTTACATGGAAAATGTAGTTATTGTTAAAGAGTTTTCTCGGATTACAAACATGTAAGTTGTGGTTTAGAATATCAATGTTATGTGAACATTACAAAAGTCCGTATCCTAAACCCAAGTTACACGGCAAAAATCCGAAAAAAAACCCTCTAAGAATGTCTAACATTCACCGTGAAAGCTTTGAATCCAAATATGAAATATGTACTTTTGGTGTTACTGAAATACCAAAAGTACATGTAGTGCTCTTATAGAATATTAATACACAGTGTTTTCTAATTACAATTACTTCAACTGACGTCTTTAAATAATTTAAAAACGTATCATTTCGCAGAACTTTTATCACTATGATGTCTTACAAAAAAAATCTGAATTTTAAATTTACACTTACATTGTTACATAACTTTATATTTCCTCGAAATATATTAACACTATTTTAAAACGACATTTTAGAATAAATCTATAAATTACCAATAAAATTTTTTTTTTTCTATAAAAAACATAAAAAATAAAATTTGAATAAATAAAAATGTGCTCATTCTTCGATTTTGGTTTTTGTTGGAAATGGATCCTAATGTGCCTCGAATTATACCCAAAAGGAAAATCAGAGGTGCAAAAACTTTACGGTCAAAATTACTCGAGGACCACCGTGAAGGAAGACCCAAATATATATAATATATATATATATATATATATATATATATATATATATATATATATATATATATATATATATATATATATATGTGTGTGTGTGTGTGTGTGTGTGTGTGTGTGTGTGTGTCTAGGTGGCAAGCAAGCGTACACTAGTCTCTGTTTATAAACTCTCTTGGCGTACGCTAGTATAGCACCATCCTTGCGTACGCTAATATGACACTATCCTTGCGTACGCTAGTGTGGAACCTTCCTTACGTACGCTAAAATTTTATATAAACAGACATTAGCGTCCGCTAGATTTAGTATACACAAGAGATTAGCGCACGGTGCATTAGCATACGCTAGATTTAGTAGAAAAATATTTAGAATCAACTCTGATCTCGAGGGAATCATCTTAATTATTCTATTTTTTCTATTATTAGGATATAATTCTGAATTAATATATTGGGAATGAGGTTATACCAAATAAATTGAATATTCAAATAAATTAAAGTTTTTATACAATATGAAAAAACCTTTATTTAATTAACTTATCACTAAAATGAAAAACAAAATTTTATTTAATATGAATCTTACAATGAAAGTAATTTTATAACAAATTAACTTATGTTTTTATATATTTTATGTGCACATTTTTTTTCATTAATATAGGTGTATTCTTTACAAAAAATTTCGACTTCAGAACTTAAAAATCTAAAAATGAAGATAATATAAATCTTAACTTTAAAATCTCGTCCAGGGACGCCTATATAAAAGTACCTAATCACATAAATTTTAGATGCACAAAAATATATTTTAAATAATGGATGTTTTTTTAATCTTGTGCATAACTAAATATGAAGTATGTATCAAATTTTATTTTAATTTTTCTGTGCATAAACCGTGTTATCTCAAATATATGAACACATAATTAAATTATTTAGAAAAATCATTTTCATGATAACATTTATAGTAAATATGATTTTTGTTTTTTAATTAGCGAGATAAGAAGTTGATCAAAGATTTGATTTTGTCTCGGCAACGTATTGTAGCGTATGCGAAGATGGCTTCGCGTGCGAATTCAGTGACATGCTAATAAACTCTTTTGAGTGTGACTGTGTTACACTAATAATCCCTTTTGTATGTAAGTGCGTTGGAAGATTTTTCTTCGTACGCGAAGCTAAAGGAAAATTTTATTCGTAAACCTAAAAGTTTTTCGAGCTTCGCGTACGAAAAATGGATGGATTGTCTTCTTCAGGGTGGGAAGGAAAAAGTGATTTCGCGTACGCAAAGCCGTTTTCGCGTAAGCTACAAGACGCCGCCGAGACAAACTCTAAAAATTCTTACATATCATATATGCGTTAGTGTTTTTTTATACAAAATTTTAGCGTTCGGAAAGATGGTACCATACTAGCGTGCGCAAGGATGGTGCCACACTAGCGTACGCTTGCTCGCCGCTATATATGTGTGTGGATGTGTATGTGCGTGCGTGCGTGCGTGTGTGTGTGTGTGTGTGTGTGTGTGTGTGTGTGTGTGCGTGTGTGCGTGCGTGCGTGCGTGTGTGTGTGTATGTGTGAGTGTGTGTATGTGCGCGTGAGTGTGTGTATGTGCGCGTGAGTGTGTTTGTGTGTGTATTTCTGTGTGCGAGTGTATGCGTGCATGTACGTGTGCGTGTGTGTGTGCATGTGTGTATGAAGAGAGAGGAAGAGAGAGGAAGAGAGAGAAACTATGAATTCACAAAGAGATAAATGAATTCACGAAATAAAGTTGTTTCCTGTGAAATATTACTGATGGTTGCAATTTGCTCTTTAACTATCTTGAAATTTTCATACAACCATTTCTTAGGTATTGATCGGAGATTTATTATTAGTTTTAAAAGGAGCTAAAATACTTAAAATCAAAGATCATAATGTCAAATATTTAAAATAATAATAAATAAGAATTTATTTTTTAATTAACAACCAAGATTATAGGAGGATATTTCGAAAAATCTCATTTTTTTCTATTTTACGTTCTTTTTTAGCTTTTAACTCGATAAAAAAATCGACCTCAAGGATGATTTCAAT
Source organism: Anastatus disparis (assembly GCA_017163975.1). Lineage (NCBI taxonomy): Eukaryota > Metazoa > Arthropoda > Insecta > Hymenoptera > Eupelmidae > Anastatus > Anastatus disparis. The sequence goes on from JAFFSR010000118.1 coordinate 1,170,258, forward strand.
ATCAACATTTAATGACTATTTTTTGTTGACACGTTAAATTCCGAAAAGTGTATCCATATCGCAATAGAAACGAATTAAACAGACTACATAATCGTTGATTTCCTTTTTTTTTGGTTAATCAACATAGCTTAAATATAGCAGTACCCATCTCGTTCAAGGCTCGAAATAGCAGTAAATTAATATATAATAAAAATCAGTAAATATCAGTAACTCTAACGACACTATGAAAGTACCATTAATAAATTACATGTATACAACTAAAATGTATCATAGGTCATTTAATTCACTATTTTAAGACTTTAAGTAGCAGCATGATGAATATAAAATTAACATTCAAAATTTATAAAATTAAAAACTTTGAATAGTGAGCCGGGCTGTGGCACAGTCGGTAAGAGCATTGGATTCGTACTCTCGGGGGACCGTGGATCGAATCCCGCTCGCGGCTGTTTTTCAAGCAAGCACCTCTGTTACATGTGCTTTGTTCTTATGAACACACTTTCGAGCTCCATCGTTAAAGGACGAAAAGTAACTCAGTTGCTTAAGGCAGCTGGCTTGCGTCCTAGCGGATCGGGGTTTGACTCCCTGGGAAAATTGGGAAAAACAATTTTCGTAGTTTTCCGTGGGGAAGAGAACCCGAAGAACGCAAAAAAAATACAAAATAGAGAGTTCCTCGGAACAAAAAAAATTGATGATGGCCTATGACGAAAAGTCCAAAGGCCAATAAAAGATAAAGAAAGAAAAAACTTTGAATTTATAGTTTAATATCAATTAGCTTTGTTCAATTTTATAAATAATTTTTGTATAAAAAACGCTGTTAAGGATAGCATTTTCCTATCCTTTTACAGTTGAATCAATTTTTACTGCAGGAATTTTATATCTAAAAGATCAATTTGCACAATATTAATGCAATGAATCATCAACGCTCGTAAACAAGCATATTTTTTTTAATCAAGTAATTTTATATTTAATAAATAATACCATAACACTTGTATTGCAGGATTATTCTTGACATGTCACGAAGTAGTAACCGACGTTTTTATCGATTGGACAGCAACCAGGAATTATTTAATTGTGAAAATTCGAAAGAAAATTTAAAACTCTTGAATCGATGGAATTTCGAAGTCGCTTGGGAAGCAGCGAACAAAGGTAATAATAGAATGGATATAAATTTAAATAAAATTAATTTATTATTACGGATATTTTGTTTCTATTTTATAATTGGGAACTAGAATATCAAACAACCGCAGACTTTAGATTTTATTGTCTAGCTAAAATAATGAGACATGTTTCAAGATTTATTTCAATGAGCTTTAATTTCTAATATATTAATACATTGTTAATATTGTTAAAAAATTCAAAATAAAATAAAATTTTGCTTGGATTTTAATGATTGAAAAATATTGTGATTCGTTTATATAATAGGATAAATTAAAGACTCCCAATATCAAACCCAAATTTCGCTTATATAGATTGCCTAAATGCGTAGCAAGGATTTACACATTAGCCGGCTTTTACGTTATAACAATTCACACATCAGTCATAATTAATAATATTAGTTAAATATATCACACTAGAATCAAGATCTTTTTCATAGTCTTTTAAATGGGAGTCTAGCTGCATAAAACTTACAAGGAAACCATCCCACCTCCGGAAAACGGATTTGACTAAAACTTCAGAATCTGATTTTTCGATGAAAAAAAATTAACCCGTGTTTTTTCTTTTTGTCGAATAGGCCCCCTAGACAAGGGTATAGACATTTTTTTTCGAAAATACGGTAAAAAAGAGTCTTTATAAAAACTTGAATAACCAAAGATTTAAGTCCCTTACAAAAAAATGCATAAAAGATAAAATAAAGCACGAATTAAAAGCTTCAATTTGAGCTCGGTTGCATTAGAAAAGCTTTCGCTGTTTAGGAACTATTCTAAATTAAATAATACCACATATTTACTTTATATTTTTAGCATATGAAACATGATCAATTTTTTGTTATTTCATTAGCATATTTTAATCGCTTGAACCTTTTGATCCACAAAAGCTTTTTTAATGCAACAAAACTTAAATTAAAGCATTCAATTCGTGCTTCATTTTATCTTTTATGCATTGATTACAAGTGTTTTAGTTCTTTGGTTATTCGAGTTCTTATAAAGGCTCTTATACACTATACTTTCAAAAAAATGTCTATATCCGTGTCTGGGGGGCCTGTTTGACAAAAACAAAAAACACGGATTCATTTTTTTTCATCAAAAAATCATATCCTGCAGTTTCAGCCAAATCCGTTTCCCAGAGGTGGGTTGCTCTTATTGTTAGCGTACAAAGGGCTAACTTATTATCGATAGAAGTGTGACAGCGGCTCACAATGGGGCAAAAAAGAATTTTTGGTTTCAAATAAGCTTACAGCATTTATTTTTCAAATAAATAGAACAAATTTTTTCTATGAATTCTTTGTAATTAAATTCTCAATCGATCCCTCTAGCACGATTTCCAAATTTCATTTTCAATTTTTCTCTATTTTCGAAAATATGTTAGCATTTTCATGTTTGCCTATAATTGATACATGAACATACATAAATGATTACATCGAACAAATTCTTTTTCAAATTTTTCGTAATTGAATTCTCTATTGATTCCTCAAGCTCGATTTCCAAATTTCTTTCTCAATTTTCCGCTATTTTCTAAAGTATATCAGCATTTCCTTGTATGCATATAATTAATACACGCACCCACACAAATGGTTGCACATATATATAGTAAGGGGGGTATCCCCCTGCTCGCACAGCACGCCAACTCCCTGTCGTCATATTTTACATACATCTTACTAATTATAGGTTGCATTATATTATTTCAAGCAATTTTTTTTCTATATGTAACAAAAAAAATTGATAATTTCTTTTTCCAATTTTTAAAATTATTTTATTATAAATATTTTTTTACATATGTATGTTATAAATTGCTTATATTTTATACATTAACTAAAAATATTATGTTATCTAATACAATTTTTTTCTAACATCTTATACTTAATTTTATTTTTAAAAATGTAATTCTACATTTAATTATTTACCCATACAAAAGACAAGATATATAGTCTTCAGTAACGACTTTCCACACCACATTTCAAACTGTAATTAATATTATGATAAATTGCATTCGTTTATTCAATTTAATTTTATAAATTTACTCAATTTTTAAATATAATTTTTAATTCAACTAATGCATTTTAATTGTGTGAAACATAGAGGTACCGTTATGTCACGTTATTTTTTTTGATTAGTGGAAACCCTCGCCAGGAGCCCTAAAAACCACTTTGTTTGATAGATCATATGATATCATGTTATATATTTATAATATTATTCATTTTAAGTATTGTATATGAATAAAAATATGAATATGGTACAAAATATAAATAAAACAATATCTTATTATTAATTAAATGATATTAATGATTAAAGTTATAATAAATTTAAAATCATAAAAAAATTTTGAAAATATTATATTTGATATATCAAATGTTTATTTATGTCTCAAGATTTATAGGATTATTTTGGTATAATTCCTTTTAATATCTTTTTGACTTATTTTTACATTTTGTAAGATATATATAAAATTTTTTACTAAAATTTAGAAACCTTTTTACTTTAATATTCAAAAATAAGTAACGTAATTATTATTATTATTTATAAGGTCATTAAATCATCACATTTTTCTAATTATTTTAATTTGTATACATATAAAATAAAATAATTGTGAAATATTAGACTTACTTTGTAGAATACTTACTTTTATAATTTTTTAATCTTTTATATTTTCCTAATAATATTAGCTAATCTTAATAAATATCCAGAATAAATTTGATGATTTTGATTGATGTAATATTCTGCTATCGGTTCACGTATTCGGATTTCATATTCTTTAATTTTATTAATGTAACATTTGTAATATTCAGGTACTTTATTCCAATTATTGTATTTAAGTTTTTCGTCATTCTCGCCAATGTATGAATTGATAATATTATTTAATCGAGAAATTCCTGTATCGATAGTGGTACCGCTACATTATACACCTTTTTCTGTTATTTAATATATATAAACTTGCATTTACTAAATAAATATTAATACTAATTGATTATGAAGGTTATATTAACTTAAACTTAATAAATAAACATTAATATTGTTCATAAAGGTTTAAAATGTAAGGTGAGGTGGAAACCCCAATCCTCAACACTATATGCCTACTATTTTAATATAATACAATGTATATAAAGATACTTTAAGAAATTTTTCCATACAAAAAGTTCCCAATGGACTAGCAATGTGGGCCGACATTGAGGTGATGCCAATCGGCATCACCCCGGCCGCCTGCAGGTTAATAGTCATGACATTGCACTGGAAATTAGAGGAGATTAATTTGAAACCTTAAAGATAATCATACTAAAATTTCAAGATGATCCACTTATTAGTTATTTAATAATCTTAATTTATAACTTCACGGGATGTCGGAGCTGCTGGACACAATTTTAGCTTTTATTATTTTATTGATATCTTTTTAAATTTGTTATTTAAACAATTGTAATGACTTGTCCGCACTAAAGCTATGTCAATACAATAATTTTTGTTAAAATAAAAATTCATTTGGACTTGTTATTTTTTTATAAGCTTGGAATGGAAATTAAATATCAAGTACGATAAACCTAACCTCAAAATACTATATACCGAACAATTGTTTATAACTTTTTATGTACAGTGTTTTGGTAAATTCTGTAAGTTGTCCACACTCAAGTTTAATATTACAAATTTTCTTACTGTTATGAAAGAACTCGATCCAACGCACCGTTTACTCATGAACTTGGAATTAAAATATTAATGAATTATTTTAGAAGGTAGCGAGCTCCGTCATGCCCTCAATACTTCCAGGATTTTCATAAAGTTTTTCGAAAGCAGAAAAGCATGGCATCGTCGCACCAGATTGGAATCACATTATATATGTGTTTACTACATATTTGAATATGCTAATATTTAATGTAGGTTTTATGCAATGAGATGTATTCAATTAAATAGAAAATGTTTGGGAAATAGTATTCATATATTGTATTTTTATTAAAGAGAAATTTCATTATTTTATTAAAGAAAAAAAATAGAGTTTTAGAAAATAGAATAAATGCAAATAATATATACTGGGTAAAGATATGAAATTTGATGATGTGTCTTCGGAAACAGGAAGTAGCCGTTATTTCTGTTAAGGTTATTTAGATGCTTTAGTATTTCTATAGCTTCTTGATATTTTTTTGTTTTGGCGAGCATAATTGTGTTATCAAAGTCTATTTGGTGGCTGGTTTCGATGTGGTGCACTGCTAAAGCTGATTGTGTAAAGTGTTCCAATTTCACCTTGCTGCACACCCACGTTGCACACTTTCGGTGTTTACAAAATACCTTGCTCATGTGGAAAAGTCTACATAGGAGAAATTAGAAGAACAATCCACCAAAGACTAAGAAAACACAGCATCAAGGTAACATTAAAACACTCCACTAATTCTTACTTTACAAGAAAACAGCAAGAAGCTATAGAAATACTAAAACATCCAAATAACCTAAATAGAGATAACTGCTTCTTCTGAACCCAATATGTTTCCAAAGACACATCACCCATAACCATTTAACTGAAAAACCCCGCCTTAAAACCCTACCGAAAACCTCACCGAAAAAATTCTGCCCCTATATTTAGTGATTGGACAGTCTGAACTATTAGATTCAGACTTACCCTGATAAAGTGAACTGTAATGTTCACGAAAAGTCGGCATCTTAAACCACAACTTACTCGGTCGAAATCCAAAAAAAATCCTCAAACAATGTTTAACATTTACCGTCAAAGCTTTAAATCCAAAATATTCTTCAGTTTTTCATAACTTATACAAAGAGATACGTGTTTACGTAACATGAATGCTGATATAACAATTTTTAAACGTTGATAATCATATATTTTTTCAGAAATATTAAATTTATTTACGTAGCCTATTACAGATTTTTTTAAAGTAATGGCATTTTTATACAAAATATTTGTACTGAAATGACAGTAAAGTAATTTTTTTTACATAATCGTATTATACAAGGCATCGTGGAATTCTGTATTAGATGTATTATCTTGAAGTAAATAGCTTGCTAATTTAGATAAAGTGAACATGCCATTGCCCTTTCGATCTGGAAACTTTTTTCCAAAAAAATGAAAATTGTTTAACTGAAGAGTCTTTGAAAATTATTTTAATAGCTTTTTCTTGCAATGACCAGCATCTAAAATTTTTTCGAATTATTATGCACCGCCAGTCTGTCGAGGCCACAGGTGTTTTACTTCCTAAGAATTGATTAAGATATCGTATAACCCACGCACCGAATTTGCTACTAGCTAATACCATAATCTTGTACATTTCACCTTTGACGTCCTAATTAGATCTTGTGCAAACACAAGTGCTTTTGAATATCATACCACCTCGGTCGCTTTTCCAAGATCGAAGAGGACATTGTTCTTTCTCCTTCTAACGTCATATCTTGCGCGGGTTACGTACCTTGATTACATATAACTTTATTTTCAGCTTCGTCTCCGGAAAACGACAAATCTGATATTCGACTACTCTTCTCAGTTCTGAATTCTATCCTCTTAGACGCCAATCCTGCTCCAATTTTGGGAGATGATTTTAGATGTAGAAATATGAAAAAATCCAAGGTACTAGACTCTAATGCTCAATATTTCTCTAGTTACAGGCAAATAAAAAAATCACTATAAAAGTTACTAGATTTTCAAACGCTTATAATTCATTAGCATTGATAGCTAGAAGCCTGAACCTTTTTTTAAATGAAAGTTGAGCTCAAATCCTTTCGAATTATTACCTATAACATCCTGAAATATTATTTTTTTCTAAAGTTATGGAGGAATAAAAATTTAAACAAATTTTAGCATTTATTATTAATTAATTAAAATTAATGTTATGAAGACGAATTGCAAGTCCAATTTTTATCCCTCTATAACTTTAAAAAAAAATAATATTTCGGGATGTTATAGGTGATGATTCGAAAGGATTTGAGCTCAACTTTCAGGTTCAGACTTCTAGCTATCAATGCTAATGAATTATAAACGTTTGAAAATCTAGTAACTTTTATAGTGATTTTCTTTATTTGCCTGTAACTAGAGAAATATTGAGCGTTAGAGTCTAGTACCTTGGCTTTTTTCATATTTCTACATCCAAAATGATCTCCCAAAATTTGAGCAGGATCAGCGTCCCAATACCCTGACACTCTCCTTGTTAGACCATTCGGTTCAATAATACATTTTCTCTCAAACTATTTCTTAACTCGAAAAATATATACTCGAAAACTTCTAGCTTCTTCATAAACCACGCATTACAAATTTATCGGTCAACTTTGCTACTTGTAATAACGTAATTCTTCGGACTGCTATTACCTATATTAAAATTAACTATCGTAAAAATTTCTCGTGTTTAATTTTCGATGCTCAACGGTGTGCATATTCGATTTATTGTCGTTAAATTTTAATTGCGATTGTTTCATTACAAATTGGAGACTTGTGTATAAATCAAAGACTGCGTAAATTACAAAGTGTAACCACTAAGTGCCAAATTGTGCGAATAATAATAAAAATCAATCAACCCCAAAGAAGACAATCTCTATTCATTTCATCAATACCCAAGCATCTCGATAGGTTGCCATCCAGATCAATTGGTGGACGTCAAAGAATTCAATTTACTATTAACCAAACCATTAAAAGGTAAATCAAAATATATTTATTGTCTATATATGTACTCTTTCTCTTTTTTAATGATCTCAAAACAAGTTCAAAATAACTTCTCTTTTGCTTTACAATCTGCCATGCTTCCGTTCAAACGCGCATCCGCTTGGCATGCTTGGACTATTATTAAATTAACAATTAAAATAATAAATATAACGCTGGAACGTTACAGTGTGCTAGAATTTCTTTCAAAAAATAATGTTTGTCAAACAAAGCGTTGCCAGCGACTGGAATGCATTATCCTTCTAATTTATTAAGAAAGTATAAAAAAGATGTTAACACTCCATCAATACGAGTCGAATTATTTATTTCAGAGGCAGTCTTATCTATAGGTTGAGTAGGTATTACGTAAACAGAAGAAAACCAGGTGTGGCAGTTGTGGGGACTGGCCAACAGAAGTTAATACTTCTTTTGGTTTAAAGACAGTCTTGCTTCTCATAGAATAAACAATTTTCCGTCACGCTTTGCTTAAAAATATATTTTATATTAAATAAATATGTATACGCACAACAAATTATCAACTCATGAAGTAGAATAATGGTAATTCTGGGTAAAAAGAAGGCCCCTTAAATGCATTTGCAATTTACTAAGCTACTTGGAAGCATGCAGAAATTGTTTACATAATAAGCATATAATGATAATAAATATAAAAACAATAAATTTATTAAAATTTAATGATTTGATAAAAAAAAACTTTATAAAAAATATATATGTCTACCCAATACAAATTTATAACTCATGAAGTAGATAAGTGCGAGTTCTGAGTTAAGAGAAGGCTTCCTAAATACATTTGCAACTTATTTAGCCAAAGTTATGCAAAATAATTTATTTTCAAAATTCATAAAGATATATCTTATCATGTTATAAAAATGATAATTAGAGATTTACGTAATAGACAAAAATCTTTACCATTATAAAAAATATTGAAAATTGATTATTACTAATGAGGATTACAAATCTTTATAACATTGTCAAATCATAGGTTATGAGTATCATAAGTAGATAAGCTATGTTGCTTCTTGCCCACTGCATTTCTGGCCCACTGCATTTCTGGCCCATTGCGTTTCTAACCCACTGCATTTCTAACCCACCTACATTTCTAACTCAGTGACTTTCTCGCCCAGTGGGTTAGAGAGTCAAGTGGGTTAGAAATGTATGTGGGTTAGAAATGTATGTGGGTTAGAAATTTAGGTGGGTTAGAAATGTAGGTGGGTTAGAAATGCTGTGGACCAGGAGCAACATAGCCAGTCCCGAGAAGGCGAGCTGTCCCATCATGAAATTAATGTGAATTATGATGTGTATGCTTTTTATAGGAAGTGGTGAGAGTCCCAACCATCGCCCTCCACCTGTGAGATACATCCATTAATCATTATCTCTCCTTTTTACTTCCTATGGTAGCATAAATCAACTTATTTATTTTTAGTAAAGTATTTCTTCATAAGTCTGACATTGTGCAGAGCGCAACGAGCTTTGTACGTATCATTGTGATTTGGACAAACAGTCACTAGCTTTATTTTATCAGTTGGTGGAAAACCCATTTCTGTGACGTCGCATAGTTTAAACTTGAAGCGTTCTAGCCATTTTTTTCTTATACTACCCACGACAAAAATTTTGGTCGCATCACGTAAGGCTTCTCTAAGAATATTACCTACGTCAGTATAGGGAATGGTACCAGAGTTCCATGACAAACCATGGTAGTAATACTTTAACCACGTATTTTGTTCTTTGTACTCATCCGAAAGTCTACGCCAGGAATATGGCTTGTTGAAAAGGAGTACCAGAGGCTCGGTATCATCGTTGAGCGGCATTATAGCCAACTCTTTAAGAATATAGTCATCACCAGACTGTTTGAAACCTTGCATATCCACCAAGTACTCCATGCTGATTAATAACTTTTTACAGTACTAATTCACTATCTTTATTTACACGAGTGTCTTCCCAGTCCATAACCCAATCACTGAAATCACTGAAATACAACTTCTGTATTGATTAAACGTTGTTAACAGTACACGTATTTTTATAAATGCAATTATGATATGAACAAGAGTCTGTTTTAGTTGGCCGTTGATCAAAATTTGGAATACCTAGTTCACTAATATCCACAACTTTAAAATCAAATTTCTCCAACCACTCTTTTTTCACTTGACCAATTACAAAAACTTGTGTAGCGTTCTGCAAAGTTTGTCGAAGAATTTTTTCTATTTCAGAATACTCATGATCTCCAGAATTCCAGGCTAGTCCATGATAGCAAAGCTCGAGCCAGAGATTTTCACGCTTGTGTTTCGTAGTTAACTTTTTCCATGGAAAAGGTGGTTTGAAAAGATGTACTGTAGGTTCAGCCGATTCAACGAGAGGAACAGCAGCCAACTCTTTCAAAACAAATTCTTTCCCTGGTTTTTCAAAACCTTGTAAGTCCACTGCGTATTTCATCTTGTTAAAGAATAAGATCCCAGCTCGCGCTCGCTTTCTTATATCCTACTATTCCCACTCCTTTGCAGACTATCTCCACTCCTTTGCAGACGATCCCCTCTCCTTTGTAGACTATCCCCACTCCTTTAGACTAATTTTCTAACATCACCACTTATGGCGTTGTATTCTATGATTCTATCATGTAAGATTAGACAGTAAGCTGAAGTTCCAACTGGAAAGTTTTGTTTGGTCTCGAATTCAAGACGAACATCAACCGGAGCACTCTTTAGAGAATCATTTTGTTTTGAACAATCGATGAATATCAGTGGCATGTGATTGATATAATCTGATTTTTTCAGCATTGGCTCGGACTCCTTCCCATAGTATGCATTTTGGAAATTAGCGTACATATCGTATAATATTGCATACTGATTATTGACAATATCAAGATTCATATTTCCGTAAGGATAGTATTGAGAATTGAGAAATAGTTTTACATTGCTCAAATTGCAATGATCAAACTGACTAGCGTTAGCAGTTTTTTGTCCTTTTCGATTTGTCTGGAAACCAAGAATGATAAAACGAGGCTTCTCCAGATGATTAGATGTTTTGACTGTCCATACATGTCTTGTTGATGCCGGTAATAATGGATATTCGTATAATTCCCAGGAACGAAAACTCATTGAGATAGGTTTATTTTTCTAGATTTGTCGAAGCATGCGAATTTTACATTCATTGGATAACTGTATGTGAGGCATAAGCCACTCGATCCTTAAAAGATCAATTTTGAAATCTTCGTAAGCATTAGTAGCATTCGGTGTTTGTATTACTGCGTTAATATCGTTTCTGGATCTCGTGAGGATAAGTTCATGTTTAACATTGACTATGATTTTGCGATAATCTTCGGCAAAGCCTAAAATCATACTGAGAGGTATGAGAATATCAAAATAGCCATTGTTATTAATGATCTTCCGAGTTTTCGTTATATCAATCTAACCAGCATTTTCTATAATCAAACTCTGACTGGGATTGAGTGATACCCAACCCTTCATAACGGTAGTCAATCCTACATTCTTACAGCGATCGATCTCTATAGCATTAATTTCATAGCGAACTTCCTCGAATAGATGACAGATGCCATTATTAACTAAGTTAGTTCTTGTTAAAGCAGTGCCATCTTGTTGAGTTAATTTTCCCACTATGTGCAGAGAACTCCGCGAAGGCAAAAGATTTAAATCTTGATGTTGAATTGACATGCGAATTTCATCGCTATTATTGAAATTTGACGAGGTGTAAGGCTGGTACGCGTGCACCTCACAGTGAGCTATTGACTCATCCAATCTTACTCCTGTCCTTATGTTTTGAAAGATTTTATTTATATTTATATGTATATATTTTATGAAATCAGGTATATATTTAATATAAATTGTATATTAATAGAATATTCAACATTACAAATAAGAGACTCAACTGAAATTAAGATCGAATACAAAGTTCAATTTATTATTCTAAATTACAATATAAAATACAACGCGCACATCACAAGCAGCCATTTTATGAATACAAAAATTCTATGAAAGATTAATTTCTTTGCTAAACGCGCGTTACAATTTTACTTTTGAGATTAATTTTATAATATAAGTACGCTACCTGTAATATGCTACGTTGGCCCGGCGCCAGCTCACCACCTCCCGCAGCCGTCAACGCAATTCTGCATCCAGGAACCGACGCACCGATGCACCAATAGGACAACTTCCTAACTTTTCTTACAATATGCTTTTCTTCCGCTGAAGAACCTGACTCTACGCTAAGGCTGGGTGCACGTCGTTGAGCCGAGTCCAGGAGCGTCCTCACGCCGCTGAGCTACAGGAGAGAAGAGAGAGAGCGAGGCCGATCGTGACCTATTTATATCGCGTCATCTGATATACAGCGCCTCAATAACTAAGAACTTATTACCTTTTTCTCAATTGATAACTAAATTACGGCGCGTAATTTAAACAGATTCACGCGCTGGAGCGCGTGCTCGTTACAATTTCCCCTCTTTTCGAAAGGGTAAATGCAATTTGAACTTTCGAAAATAATATTATACACATATGATACTTATTTCTAATGATTTACATGATTAATCGCCACTTACTTCCATTTTACCTGAAAATTGTTTTTATACTAAAATGACGGTGTTCTCATTGAGTTTATTAAAGAAAGATGGCTAAAATGCCACTGCACTTTATCATACATTTTTTTTTTACAAAAGATTGCGCGCGCAATTACAATTTCTTTTTTTTTTTATTCTTACCTAAAATTTATATACATATATACATAAAAGAAACAACGCCATTCATACCAAATAACCTCTCTTGCATCATGACATCCTAATACTAATTACAATTAAATCACATGACCGCGTAAACCGAAAAATGGCCAATCGAAGAATACGCCTAAAGAATAGACCATCTTCCCATTCACGCAAATCATATTCACAATTACCACTCAATATCAGGTGTGCAAGTTACGACGAAATTCCATCAATAGCCTATTTCTCTCTATTCCTTATCCTAAGTTATGACATTTTCTACCTTCTATTTTATCTACATATATATATACAAAAATAGACCATTAGTCGCATCGTCATCAGTACATTCCTTTTATTATTTTTTTTTTTTATAGAAATTTATACAAATGAAATTATGATTTATACCATTTTAACGTCAATTTTTCTCGCTTTCATAATATTTCCTAAGATTGGTGCGATTGTAAGTTCCCTTGATTTGATTTTCATTATTGCATTCGCCTAACACAAACGCGTTACTTCCGAGAGCCCGAACGATTTTATAGGGTCCTTCATATAGCGGATAAAATTTATGAGTAACTCTATCAGCCGCATTTGATAAATGACGTACTCGAAGAAGGACGAGGTCGCCTACCTCTATTATTACTTTTGAGATCGTTTTTTGCTGTTTGCATCTATTTTCGTAGCTTTTTTTTAAGTTTTCATCTACTCGACTAATAATCTCAGCGTGTGTTAATACTTCAGATGGTGGATATTGAACTAATTTAAGAATTTCGTCGTCATTTTGTCGAGTTCCAAAATGAGTTTCCTCGGGCGTAAACCCTGTACTATGATGGACCGTGATGTTTAATATTTTTTCTATATCCGGCAAATAATTCACCCACGCAGTGTGTCTTTCGGGGCACAACGTTCTAAATAAGCGACCAAGCTCACGCATTATTCTCTCTGTTGGATTTGATTGTGGATGTCTAACTGAACTAAATAACACTCGAATTCCCTGTGCCTCAAGAGTTGCTTTCCAATTCGGCGATGTAAATTGACTACCATGATCGCTGAGTATTTTTTCAGGCTTGCCACAACGCGGAATATATTTATCAATAATTTTCTTCAAACTAACTGGTGTGGTCGCACGTTTTAACGCATATAAGCAGGTGTATTTAGAAAATGCATCGGTAATAACTAATATATATTGCATACCTGCACGAGCAGGAGGGAGCGGACCGTAAAAGTCTAAAGTGGCCAGTTCGCTAGGCTTATGCGCGCTTACCCATGCAAACTCCCCCTCCATCGCAAATGTGGGATATTTCACTCGTTGACATATGTCACATTTAGCGATGAAAACCCTTAACTTCCGCTCGCATCTTTTTCCAATAATAATATTGACGAAGATAATTTAATGTTTTAAACACACCTGGATGACCTAGTTTTTCGTGCGTATTTTTAATTATGATTTTTGTTAAACTTTCCGGTATTATTAACCTCCAGTTATCTGACTTATTATCTTTTTGAAAAAGTATATCATTGTAAATTTGAAAATTTTCTATTTTATTACCGTTTTTTACCTCTTCAAAAATACATCTTATATTTTCATCCTGAATCTGTTTATTACCAATCGCTCGAAATGTCCCTTTGTCAAGTTTTTCGACTTTTAGGAGTGACATTAAGACCGATGATGGTTCTTCATTTACAAATTCTGGCAAGATGCATCTCTGAATGGTTGCTATTAACCATTTATTTTCATTTTCGGTTACAAATTTCCCTCTGGATTTCTACTTAAAAATCTGCGAAAATATTATCTTCCCCTCTACAATAAGTAACTTTAAAAGAATACTGTTGAAGTAGCAAACTCCAGCGCATTAATCTCGCGTTTTGAAAATTCGTTGATTCTAAAAATGTTAATGCTTTATGATCTGTTATAAGCTCGCACTCCGTACCTAAAATGTACGTCCTGAATTTTAAACATGCATAGACTATCGCAAGCAGTTCTTTTTCACTTGTCGTATAATTTTCTTCAGCGTGAGCTAAACACCTCGAGACCACAGAAATCAAGCATTTATCGCCCCTATCATTAATTTGATATAACACTGCGCCTACGCCATGATCGCTTGCGTCCGATTGGATTTTATATTGCGCGCCGGGTATTATATGGCTCAAGCTTACGTGATTTAGAAAATGTTCCTTCAATGTCTGAAAAGCCTTTGCTTCTACTTGAGTCCATTTCCAGACTGTTTCCTTTTTTAATAATTCTCTCAATGGATCAATATCGCGGCTATGAGTAATATTGAACTGTCTATAGTAGTTACATATTCCTAAAAAGCTTTGCAATTGCGTCTTATTCTTAGGTTGCTCAAAATCACGAATATCTTTAAGCCTATCCGGATGCGGCGTTATACCCGTGGGTGAGAGAACGAAACCCAAAAAGTTTATATTTTTCTGAAAAAAAATGCATTTTTCAAAATTCAATGTAAAGTTGTTTTTATTAGTCTCTCGAAGATTATATTTAATAGATTTATATGCTCTTGAAATGTTCTATTTCCGATCAGCAAATCATCAATATACATAGCCATTTCCTTAATCATTGTAATTTCTGCCAATGCATTTTTTAACGCCCGAATAAATCCCGCTCCCGCAGTTTTAATTCCGAAAGGTATCCTTTTATATTGATACTGCGTATTATTGAATAAGAAGGCCGTTAGTTTACGCGATTCTTCCTGCAATTGAATCTGCCAATAGCCATGGGAAAGATCCATTTTCGAAAAATACTGTGCTCCTTGATATTTTTGCAATAATTCGTTAATTAGAGGTGGTGATTCTAAATCGTTTTCAATTACTTTATTCAATTGTCTTGCGTCTAGGCACACTCTTACTTTCCCATTAGCTTTTTTTACTATTCGAATCGGATTGCAGAATGGACTAGAGGCTCTTTCTATTATATCTAAACGAAGCATTTCGTCAATAGCGCTTTTTACCTCATCGCGAAAAACAAACGGCACCGGATAATTTCGCTTTACAACCGGCTTGTCAGATGTTAATTTTAGACAATGTTCGTAACCCATTGCTGATCCTTGTTTTTCGATGAACACTATTCTATTTTTCCATAAGCAATTAAAAAAAATTTCTTTTTGCGATTCGTTAAGTTCCGTTAGCTTACGCGCGGTCGTTCGAAATTCCCCGCGCAAGTCTTGCTCTGTTTTTTTATTATTGACGTTGCTGTTTATATCGCCATCATTATCTTGCGTTTTTTTATTATTTATTAAACTATTATCATGATATATATTATTCACTGCCACTTCATTACATACGTTTTTGTTTAATATTTGATTTTCCGTTTCACATATTATTTCATATTCATATCCTTTTTCATTTTCATTATTATTCACCTCACTTTTACTTACATTATCACTTATATTATTTGATAGATTACAATTAATATTATTTTCACTTCTCAAATTATTACCATTAGCTTCTTGATCAACAATTTCAACATCATTTTCGTCATCCTTTACACCATCATTTCTTTTATTATTTATTATATCAATATTATTTTTATACTTTCATTACTGTTTACACCATTCATTATTTCATTATTATCACAATCATAATTTTTCACTTCACCATCACTCTTATTTTTTAATTCATCATTAACCTCACTAACTTCACTTTTATCACTATTTTTTGTTAATTCATTATTTTCTTTCTCACTGATCACATTATTTATATTTTTATCATTGTTTATTAACTCATCACATTTACAATCATCTTCTTTTATCACAAACACGTATGTAACATCATCTTTTTTATTTGAGCAAGCTTGCCCGAGGCACCTCGCTCGAACAGAACCGAATCATTGCTTAAAATCTTATTGTTAATAGCTACTTTACTCAATTTATAATTCAAATTCAAGGAATTCTTCCAATGCCAATCGTCCCCTAAGATCATATCTGAGACTAAATGCGGTATTATTAGAAATGAATGCGCGCCACGATATCCTTCAATTTCAAACTCAATCCAAATTTGTCGCTTTATCTGTGTAACTTTTTTTCCAATAGCTACCGAAACAACAGTATTATTCACCGGAAGTTCCTCAAAGCAATTTTCTTTACTTATTTTTTTGTAAAAATTTTCCGATATACACGTGATATAACTACCAGAATCGATGAGAGCCCAAACTATTTCTTTATTATTTTTATTTATGATCTCAAGCTTTAAATGCGGACAGCGCGGTTTTTCATACTTATTTTTTGACTTCTGTAGGTCCTTTTTTTTATTAACAACATCGTTTTGTAAGTCATTAATTAATTCAAAATCATCACGGCACGGTGGTGGACCTCGACTCATCGCGCCGATCATCGGTTTAAATGACTCGAATCCTTATTACCGTTATTATTATTTGGATTGTTGTTAGACGTAAATCTATTATTCGGTGGTGGGTACCGCGTATCCGGCATCTGGAATTGTCGATTGTTTCTATAATTTCTATATGATGGATATCCTTCGCTTCTGTTATAACCACGTTGATTCCAATTACTTTGATTATTAATAAAATTTCTATTATCTCTAAACGATTCATTGCGCGCATGCATTTGTCTTACGTGTACGTTTTGTTCATTAACGCTTCTATTACCGTATTCCCTTTCTTTATGCACGCTATCAAGTTGCGCTATAGCTTGCACAACCACGTTCGTATCTGCACAATTAACTGCAATTAAATTTTCTTTAATTTTAACTGGAAGCTGTTGTATAATATTATAATTCCTCTTATATTCAGACAATTTCGGTTCAAAGAATTCCGATTCCCTTAATTGCTCGTAAAAATACGACTGAAGTGAACCGTCATTATAATTGTATCGCCGCGCATGCCATCTATTTTCTATCTTTACACGGATCGGCACTGAATAAAACTCTGCGAGAAATTCCTCTTTAAATTGTTGAAATGACGCGATATTTGTCCTTTTATATCCTATCCAGATAAGCGCTTTTCCTTCCAACGCATGTTCAGACATCATTAATTTTTTGCTTCTATGTTAATATTTTTTACCCGAAAATAACGCTCGAGCTCCTCCAAAAACAATCGCGGATTTTTTTTTAGTTCATCAGAAAATTTTGGAATTTTAATCTCAATATTATTACTATTAACCGCACTTACAATCTCACCAATTTGTCTTACATTAAAATTTTCATTATTTACATTTACAGTATTATTTTGTCTAATCATATTCGCGCGATAACGCTCGTCGTCATGATTTGAATTTTGGTTTAGTCGCGCTAAGAGACTGTCCAATTCGCGCTGTTGACGCTTAATCGTTTCAATTGCTTCGTCATACCTTGCCTGTGTTTGTGTGTTGCGTGCCTCATTTCTTTCTCGTTCGCGCCGCTGTCGTTCCCTCTCTTTTTCTTCGGCCGCGCGTCTCTGTTGTTCGGCATTATCTGCGAGCTGTCTATCTCGCTCATCTCCATTGCCTTGATTTGCGTGTATTATGGCTTGAATATCACCATCCTTTCCACTCTGTAACCGATCTCTTTCTATTTGCTGCGCCACTGCCAATCTTTGGGCCTCTGCTTTACGTTGTTCCTCGTCACTCAGCATGATTTTATTTTGCAATTTTTTTGCATTAGTTAATGTTTTATTAAAGTTTAAATTATTATATTTTTGTTTTGACACGCGTCCCGATTTTGTTATAATTTTATGTTTATTCATTCACCAATTTATGCAACTATAATCTTATTATTGTTTTTTAATTAATACTTAATGGAAGCAAGTGTTACAAAAAAAAAAACTATTACAACGCATCAATGTCGGTTATCTCTAGTAAAATATTTTTAATTCAATTTAGTGTTCCATTTATGATCAAATATTCTCAGTTTAATTTTCAATTCTATTTACAGTGAACTATCTTTGCTTTTATCGCAATCAACAAAAAAAAACTTATTTCACGCCGACATTTATTACCATTTCAAAATTATTTTGCTAACGACCTTCCAATTTCGATCTTTTGTTACAATACACTTGTTGGTCAATGCGTCTAAATGATAATTATTCTCTTTATATTTTGTTTCTTCAATTATATCTAGTCAGACACATTCACCCCCAATGTCTATGTATACCTTACTTTTACTACTGTTCGTCTTGTCTCGCTGTTTTGTTTTTGTGGTCATAAATCAATTTAAGTATTTATTACATTATATATATATATTCTCAATCTATAGCTTTAAAGAATTTGTGATTTTACAGTTTTAACTTTTAGAATTTTAATCTTGAACAATTTGCGATTTTTTCTTTTTTTCAATACTTATGCTACCTTTATACAAATTTTATTGAGATAAATAACTATACTATTCGTCACAACTTGTTCAACTTTTTCAAAAGCCACAAATAGAAATTTTTCTTTATACAGCCAGACAACACGATACGTCCTCTTTTCACCAATAAATATATATTCTATTTTTTTTTTTTTTTTTTTTTTTTTTTTTTTAGTTACTCTATTTTTCCCATGCGTGAGTTCAACATTGAAAGATATAGCTTATCAATGTATAAAACCCGTTGGGTGCCATTGAAAGATTTTATTTATATTTATATGTATATATTTTATGAAATCAGGTATATATTTAATATAAATTGTATATTAATAGAATATTCAACATTACAAATAAGAGACTCAACTGAAATTAAGATCGAATACAAAGTTCAATTTATTATTCTAAATTACAATATAAAATACAACGCGCACATCACAAGCAGCCATTTTATGAATACAAAAATTCTATGAAAGATTAATTTCTTTGCTAAACGCGCGTTACAATTTTACTTTTGAGATTAATTTTATAATATAAGTACGCTACCTGTAATATGCTACGTTGGCCCGGCGCCAGCTCACCACCTCCCGCAGCCGTCAACGCAATTCTGCATCCAGGAACCGACGCACCGATGCACCAATAGGACAACTTCCTAACTTTTCTTACAATATGCTTTTCTTCCGCTGAAGAACCTGACTCTACGCTAAGGCTGGGTGCACGTCGTTGAGCCGAGTCCAGGAGCGTCCTCACGCCGCTGAGCTACAGGAGAGAAGAGAGAGAGCGAGGCCGATCGTGACCTATTTATATCGCGTCATCTGATATACAGCGCCTCAATAACTAAGAACTTATTACCTTTTTCTCAATTGATAACTAAATTACGGCGCGTAATTTAAACAGATTCACGCGCTGGAGCGCGTGCTCGTTACAGTTTAGAATTTCCTCCATTTCTTTGCAAAACAGCAAAAAATTAAGCACGTAATTTTCCACCAGGAGCTCTTATTTTTAAGCCTTGGCTTTTCAAAAACTGAATGTTCTGCCGTGTTAATACTTTGACTTGTCGATGACGACTGATGTTCGAATGCCATCTTAATTTACTTATATACCCTTTGTTATTTTTATGGTCATAAACCACGTCCATTTTTTATACTGATTTAATATGTAATCTAACTGTAATAGTTTCTCCACGAAAGTTTATTAAATTCCCGTCTTGATCGGCTATGCGCACTTGTAACTGATCTATGCTCTTGACGATGACTGGAAGGTAAATGACCTGTGATGGAACTTCAATGATCTTATATCTTGGTGGGACTGCAGGGAACAATTCATGTATCGTGTGCACTTGTCGACCGTTTATATAGGCACCAGAGACGATATTGCACTCGACTCGAAGAGCGTTGACCTTCAGGATGGCTACAGGTAAGTCTGAATGATTCGTGACGTCAGCAGGAAGTACACGTTTTGCGAAGCCTAATAAAGGTCCTATTGAACGTTCTGGTCGAAAATCAATCGGATGATTACACTTTATTTCACTACGAAGTGTATTATTGTTTGGTTTAATACTGATTGATATACTTTTTGCCGTCAATGTTTCACTGAGATAGTTCTCTATATCTTGGATTTCATAACTACCAGTCGATAAAACAATTTCTTCCTGTCCAACGTGGAATAGATTACTAGCCTTGTCGATGTTAGGTATAGAATTGAATGTCATGAAAGCAACTAATCCGAGAACGTAATTCTTGTCAGATGAGAGTTCAATCGGTGGAAAATACTGTTCTTCCAGTACAGATGATGTGCCTGAAAGACTCAAAGTCAATGAATCTGCCATGATTGTTGAAGCTATAATGAACAAATACTTATCACTCTTTTCTTTATATATCAAGAGTGTTGCTCAAAAATCTTAGACAAAGATGACCGCAGTTAAAAGTATCAAAGTCTTGATATCTCTCAGGATTATACTTGATGTTGTCTACTCCCAAATATGTGATCAAATCCAAAGGAGGTTGAAGATCACCGAAGCTATTGAAATACACAACATCGTTTCCTCGTTTGCGATATGCTACCCGGTGCGTTCCAGGTCCATCAGCATCATCGAGATTAACAATAGCTGATTCTCTATAGCGTGGTCCACTAATAGGCATAGCATTCCTCATGAATACTCCTCGAAAATTTCAGATTTTTAGGATTTTTGCATACTTGATGAGATCAGCATCGGTGAGTGTTCTTTGAAGTAATTTTACTTAGAGGATCTTTTTTTTTTTTTTAAAGAATTCTTTGGTTTCATACGAAGACCAAGACCAGTCTTATATGGTTTCAAGTAAAGACCTTTACCAAAAGCTATTTCTTCCATCTTTATATTATGTCTCTTATTTTCTTCTAATTGTTGTTTAGCAGCTTTGGAATCGTTTACCGCTTTAGCGATTCCAGCGGCACCTCCAGCTATACCATCGACAGCACTTAAACCTGCAAAGATTGGTATGAGGAATGGTCAGAAACCTCCTACTTTCTTTGGAACTGGTAAAGTACGTGGAATTTTTACATTTTTTTTACCACCTGCTTTTTTAACAGCATTACGTGCACCTTTTAGAGCCGACAAAATGGTTTTTCGAGCCCATTTTGTAGAAACAATTGATTTTGATGCAGCCTTTACTATTGTATTGAAAGTAGTAGTAGAAGGCTTCCTCCTCCTCCTCTTACCCTTCTTCTTCATACCCATTCCGAATGTAGACTTTACTTTCATAATGTTTTTAATTGCAAATGCAGCTGCTTTTTCTCCAAAGCTAGCGTCTTTTGATGAAATTCTTTGATTAGCTTTTTCTGCTAAAATTCTATCAGAAGCGTTTCTGGCTTCTACGTTTTCACGATTCTGTGAATGAGCAATGTCGTGCTCTTTACAAGCTCTATCGAGAGGATTGATTCCTGGATCACCTCTAGCTAAACGATTAGCTAATCTTGTACCGGGTCCACAGTATTGGTAGCCGGGTATATGAAGTTCGATTGGAAGACTATTAAGAAGCTTGTTGACAAAACCACGACCGCGTCGTCGTTGTCTATATACGATCATCACACTTCAAAGACTAAATGAAGACTAAGGCATTGGGTATAAAAGCCCTGTATTTAGAGCTGGCCAAGCATTCGTACGTCAGACGTGCTGTCATAATGAATTTCAAAGAACAATCCGTTAAGCTACCGATAGGAAATTTCGACACTATCGTGGAGCATGAAAAGAAATTAAAGAGGCATGGGGACTTACTTCCAAACAGCATCGAAGCCATATTTTGTGGTCCATCGAATTGTGGTAAAACCAATAGTCTTTTAGCACTAATAACACACCCCAACGGTCTCAGGTTTAAAAACGTTTATGTGTACTCCAAGTCTTTGAGTTAACCAAAGTACAAGTTTTTGAAAGACCTTCTAGAGCCTTTAGAAGATGTACAATACTTTCCCTTTAGTGAACATGAATCTTTTGTAGCCCCTGATAATGCGCTTCCGAATTCAGTTATGATTTTCGATGATGTAGCCTGCGAAAAACAAGATTACATCAGAGCTTACTTCTGTATGGGCAGGCACAAAGATGTTGATTGTTTCTATCTCTGTCAATCGTATGCTCGAATTCCAAAACATCTAGTCAGAGACAATGTCAATTTGTTGGTGATTTTTCGTCAAGATAACGTCAATTTGAGACACTTATACGATGATCACGTCAATTCAGACATGACTTACGCCCAATTCAAAGAATTGTGCTCCAAGTGCTGGACTGATGATAAATATGGATTTTTGATGATCGAAAAAGATAGTTCGATCAATTTTGGTAGATATAGAAAAGGCTTTGATTGTTTCGCTATAAATATAGCGCGCACATAGTCCTAAGAAAACAATTCATCATTGTACGCTGAAGCGTCAACATGGCTGACATTCGACGAAAGAAAGATGTTCTACATAACCTTGTGCAAGCACGCAATGCAGTTAAACGAAAATATTACTTGCTGAAGTTTGGAAAAGAGAATATTGAGAGAGCATTTGGCGAGACATTCAAACCTATCGTTGATCCTCTTCAGAAACTCGTTGCTACTACTGAGAAAAATAATGATTTTATACGTGACATAGCAAAAAATAAAAAAAAAGTCATAAAAAACAATGATACTTATTCCTCCTTCTTGCAGCCTTCTTCTCCTTCCTCTTCATCAATTGATGATGATGCTATAGATACGTCATTGACGATACTATTCGACAAATTGATACGGAATTTGAATCAGCTACAAGCGAGCAGGAATTAGAAAAAAAAGAAGATGATTTATTGCTTGATAATACATACATTCATATGCTCAATGAGGATCAATCAAAACAATTGGATAAAGTTTATGGAGTACGCAAGGAAGGTAATAATTACTTAATTGGTGACTCACCTCTATTTTTCGAAGATAAAAACATTCGTATAAAAGATCAAAAATATCCAAAAACTAAAGGATTGTTAGAATTGTTGATTACGAAAAATCCCGATAGAGGTCAGATAAACACCAATGATATGCAAAATTACAAGAAGATTCTTGAAACTACTAATGCTCACAAACGACGCTACGAAAGTGATGAGTCTATTCGTATGCTCAAAAGTAAGAAATTCGACAGTATCATTAGTCCTTTGTTTTCATTGAAAAAAAGAGGAAGATTGTTACCCCGATATAAAATTGCAAGAAGAGATACGAGAATGGATTACATATATTGGGATGATCCAAACGAACTCGTTGATAGACTTCGATTACTCATTGCTGAAAGAGAAGCTGGAAACCCTAGCCATACAAATGAGATACATTCAATTATAGAAGAGTTACGTGAAGGAGGTTATATATATTGAGGTGTAGACACCTATACCATGCATTATCAAAATGAGCGTTGATGTATTCGGACGTAATCTCAAACGAAATGAGGGTAGTCGAGGACCTCCGGGTATTGGCTATAAACTCACAAAAGATGGACAATACGATATGGAAAATAAGCGGCTTTGTAATCTCGCATCACCTAATCAACTCAATGAAGCTGTAAATTTAGATACTTTACAGCGTATCGTACGTTTGGAAGTTCAAAAATTATTAGATTCAATATCTAGTTTGAGAAGTGATCTCAATAACCTAGATAAAATTGTAGAGGTGCATAGAGACGAGCTAGATAAGAAATTCATACAAAGCCAGTTTGAGCTTGAGACTATAAAAGGAGGCATTCTCTCTGTTAGTGCAAAACAGTCAATCGATAACCATCGATGGAACAACTTGTAGAAGAGCTTCACAAGCCAGCACGTCGTAATTATCCTCGCCGAAAGTTTGATGTGCGAGGTTTGAATGAGACATGGCAAGCTGATCTGGTAGAGATGCAACCTTATTCTCGAGAAAACAAAGGCTACAAATACATGCTTACTGTTATAGATATTTTTTCCAAATACGCGTGGGCAGTCCCTGTTAAAAATAAAACTGGCGTAGAAGTCTCTGCAGCAATGAAATCTATATTATCAAAAGGCAGAGTGCCTAAGAATCTTCACACCGACAGAGGCAAGGAATTCTATAATTCAGATTTTCAAAGACTGATGCGCAAGTACAAGATTAATCTATACTCAACATATAGCAGTTTGAAGGCATCGATCTGCGAACGTTTCAATCGCACTTTGAAAAATCTTATGTGGAAAAAGTTCAGCTTACGTGGTAATTACAAATGGTTGGATATCTTACCTGAATTAATAGCAGATTATAATGAACGTAAACATCGTACTATCGGAATGAAGCCTAAAGATGTAACATCTGTTAATGAAGCTCAAGTTTTGTTAAAATTTGCTCATAAACGCAGAACCATGAAAAAGAAGACAAAGTTTAAAGTCGGTGACAAAGTCCGTGTTAGCAATGCGAAGCACGTCTTTGAGAAAGGATATACTCCAAACTGGTCGACCGAAATATTTACAGTTGTACGGGTAGCAGCTACTGATCCAACGACGTATCATTTGAAGGATTATCAAGATCAACTCATCTCCGGTGGTTTCTATGCAGAGGAACTGCAGAAGGCCAAGTATCCAGACATTTATCTCGTAGAAAAAGTTGTCAAAAGACGTGGAAATCAAGTATTTGTCAAATGGCTAGGTTTTGACTGTTCTCATAATAGTTGGATTAATAAAACAGATATTTAATAAATTATATATATATATATATTAATTATAAAAATAGTTTAAAAAGAAAATTGTATTTTTTTCAAGTATGATAAAGAATGTTATTTTTTGTAAAGGATTATCAAATAAATGTGAACACACAAATTGAGTGACAAATTAAAGAGTATTTATTTTGAAAAAAAAACTGATTTTACATGCTTTGTTAACTAGAATATACTCGATTTTAGCTAGTCGGCTAAAGTTTTCTATATTTATCATAACATATATATATATACTAATACTATTAAATTTTAACACACTTATTTACACTAATCACTTAAACACTAGAAAACTCAATCTTGTAATCACCTTTGTAGGTTATAAATAGTTTAAGCTTATTTGCTGCTGCAGACATCTTATTAAATAAATCCTTATTCTTCACTAAAGCATCAGATACTCTCTTAGGCAAGAATATATCAAATTTATTCTCGATGACAGCTACAGTTTTACAACCATATCTGGTAGTCACCTTTTTGAGCGCGAACACCATGTAATTATGACCTTCATCGAGCTCAGTCAACTTTTTAGTTGGAAGAAAGCCTCCTTGAGCGATATTATTAATCTCGTTAAGATCCATCTGTAACAAAAAGATTTAAAAAAATTATTAATATTTAGAATTTATCTTATGTGCTAAAGAAAATTAAAGAAAAAAAAAAAAAAATATTTTACTAACCTCGATTTAGTTTTTTCAAAAGTTTCTACTCCTTTTAGTTGCTGGTTCTGGAAGCTCAGGTCTCTGATGCAGGCTTCTTTCAACTTCTTTGATGATAGGAGATGTTCTCGATGGCTCTTCAGTTGACTGAATGAGTTCTGGCGTGCGAGACCTCTGCTCATATAGATCTCTTCCCACTTCTACTCCATCTCCCTTCTCTTGCGGGTTTTGCGGCGGCTCGATTGCAGCGGTAACTCCCCACTCTTCCTCCATCTCTTCAATGGCGTCAAGCCCCTCCAGATAGTGACCCCAGGGCAGTGTGTCCGTTAAGCCAATAATCATACACCGTTTGTCATCGTAAGCACTTAGAGCGATATTCGTTGATTTCTCGGTGTACAGAACATGATGGTCAGATCTGATGTTTCGCTGCTCTCGTTCCAAAATTTTATTCTCGCGCAAGCATTCGATGTAATCTTCAAAGGTGATGGTGGCTTTAACTACAGAGCTCTTGACACCCTTAGCTTTTTTGATAGGCTTCTTATTTTCAACTCTCACGCAGTACATTCTGCTTCTCAATCCAATAAACTCCAACATGATTTCACCATTACATTCATCTTTCATCAAGCCAATGATTTTTTTATTGACTCGTGGCATGTTGAATTGATTATTCTCGGGATAGTCAGATGTATCAAACTCGTGAATATCTTCCTTCATTATGTCATATATGTTGACATTGGTTATCTCATACACCAGGCTGTCAGTATCAGTGTATAATATTTTGCACTTATTTCCAATACGATTTCGCATATAATCATAATGAAACCTATACACTTGCGTTTTAGACAAGTCCAAAACGCAAAGTTCTACGTATATAGGTTTTCGAATACAAATTTTCGTCTTCATAAGTTGTATTGCTACGAGATTTTCATCGAAGATAGTGCAACTATGAAAATTTGGTTTAGAGATAAGTGCCTCAGCACCATAGCGACCGTCCCATTTACAGATCAATTTAATATCTACATGTTTCCGCTCGTTTTCCATCGTTTTGCCATAAACAGCATTGTTGAACAGTTTGAATAACATCTTCTCGAACTCATTTTTAGCGTTCTTGCGCTTTTCACTGTTCAAATCGATATATGGTTTTAACCATGCTTTCTGATCAAATTGCAAGGCTCGATGAATTTTTTTGAGTCGTAGTCCATGTTTAAGCGCTTGTTGGAGTGCTATGTAATGTATAACATAACGCTTTTTGTCATAGAGCGTGGTCATTAGTTTCTTCTGTTTGGATTCTGGTGGTGTCATGTGTTCAGCACAGAAAGGAAGATCTTTGTGAGCATCATGAAGCGTAACTGAATACTCCAAATCAACTTCGAGGATATAACCGATCGAGTTATCTTCAGGAACATCGAAAAAGTTTGGTTGATGAACGTCGAGCACCCACTTGAAGCCACCATAAGGTAGAGATTTGGTCATAGCCCAACCGTATAGGTTATTGACATCAAAATACATCAGATATTTCTCATCCTCGTCAGCCTTGTAACCCTCTTTCATGTATGGGTTATTCGCTTTCGCATAACGATTCGAGCATTGGCTGATGCCTCCACGTTTTCCACGCTCGATGAACATGAGCATATCAATGTCAGTCAAGAGCTCCAATTCAACCTATAAAATTATCAATTAAATAATACATCATTATGATTGCTAGCTGTGATAAATTTATTACCTGAGTGAACTTAAGCATGGCATCCCATGACAGGCCTGGAGTAGTATAATAGTGAGCTGGATCCAAATCATAAGCCTCGAGACAATTGCTTTGAAAGTTTTCAAAAACTTCAGCTAACAGCAATAGATCTGTTTTAAGGTATAAATCCGAGTATTGACCAAGAGTTTGGATCTGAAAAGCTTGCCAAACATTCTTTGCATGTTGGTAGTCCTCAAGAGTGATATCGTCTTCGTACAAGCTGCTGAAGAAATCTGCTCTCGACGGTAGGTCAGTCTCATCAAGCTTATCTAAGGATGACACATAGTCATAAGGAAAAACACCTTTTCTTTTCAGTAAAGTGATTTGCTCTGAAGAGAATCCATCATCCTGATGAAATATTCGATCAACAGTGTCGAGCCTCTCCAAATATGATGCGAGTTTTTCTAGAGACGATGGCATAAACTTGAATGAATCAATGAATCGTAAATTCATATCTGTACCCTCTACGAATTTGGTAAAAGAGATGTATTTTTCTTTCGTTTGAGGCAAAAGAAGCACTCGTCCTGGAAAACTGATCGCTAACTCCATGATAAACAAATGCGCATCATAACCACTCAAGTTGTGGAAAATTACTGGTATAGTTCGCGAGTCTATGTAATTTAGATTACATGAGTTATGTGTAGGACCTCTGTATCTGAAAATAAATTTTTTTTTTTCATAATTTATCAAATATATTTTATATAATATTGTGAAAAAGTCAAGTACTTACTCTCCAGTGAAATGACAATGATCTCGAACCTTATGATCATCTGGTCTAAAAATTTTTGAGCAAATACAGCATGAACGAGCTCTAGCAAAATCTGCTTTTTTTTGATCTGTCAATTCCTTCATAGGTTGAGGGTTCTAATACATCTCGTTCAATTCCAAAGCTAAAGAATGAAGATTTTTTACGAACCACTTGGCTGGAGCTTCATCTTCCTCTCTTTGCTGTCGATAGCTTTTGTATACTGAACGAGTCTCATCATAGCTGCATTTGACAAACAATCCTATGCTGAAAGCTTCGTGACGTTGATATTTCTGCTCGTCATCGACAGGATGTAATAAGCACTCAAAGTCAGCATACACCACAAAAGGTACTCGATTATTGTGAGCAAAGTTTTTAAACCGTAACACATTGTCCTTTTCACTAGGAAGCACAATTTTACATTCGTTCAGTTTCTCGCAGTCGATTGGATGTATAGCCAGTTTTTCAGCTGTGTAAAAGAAATGCAAACAGCGGTCACAAATATGTATTTTATTTCTACGAGAAGTGCACTGACTTTTCACCAATCGAGAAAGATTTTTTATCCAAACATAATGAAAGGTGTGTGGTCTATCAAAATCATCAAGTCGATTTTCTTCTATTACTCGATTTTCATCGTCTTCATCGATATAAAAATTTTCCACAAAAAGCAAGTTAACGTGTTTATTTTTCTTCTGCTCTGTGAGATGAAGTGGTAAAACTTCATAGGTTTCGCGTTTCTTTTTCAAGATGTACACATTCACAGAAACATCATTTTGCTTTTCGAATTTCTTAACTTGTTTTGGTTGGACTGGGAATTCTATTCCACTAAAATCATACTCATTTTCATATCTTAAATAAGATGAGACGCGTTCCACATGTTTCTGTACTGGGTGCATTGCAGATATGATGGCCCATTTAAAACACTGTTCGTCTTGATTCTGAACGTTTACACATGCTTTCTTTTTCTTAATGTATTCAGGCAATTCGATATAAGAACTACCGGTCATGGGATTATACTTATTTATATTAACCGTTAGATTAAGTATAGATCGCAAAGACCAGCCTGAATCCTGTTCTTCAAATTCTTCCATTTCAGTGCTGATAACTTGTTCAATGTTTTTCATGAACCACTCGTTCAAGTCCGTTGAAGAGTATATTGGAACTGCCTTCGTATTAAAGTACTTAATATCAGAAAGTTCACTATCATTCTTAACTACTGCATAGTTTGCGCTTAACACAGTATTTACTTTCACCGAATTCTGTTCTTCAAGTGTCTTTTGTACTTGTGGAATAAATAGCTTTTTTGCATCTGTTAAAAAGGTCTTAATATCAGTGTGTTTAAAATTAGTAATTACACCACTTTTAATTCTATTTTCAAAAGCACTGTTCACATTGTTCCAAGTTACTGCTTGAGCGTTATCAGCACCTCTGTCTTCAACTACTACGCTTCCACCAACTACTACATTGTTCTCAGAGGTTGATCTCTCATTAGCTTCATTACTATTTAGTAAATTCTCAAGAGCAGGTATTTTGAATTCATTAACTGCATCAGCCTCGAGCATTGGTAACTGTCGCAACAAATGTAAAATACTTTGAGTTAATGTTCTAGCAGCTTGAAGTTTCTGCTTGTTCGCCACTGACAGATTTGGATCTTGAGCCAAGATGTTTGCATTGTTAAGACTTTCTTCACCGAGAATCAACCATCTTCTTATGTCCTTAGCATCAGCTTTACCAGCTACTGCATAATTGTATGACTTAAGAAGCAAAAGAGATATGTCCTTGAAGTACTGGGCCATGATCTGCTTCTCACTGCTTCAATCGATGAACTGTGACTTTTTCGCTCAACTCGTCGCCTTTTATCTCCGCTCACGATTGACTGGGGCTAAAAAAAGTACTGTGGTGGGGGAAAAGTAGAAGTAATGTAGACAGGAAAGGGGGACTAGAAGCAAGTGGGGATAAAGTCGAGATCGCGAGAGTATTTAAGAAGATGCTCGCAGAGTTAAAAATCATTCTTCTACAGAGCTCACTGAAGAAATCATCAAAATGAAGTACATCGTCGACGTCCAGGGTTTCAAAATAACATTAAACGAGTTCGTTTTCAAGGAGGTCGCCATCGTGGCTCTCGAAGAAGACGCCATTCCATCGGTCTTCTTATTCAAGCAACCTTACAAATGGGATCACTTGTTGGAGAAGAACAAGAGCGAAAATTGTTGGCTTGAGCTCAATTTTCATGGTATATTATGGAGATGGGGCAACGTTGCTTACAAAGATGTTGGTAAAACTCTTCGCACCATCCTTGATGGTGCGGACGTCTACGTCAAGGGAATCGAGAAAGCCAAATGGATGAGAAGAATACTGTCTGATCAATACGACCAAAACTTATCCTAAATTTGAATAATTAAAAGAAATATACTTACCTTTTATATTTTTTTTTCTTATTACAAATTGGTTCACAACATCGAGGATCTTCATTCAAACAGCTTCCGATGGATAGTAGCCCATGCACCAATCATCTCCGGCACATCGATGCAGTGTGTGCATTTAGAAACGTACAGGCGATGAAACGATGGATGCTCGATAATCGAATGCATAAAGAGATTAATATTTTGTACAATTAATTCTTTGTTATTAATAAATGGTTTTTATTTTTGCAAAATTGTTATTCTTATTAAACATACCATTCTCTAAATTTAATATTTTATACTTAAGAGTAATGAATTATTTATATTCTAATCTATTTTATTATACATTCATTAAAAAGTTAATGTAATTTTGCATGTTTTTTTTTTTCTCAAAAATACTACATAGTAGTTAAAATCTTAGAGTTCTAAGTTAGATTCAAAGATATGAGATGTGCTTAAGAAAATTAAATTAAATTTAGCAAAAATATAAATAATAGTTCTCGACAGCTATCCTTTTGACAATTATTTTTTATTAATCTACTATTTAAAACAAACTATTAATCAAATTTTTATAGCTGTAAGTCCATTAGATCAAGAGAGAGGTAAAAAATAATTCTTAAAATAAAGTTCACTTAAGATCGTCTCTTCAAATAATAAGTTTTAGAGCTTTTTAACAACTTTAAGAAACTTAAATCATGTTTATAAAGTATTTTTTACATAATTTAATTTCAAATATTAACTTAACCACAGCAAAAAAATGTTCAAGTGTAAATTTACTGGTTTTTCTTCAAAAAAGCTAATTTTATGACAACTTTTTTTTTCAGAATTTGAAAATAATCTAAATATAGGTAAAACAAATATTTTTTATTAATCTACATGTAGAAACTAACTTTGAGTTAAAATTTCAAAGCTGTAAGGCTCTTAGATCAAAAGATATGTAATAAACTTTAAAATTTTGTCAACAAAGGTCATTTTTTCAAATAATGAGTTTTGAAGCTTATAAATATCTTTAATAAGCTGAAACCATGTTTTTAAAGTATATTTTCATTTCATTTAATTCAAATATCAAATTAATCATTACAACAAATGACTAAATGTGAATTAACTTTTGTTTTTCAAAAAAGAAACTCATTTCAGTTGCAACTTTTTTTTCTGAAATTTTTAATTACTCTAGCTATGGCTTCAACAAATATTTTGTATTGATCTACAAGTTGAAACTAACTTTGAGTTATAATTTCAAAGCTGTAATGCTATTAGATTAAAAGATATAGAATATTTCTTAAATTTTCTACGCTGCGAGTTATTCCTCTAAATAATCAGTTTTGAGGCTTTTCAACAGCTTTAAAAAACTCAAACCATGTTTGTGAAATACTTTCCACATAATTTGAGTTAAATATTCTATTCATTTAAGTAAAAAATGTCTGACTGTAACTCTGTCTGAATTATATATTAAAAAAGTTAAGAATGCATGCACATGGACATGCTCAAAAAGAAACAGAAAAAAACAAATAATTTGAACTACGTTTTAATAATTTGGTGACCCTGATAAGGACCGATTTTATTCGATTTTGCATAGCTAGCAATCACCTGTGATCGGAGATTCGACTATTTATGCAACATATACATATATATATATATATATATATATATATATATATATATATATAACCTATACGTATGGATTTAGTTGTCTTTTTATATCTTTCTAGAAAAAACATATTAAATAGAATAAGAAACAACGATCACCTCATGGAGAGAGATCTGATTGTTTCTCTATAATAGAAAATATTAATTGAAAAGAAATAATGATCACCTCGTTGAGAGAGAGATCAGATTATTTCTCTTTAAAAAAAAATATCAATAAAAAATAAATAGCAATCACCTCATGGATGTTACTGTTTTCTTCTGATATAAGCATCGATTTCTACTCGAATTATATTGCATATAGTTAGCAATCACCCGCGAACGGAGATTTGGCTATTATGCAAATACATAACCTATTTAATAAGACAATTCTTATTCACAGAGATTTAGTTGTCTCTCTCTCTCTCTCGCGGGTTACTATTAATGGCGTAGCGCCTGCTGATTAACTAGCTATACAAATTTTTTCGTCGTAATACCCACATAGCATGAAATATTTCAAAAAAAGATTACATGAAATATTTCAGTAAAATATTAAATTAGTGATGAACAAATATTTCTTCGAAATATTACAGTTTAAGAATATGAAATAATTCATTGAAATATTTCTGTAATATTGCTGCAACATTTCATGTTTTATTCCAAAAAAATTTCTGAATCCAACACTGAAATATTTGAGAAATATTACTGAATTATTTCTTGAAATGTTTCACATTAATATTTTACCAATCTTTCAAGAAACATTGCATGAAATATTCCTGTAATATTGAAGGAATATTTCATGTTTTATTCCTAACAATTTTTGAATCCAACACTGAAATATTTGAGAAATATTACTAAATTATTTCTTGAAATGTTTCATATTAATATTTCACCAATCTTTTAAGAAACATTGCATGAAATATTCCTGTAATATTAAAGGAATATTTCATGTTTTATTCCAAACAATTTTTGAATCAAACACTGAAATATTTGAGAAATATTACTAAATTATTTCTTGAAATGTTTCAAATCAATATTTCGCCAATCTTTTAAGAAACATTTCATGAAATATTTCTGTAATATTGAAGGAACATTTCATGTTTTATTTCAAAAAATTTTTGAATCCAACACTGAAATATTTGAGAAAGGTTACTAGATTATTTCTTGAAATGTTTACGATCAATATTTCGCCAATCTTTCAAGAAACATTGCATGAAATATTCCTGTAATATTGAAGGAATATTTCATGTTTTATTCCAAACTATTTTTGAATCCAACACTGAAATATTTGAGAAAAATTACTAGATTATTTATTGAAATGTTTCACATTAATATTTCACCAATCTTTCAAGAAACATTGCATGAAATATTCCTCTAATATTGAAGGAATATTTCATGTTTTATTCCAAACAATTTTTGAATCCAACACTGAAATATTTGAGAAAGGTTACTAGATTATTTCTTGAAATGTTTACGATCAATATTTCGCCAATCTTTCAAGAAACATTGCATAAAATATTCCTGTAATATTGAAGGAATATTTCATGTTTTATTCCAAACTATTTTTGAATCCAACACTGAAATATTTGAGAAAGGTTACTAGATTATCTCTTGAAATGTTTCAGATCAATATTTCGCCAATCTTTCAAGAAACATTGCATGAAATATTCCTGTAATATTGAAGGAATATTTCATGTTTTATTCCAAACTATTTTTGAATCCAACACTGAAATATTTGAGAAAGGTTACTAGATTATCTCTTGAAATGTTTCAGATCAATATTTCGCCAATCTTTCAAGAAACATTGCATGAAATATTCCTGTAATATTGAAGGAATATTTCATGTTTTATTCCAAACTATTTTTGAATCCAACACTGAAATATTTGAGAAAAATTACTAGATTATTTATTGAAATGTTTCACATTAATATTTCACCAATCTTTCAAGAAACATTGCATGAAATATTCCTGTAATATTGAAGGAATATTTCATGTTTTATTCCAAACTATTTTTGAATCCAACACTGAAATATTTGAGAAAGGTTACTAGATTATCTCTTGAAATGTTTCAGATCAATATTTCGCCAATCTTTCAAGAAACATTGCATGAAATATTCCTGTAATATTGAAGGAATATTTCATGTTTTATTCCAAACTATTTTTGAATCCAACACTGAAATATTTGAGAAAAATTACTAGATTATTTATTGAAATGTTTCACATTAATATTTCACCAATCTTTCAAGAAACATTGCATGAAATATTCCTGTAATATTGAAGGAATATTTCATGTTTTATTCCAAACTATTTTTGAATCCAACACTGAAATATTTGAGAAAGGTTACTAGATTATCTCTTGAAATGTTTCAGATCAATATTTCGCCAATCTTTCAAGAAACATTGCATGAAATATTCCTGTAATATTGAAGGAATATTTCATGTTTTATTCCAAACTATTTTTGAATCCAACACTGAAATATTTGAGAAAGGTTACTAGATTATCTCTTGAAATGTTTCAGATCAATATTTCGCCAATCTTTCAAGAAACATTGCATGAAATATTCCTGTAATATTGAAGGAATATTTCATGTTTTATTCCAAACTATTTTTGAATCCAACACTGAAATATTTGAGAAAAATTACTAGATTATTTATTGAAATGTTTCACATTAATATTTCACCAATCTTTCAAGAAACATTGCATGAAATATTCCTCTAATATTGAAGGAATATTTCATGTTTTATTCCAAACAATTTTTGAATCCAACACTGAAATATTTGAGAAAGGTTACTAGATTATTTCTTGAAATGTTTACGATCAATATTTCGCCAATCTTTCAAGAAACATTGCATAAAATATTCCTGTAATATTGAAGGAATATTTCATGTTTTATTCCAAATTATTTTTGAATCCAACACTGAAATACTTGAGAAAGGTTACTAGATTATTTCTTGAAATGTTTCAGATCAATATTTCGCCAATCTTTCAAGAAACATTGTATGAAATATTCCTGTAATATTGAAAGAATATTTCATGTTTTATTCCAAACTATTTTTAGATCTAACACCGAAATATTCGAGAAATATTACTAAATTATTTCTTGAAATGTTTCAAATCAATATTTCGCAAATCTTTCAAGAAACATTTCATGAAATATTTCTGTAATATTGAAGGAACATTTCATGTTTTATTTCGAAAAATTTTTGAATCCAACACTAAAATATTCAAAAAATATTGTTACATTATTTCTTGAAATGTTTCAAATCAATATTTCACAAATCTTTCAAAAAACATTTCATGAAATATTCCTGTAATATTAAAGGAACATTTCATGTTTTATTTCAAAAAATTTTTGAATCTGACACTGAAATATTCAAGAAATATTGTTACATTATTTCTTGAAATGTTTCAAATCAATATTTCGCAAATCTTTCAAGAAACATTTCATGAAATATTTCTGTTATATTTAAAAAACATTTCATGAAGTATTTAAAAAAATGTATGAACATAACACTGAAATATCGAAGAAATATTGCTGCACTATTTCTTAAAATATTTCAAATCAATAATGCGCAAATTTTTCAAGAAATATTTCATGAAATATTTCTGTCTAATTCCAGAAATATTTCATGGAGTATTCCGAAAAATTTATGAATATAACAGTGAAATATTGGAGAAATATTGTTTAAATATTTGTGTTACGTTTTCACGTAATTGATTTATTATATTGTGGGTATCTTTTTATCACGACTAAGCTTGGTAAATCCAAGTAGTCAATTTGCGTAAAGGTAATTAATTTAATAAGACGATAATTAAAATAGACTGTTTGATTTATTATTACGTTAGTCGCGAGAGAGAGAAATGTCTACTGTACTACTGGTGTAAAATCGCTGATACGTCCTTGCTGCGTCGATCGTGGATTCGTGCTTCCTTATGCTCTGGTCTCGTTCTGGTAGGGTAGTAGGTCGCGGCGTGGTTCGCCCAGTGGTATTTATACTTGCTGGGTTCGTTGTTTCCCACTTCTCTATTCTTCTAGAAGCTTCCACCTCGTGGCTTCTATTTTTCCATGATTTACTTCGTTCGTTCCCTACAGGTCTAAACTTGTTGGCTACTTCGTCATCGTTTCTTTCGATCACGAGTTGTTGCTAGCTGGTTTCAGACGTCTAGTCAGCGCTTTCTTGCTGGCTTATTCATTTAGTTTAATATATTTCTTATACTTCTACGTCTGATTATTTTCTAGAATATTCCTCTCGTAACACGTCTGAGGCCGCGGTATCGACGTCCTCGTCGATTAATTACCTATACTTAAAAAAATTTTTTTTTTGACTCTATATAATTATTAAGTGTGTCTAACCTATATATCTATGTGTTACTGTTACAATTTTTGTGTAGAGTTGTGTAGTGTACCTAACGATTACAAATCTATTCTATATCTCTCTCTCTCTCATTTAGTACATTATTATTTATTTTGTTTATTTCATATAATTTTCTGGAATTATTTGTCTTCTTTCTTGGTAAAGTTTGGCACCTAGGATTTTGTTTAGTGCCACCATCGAAACTTCCCTGTTTAAGGTTTGATTTGGTAACTCAGTCATCTCTATCTGCGATGTGGTTTTTTGTTGATGTTCTGGCATTCTGTAGCTTCTCTGGATGGTGCTGATACCTGTGAACACTGTGTCATGATTAGTTTTATGGGTCCCCCCCAGGCTCGAACCTTCCAAATTAAAATAATTAACAAGCCGATTGTTAAAATCGTGGCTCCGGAGTAAGTTGCTGTGTCAGTCAGTATTGTAAATTTATTAGCGATAGCATGATATTTGCTTAGTTCGCGGGCTTTATTTATTATTTTTTGTAAGTCGTTTCCGACTTCGAGGGATCTTGTGGGTGTAATACCTTCATGAGGAATTATGTTTGAAATTTCTTTATTGTTTAGTAATTCGTTTAATTCTTCCGTCTGGTCTGATTGTTCGTCCTTAAGTATTTTAGTTAAGTTTAAGTGTGTTTCGTTAAATATGTGTGTCGTTATGTTCAGGGTTAACTCTGAGTTTGCTACAAGCTTGACGTTGTTGGTGTATGCGCTGCATCCTGATGGTAGCTGTATTGTTCCGGTACCATCTATCTCCCACTGTTGTTCCTTTTGGTGTTTACATTTTGTGGTAAGCTTTTCCTTTGTGTTTGTGGAGAATAACCAAGTGTTTGCGTTGTGTGTGCGAGTCCAAAAAGTTGTTTTTAGTCTTATTAACTTTATTCTGCAGGATGATAGTTTCCTTGGTTTGTCTGAAATACTTAGTTTTATCTCGCATGCTGTACTTTCGTCAATGTTCCTTAAGGGTTCGACGTTCTTGCATATACGTAGTCGATTGATTTTCTTACAGTTGTTTACGGTTTCTGGACTCATGGGTGTATATGTATTGTTGTTTGTATGTAATGCGAAGTATTGTGTGTCTGGCCATAAATATGCGAATACTGATGTAACATTGATTTTGTTTTGTTTTATTGGTAATGGGGTTACC
This sequence comes from Anastatus disparis, assembly GCA_017163975.1. NCBI lineage: Eukaryota > Metazoa > Arthropoda > Insecta > Hymenoptera > Eupelmidae > Anastatus > Anastatus disparis. The sequence goes on from JAFFSR010000118.1 coordinate 1,207,903, forward strand.
TTCATCAAGGTGTATTCGTTATGATCTATTAAAGGTATACTTATATAGTTCACTAGTTGTGAGTCTATCATTATTATTGAGATTTCTGATATTTTTAAAATATCCATTATTGAGTCAGTTTGGTTAGACGTTGGTGCAGTTAGTTCTTGAGATGACTCATCTATTAATTTCATAGATTTTTGCAATTGATTTGTATTAATAAATCGAGGGTGTATTATTCCTCTTGAAGCAAAAACTATTGTGTCTGTTAGGATGTGAGTGTCCAATTCGTATTGTATGACGTTCTCTTCAAGTAGCTGGATAGCTGCTATAAAAGCAGATTGGTTCCATTCTTGTAGGTTTTTCTCTTTTATTTTTATGATGGCGGCTTCTAGTTCTCTTGCCTTTGTGTGCATGAGTCCGAATTCTTTGTATATTAGTTCGGTCTGATTTGCTAATAGTCCTGCTACATCATTTGTCCTGTTATTACTTTTTTCAATAAGGATTCTGATTTCTTGTTCCGAGTCTTCATCGAGTGTACCGAATAGAAATTTACTTGCTTTTCCTATTGCAGAAAACCATGCTCGTTTTACTCTTGCAGAGTAGCCTTTCTGGCCTTGTAGCATATCAATTATTTTATCGGTATTTTCTTGGGTGTCGTCTATTTATTGTAATAATTGCTCTAATTGTTGATGGTATTGGCAAGATTCGTTTACTTCGATTACTCTTTTGCAGTTATCGTTTAGTGTTTTCCAGTTACTTTTTAGTATATTTCCCCTTATAAAGAATGGTTTTAGATTTATATGCTGAATCACTTTCCATGATGCTGTAGTAGTTGCCAATTTTCCCAATTTTTCGATATACAGCCCTGGATTTTGTCTTATATGTGTTATTTCTGGTTTGGCCGTATGTACGTTGGCCCCTGTGTACCTGCAATACGTCAGTCAGGTAATTTTATTTCCGAATTGCGATTATTATTTAAATTTTTTGCTTATGGGGTTAATTTTGCGTGTAGTAGTTACTTGTCAATGTTTTCGGTGTTATCTTACTCTTGATTTATTTAACGTATTTTAATAATTAATGCAATTAATAATGTTAATTATTTATTATAGATAATAATTCTCAGTGCTGTTAGTGGTGTACCCTTAGTTGTAAAATTAGGGCCTATTCTGATTTTAATTCCCTTGTAAGTTTTGGAGCTATATGCTAATAAACAATTTATTATTTATGCCAGAATGTTTATAGCTTTCTACCGGAATTAGGGTATATGTATGTATTATATTTGTTTATCAGTTTCATGTTTTTTTTTTTTCTTCTATTGTTTAAACAATTTAATTTGTTAATAATAATTATTAATGACGAAGTTGATTTTTACTGGAATGTTAGCTTGATGCTTAGTTGTAAAATTACAGCTTTGTTTGGTTTCGATTAAATCATTAGGTTTTGAGATAATGGCTTATAAACAATAATTTATTTATACGAAAATTGTTATAATATGATATTTGTATATGTATTTATTTATGAGACATGATTATATAGTTGTATTTTTACAACTTTTGATATTCGATATAAACAATTTAATTTGTTAATGATAATTATTATTATTTATTTTTATTTGTACGTGGTTACAACCCTTATGCTTAATTGTAAAATTACAGATGGTTTTGCGATTGATAAGTTTATTAGTTTTCGAGATAATAATTTGTTAATTAATAACTGAAGTTTTTAATATTGGACCCGAAGGTCTACCCTTAATTAACAAATTAGGGTCAGGTAAGAGATTTTTATCTATGTAATTTTCCGAGATATTAGCATTTATTTATTAATTTATGACTTTCGTATTTGGGCTGCTTTTTGTCCCTATATTGGTACTATGTTGTCCCGATATGGTTTTAATCCATATTTCGCGTTTTATTCGCATTTATTTATAATTATTATTTATAATTAATTTATTTAATCAATACTTTTATTATTTACTTAGGTCATATATCGATTCCGTATATTGGCCTTTTGTTTATTTATTATTTAATTATTTTACGCGAAGTTTTTATTTTATATGCTTATATATATATATATATATATATATATATATATATATATATACTTGTTTAATTATGTGAGATGTGCATCTATAACTATGTTTTTCTTGGTTGTAGTACAAGGTAAGTGCAGTTAATCGTCTTAATTAGCTTTCTTTATTCGTGCCTATATATCGAGCACGTGTTCCATTCCTCTTTGTGCGGGTCTTCGTACTTTGTACGTTTGATGGCACATGTATATCCTCGTATGGTTGTGTGAGAGGGCGTCGTGTCACATTTGTGTGCGTGCTTGGCTTGTACATATACGCGTGTATGGTTGTGGGAGAGGGCGTCGTGTCACATTAGTATGCGTTTATACGTATATGCGCGCGTGATTGTATGCACTCTATGCCTATAGCTATAGCTATATAGCTTATAGTGTAGCTTACTGTTGTACAGCCTAACTTGTAGCTTCATTGACCTTTTTCTTTTATTTGTTTTGTGTTATAACTTTATTCATTCATTTCTTTGCTTTAATGTGTTTGTTTATTGTAGTTCAAGAGTCTGTTCACTTATAATTAGTTATATTTTTACTTATTGATAATTCTTTTGTTTATTTGTTTTTATTACCGGTGAGTTTTTTTTTCTCATTTTTTCCTTCTTTTGTCTATTATATGTTGTGTTAGGTATTAATTTAATTTAATTTAAATGTTTCTTATTTATTTTACTATGGTCCTTTTTCTTAATTAATTGTAATTAACCTATCTGTTTTTTTTTGTGTTTTCTTTCTTGTATTGTATGTATATGTGTGTACCGATATATATATATGCATATAAGGTAGCTTCTTATCGCGCTTGAGGCAGTTTTATGCTTCTTGCGTCGTTATTGTATAGCCTTATATCTTGTATGTTTCTATGTGTAGTTCTAATATTATAATATAAACGGCCTTTATTGAATTATTTTCTTTTATATTTTTATAAAACTAATCGAAATCCTCTTTTAAAAAACGATGGCCGGATGTTGTGAAACATTTTATACTAAGAACGTGATTGGTGCGTTGAATAGAATCTTATGATTGGCGAGAAACGAGATTTGGTTTACTATAATATGCTTAAATAAAATCATCGATTTAAAATTTAATAATAAAATCATTGATAAAATAATTAAATTATAATTATTGAGTTAAAGTTTGATTTTTTTTTTTTTATAAAATTATTAGTATAAACATCGCTAACTTCCGTTTACAAAAATTCCTTTTGTATGAAGTTGTCGAGAGTGCAAAGTATCGCTCTATATTCATTTGTTATTGTATTTGTTATTTGTAAAAATTTTACTATAAAATAGTATATAGCACTAAATTTAGAAAATACAGATGTTATGAACTTTTTGCTTATAACAATATCATAAAATATTTATTTACGAGCCTAGCAAGTAATTTGGTAAATTTAAAATAAATAATAAAAAACCGATAAGTAATACGATTTCGATAGTATAATTTAGTACATAAAATATTTCTAGATTGACAGCTTAAAATTTTTTTTTTATTATAGTATAATATTTGCCTAAAATGTACTATTTTTAAAAGTTTGTTTATTTAATTTCAAAATTCTAATTGAATCACGCTTAGAATTAACAGTTATTCTGCAAAATAAAATTAAAAATCTTTTGATTGAAAGAATGATATAATTACTATAATTAAGAAAATATAGAATTTTTATTTTTACTTGTATTTTAAAAATATGGACGATATACATATCGTTAAGAATTGATTTGAACTATTTCATTTTTTTATATATTTTATGGATTTCATATTGTTGAAATATTAATTTTTTTTTATAACTTCATTTATCACATTTAGGGTTCCCATATTATATATTAAAAATTTTTTTTCTGGTACCAGAAATTAAAAATTCATAAATGCTAATAAATAAATCTATTCAAAAAATTTATACCATCTAATGCATTTCTTTTCCTGAAATTTTGCATTAAAATGTGGAGATATAGTCAATATTTATGAGTGTAGGTGTAGTGTCCGTTTTATGACAGTTTTACATGACTATGTCCAGAAATCGATCTTGGAATTTTCTTAATATATATTTTGAAAATTAAATGCATTAGATTGATATTAAAAATTATGTGTATGAAAAGTTATTTATTTGTAAAATAACTTTTGACTTTGTGATAATTTACGTTATTTAAATTTTGTAATTGTCTAGAAAATGATTTAAAAGTTTACTATTTTTTCAAATTTTTTTTTTTTTTTTATAATAAGAAAATGAATATAGTGATAATATATCTTTTAAATGAGATTTATTTTTCTCGAAGTTTTCCGTGTCTATAAATTCATTAATGCCGCGTAAACTGCTCTGATACATTAGTATATAACATCAATTCTTTTACTGATAGAAGCGTATTGTTGAAGCATCCTAAAATAATATATAGTGGTGTATGTTTCTGATTTTTAATTTTATTTAAAATTAGTAAAATAATATGTATAAAATTATATTAGCGTACTTTTATATTAACGTACGGCCTTCAAGCTTATCGTGTTTCTGCACGGTATATGTTTTTTTTGTTTCTTTTCTTTTTGATTTTCTTTTTTTTTCTTATCTTTTTTTTTTTAATTGTTTACTCTTCTGTATATATTGTTATTATATATTATTATTATTATTATTATATATATATATATATCATTTTTTTTTTATTATTAATCATTAAAAAAAATTTTTTTTCAGATTATCTTAGCACCTTAACATCTTATATCAAGGTAATTTATTAATTATCTTATAAGGAAAACGTGGGTTTTTTTTTCTTTTCTTAATTTTTAATTTCTTTTTATTTTTCTTAATTTTAATTTTCTTTTCTTTTTTTTTGTTTTATTTTTTTCTTTTTCCTTAATAATTTTTTTTCCAGTATGCAGGCTTTCGTGAAGTACCATGAGAAACAGTCGCTGGATAAGGTCTTAGCATTTATGCACCAGCCTAGCGGCTTGTGGGCGCGGCACTCTGTGCATTTGGTGAGAAGAAAATATTCTTTTTTCTTTTCATATTTTACCTTCTTTCTTTTACATAAAATTTTGTTTCAGTTTTCTGATGTCGTGACTCCTCCGTCAGAGGCGGAAGTTTTGGTTTCTCTTAAAGCTTTATCGCGCTCCTGCGGATTCGTGGAGCAGAGGGTACGGCCTACTTCCATCGCTGGCCTTTCCCTCAATGACAAGGAGGATTGCCCTGTGGCGCCTGAGACTGCGTACGAGCGGTTGCTGGTAAGTTTCCCTTTTTTCTTTTTGTTTGTCTATGTATATTCCTTTTTTTTTTATTCGTTTTCTTTTTCTTTCAGGCCTCGTCCGTAATAGACTCCGTGCCTACTTCTTCAAGTAGTGTACGTGATGTTTATGAGCGGGCATTGACATCTTTGGTGGACCGGAGTCGCATCCCGATCTACTCGGCCAATTTTCGAGCCGAGGAAGGTTCCCTGGATCACATGCTGGGTAACGTTCCGCATCATGTGTCTGAATCCCGTAATCCCCATTTTGGTGCCAGCGTTGGAGTTAACATCCCCACCTTTTATTTAGGGGGTGGAAACTCCTTCTCTGAAATCCATATTGAGGATGGGTACCTGGATTCCTGTAATTTGATGCGATGGGGTCTTCCCGGGGCGTACAAACTGTGGTTGTGCGTTCCGATCGAATTTTTCACCGCATTAAATGCAGCATCTAGGCGCTGGTTGACTCAGATGCGTGGGTCGGATCTCGACCAAACTAACTCTTGGCAGTCGGCGTGCGGAACCCCTTTGTTCCACAAGAACGTTTTGCTATCTCCATCCATTCTTGAGGAATACGGCATTCCCTTTGAAATCATCGTTCAGCCGCCAGGTGCGCTCATTTACGTGAGCCATCTGGTATTCCATCAAGTGGTTAATACTCACGTTAACTTGGCTGAAGCCGTGAATGTCGGTAGTTCCTCCTGGAATGTGGTGGGGCCAAGTTTTCATTCTTGTGACTGCGAGGGTGTTGCGGTAACTTCGGTGCCTCGTAACATTAAGGCTTACGAGGTAACGACGTCACGACCGTCGCGTTTTGTCGAGTGCCCTGCGGACGATTGTCCATATGTGGCCAGCACCAAGGCCATGGCAGCGTCCCATGCTAGGCTGCATTCCGGCAAGGGAATGTTTTCATGCTCTACGTGTGGGATCTGCTATGCGACTCAGGCCACCCTCGACAGGCACTTCGAAGTTTCTCACAAGAAGAAGTGTCCTTCTTGTGGGAATTACTTTGAACAGCGCCGTTTCCTGACGCATCAGCGACGATGCGAGAGCTCCCGCAATGGCTGTCCAAAATGTGGAGTGTCGCTGAGCGCCCGGGGTCTTACTCGCCACATAGCCCATTGTAAGGGTCCGCCTTAACGTTAATCTTTTGTAATATATGTATATATCTTATTCAAGTACACCTTAGTTTTAATGAATGTATTTATCTTACTTTATAGCGTATATTATTTTAATTTTTAAGGATTTTGTGTATATATATATATTTTTTGTCTTTTATAATTTTTGTATTGTTTCAAGAGTATATTAAAGTATTTTTTCTATCTTTATTATTTATATATATAAATTTTGTATCATCCTTGTATATTGTTATATATATATGTATATATACCTATAGTGTATGTATAATAAATTTTAATTATTTTCATTGAATTAATCTTTTTTTTTTTTTTTTTTTTACCTTATGAATTACATTTTGAATATTATTAATATTTGTAAAAATTATTATATATTTTTTTGTTTGTTTGTAATTTATATATTTTTGTTTAGTATTATACTTATGAATAAAATTTTTGTATGATTATTGGGAAGGTTTTTGATTGACGAGGTTTATATTTGATATACCTTTTTTTGATTTATTATCATAACAATTTAGTTTAAAATACAGTGTATATATGTTACCAGAAAGAAATTTTTTCTTAATTCTAACTTAAACTTAACGTCTACGTGAATAATTTTATTATCGTTTTTTTTTTTACATTATTAACGCAATTACAATTGAATATAATTTTTTTTTGATTTTTTTTTTTGATTTACTATTAATATTGCTTTTGTCTTGTATATGTTTTGTAATGTCTATTTTTTTTGATACGATTAACATTTTCACTTAATTAAGATAATGTTCTATATATTTATGACACAAAATTAAAAAAATTTTTTTTTTTCACTAGATTTCTTAGTTAAAGCTTTTTACTTAAGGTATAATTTGGGATTTGCGACAATAGCATATTTTTGTAACACTTTTTCTTAACTAAAGATTTTCACTTAAGGATTAGTTGTTAGACTTTGCGACAGTAAAATAAAATTTTGTAACACTTTTTTTTTGCATTTTTGTTTTCTTGTCCGCCCTTTTCTTTTATTTCCTTGTTATGGCTCCTAGTTGTAATAATTCTGTTGTTTTATAAAAGTGGTTTTCTAGAATTTGAAAATCCCAGTAGATTGGTTCTTTGATTTTTGTTAGGAACTCCTCTACGGTGCTGAACTCTATATACTCATCGTATCTCCATACTTCTTCTGGTTCATTAAGTCTGTTGCATCTGAACCCTATTATGTATCCTCTTGTTAATCGCAGTACTTTGTCGTCTAATAATTTTTCCAGCTTTTGGTGGTAATTTCTTTCAATCTTGCATATTTCGTCGGCTATCTCCTTCCAGAGGGTCCCTTGCATTTTCTTTAGAAATTTGTTGTTGCATTGCTCGTCACAGCAACCGTATGATATAGCCGATGTGTGAGTAGATGCTGACGCTCTTTCGAATAAGTTTCTGTTTTCATGCATATAACAATAGAATTTCGAATAGTCTCTAATGTTTTTCACTTCCAAAATTTTCTTATAAAACTCAAACAGCTCGTCACTAGCTTCGTTGAAGTATTCATTTACTGATTTTACAATATTGCTTAATGCTATCAAAACTAAGCATTTGGGATCCATTTTTTTTCTAATTTATTTCTGAATTTGTAGTTAAGTTTTTTTTTTGTCTAGCTTGTAACCTGGTTAGTGCGGCACTGAGGCTGTTTTCTCATCTCTGCAGGTTGACTGTGTATCTGAAATCTGCTGGTCAGCAGTTTCTTCCGCGCGGTGTCTTATTATCGTTGTTTATCGCGCGTCCAAGTTGCTTTCTTATGTTTGTTATGAGATTTATTTTGTGTGTAATTAAAATATTCTAAATAATATTATTTTGTTTTATGCTATTACTTAAGTTTTATTGTTTTGCTACTATTTATTTCTTATTTGTTAATATTTATGTATTAATATTTTTTTTGTTTTCTCTTTTTTTTTTGACTATTTTTGTTTATTACTATTAATTAATTATTACCTTTATTATTAGTTTGGTGGTTCCTTTTTTTTCTACACTTATAACATTTTCTTTGAAAAGACGTTTTTGATTTTTTTTTCTTCTTTTGGTGGCTCATAGTTTTAAGAGCATAATTTGTGAACCTCTAGAATCTTTTTTTTTTTTGCTGAATTGCAGATTTAGGTTCTTATTTCTAACTTATACTATATTTTTCTTACAATTTTATATTTTACGTGATATAGAAGAGTGGCTGGTCATGGTGTTAGTTCGTTTGTGACTTAATTTGTTAATGTGTTAGTGAGTTCGCGTCTACTATTTAAGGTGGTTGGCGTCTGTTGCATCACAGTTTTTGGCTACTCGTTGACGTGTGTTCATCGGTTCTTTTTGTTTTATAATTTCATCATTTTTTTCTTTTTTTTTTTTTGATATGGAGTCGTCATCGTTTTCGGGTTTTTGCGTCAGTTCTGATTCTCGTGGGCGAGGAAGTTCTCGGAGTGGTTTGCCTTCGGTGCGCGTCTTGCCTGGTTTTTCGCGGAGGCAAGGGTCTGCAGAGGGTGTGAGTGAGTCACGTGGCTCAGTTTCTCGTAGCGGTGCCGGTGTTGGCGACCGTCAAGTGTTAAATGATGTGCTTGATGACTTTGTTCCTGAGCCTGCTCTTCGCCGACCAAGAGGACGTGGTTGTGCAGGTGGTCGTGGTTATGCAGGAGGTCGTGGTGGCGGCGTTTTAGGTCGCGATAGGGGCGTTTCAGGGCGGGCAACCGCCGGTTCTTCTAATGATGCTGCCCAACCAGAGCCTGCTGCTCAGCCTGAGGCTGCTGCTCAGCCTGTTAGTCCTCCCGCTTTGAGTCGGCCTCCGTCTAATCCTCCTAGGAGACAACGGGTAAGTACCTTTATCTTTATTTTACTTGTCATCTTTATTTTCTCGTTGTTCTTTATTTATAATTTTTCCTTAATAAATTTTCTAGCCGCGTCGATCCGGACGTGCGTCTAGATCTCTTTCTCCGCGGAGTCTTTGGGCGTATGACGACGTTTATGAAATAGTACGATGAAAAAATTTTTTTGATTTTTTTTTCTTTTTTTTTTTCATTATTCGTAGTAAAAATAATTACTCTTTTTTCTTCTTTTAGGATTTTCCTCTTGGTGGAAATCCTGACTTGGGTGCTCCTGACGCTTTTTCTGCGTGGAGACCCGGCTTTAATATGGCTCGTGTCTCGCCTAGGCATTCGGTGAGTATTTTTTTTGTATTATTATTTACTTTTTGTTATTTTACTTGTTTAGTGACCTCTTCTCTTTTTTCCTTACAGGTTCCAGAACTTCGTTGTATGAGTCGGCGCTCGGCTCGCATGATGCAAGCGGACGTGAGCTTGAGAGAGTATGGCGAAGATCGGTTGGTTCCGTCTCGCGGCCCTAGTCCCGCTGTTGAGGCTCCTGCGGTTGTTGCGCCTCCAGTAGTTGGACAAGCCGTTGCTAACATTCGAGAGGGGCCGCCTGTAGTTGAGCAGGCTGCGGCCAACGTACGAGATGCCTTCGTTGTACATGATGTCATCATTCCTGCTGATGTGCAGGGAATATATGCTCAGGCTCTTCTCACGCTTTTTACTTGTCCTATATGTGACGATCCTATGGTATTCAGGGTGCTGGCTTGTGATAATGGCCATTATTTCTGTCAGGAATGTACTCGGAGAGCTCCTGACTGCTCATATTGTCGTGAGCTTGAGGTTAATCGGAACGTGAGATCCTTGAGCGTCTTGGCGAACGATCTGCCTTTTCCGTGTCGCCATGGAGGACGTGGTTGTCGTCAGTTTTTTACTTCTAATGAGTGGCGCGAACACGTAGATAATTGTTCTTATAGGCCACCACCTTTATCAAGATCAAGAACTCCGGAGTTCCGCCCGATGTAAATTAATGCATCGATATATATATTATTATAATTAATATAGTTTTAACCTTACCAGCCAATTTTCTTTACCACTTACATGTGTTTACAATATATATATCTTATAATTTATATACATGGATTTATAATTTCTTTCTGTACCTATCCCACATATCATATCTGTATATATATAACTTTATTGTATCATGTTTCTCAAGTTTTTTTTTGCTTACTCTTAAAATTTTCTTACTTTCTTATGAGATTTTATATTTATCTAAGGTATTTTGTGTATATTTTTTACTAAATTTAAATATATTCTCTTTTTTTGTAATAATTTGCTCTTTCTTTTTTTTGTAATATTTTATTCTTTGCCTTTTTGTTATTGATTACTACTTTATGAGCTTTGCCAATATATTATTTATTTTGATAGTAGTTTACCTATTTGCTAATGTATAACAGTTTGCTTACTTGCTAATATATTATCTACTTTTATAATAATGACTTACGTTTTCTAGTGTAATTATTATCTTTCCGTTTGTATAGTCGTGGCACATTTTAACCATAATTTTATAGAATTTTCCCCGTTACGGCCTATGCGACTATTGGTTATAGTTGACGCCATAAGGGCGTCTGAGGGCCGCGGACAAAAATAAAATTTTTGTTAGCTTTATAATTACATTTATTTAATATATATATATATATGTATGTAAGTATTTCTACGTGTGTATAATTGTGTAATTGTATAGTGTATGATTTATTCTTAGCTTGCGGCGTCTGAGGCCCGCGGAATTTTTTTTCCTTTATATATGCTGATTAGCTTTAATAATTTAATTTACATCTATATAGTTAATATTTAATGTATTTAATTCGAATTTAATAGTTTCTTTATTATCTTTTAAAATAAAAATTTTCATGATAAGGTTAGTGCGACCGGTCATATTAGTCATTTATTATTGTGGCGTTTAATGATTTTTCCGTCAATGACTGCGCTTGATGAGGAATTTCGTAGCTATGTTTGAGTAAGTCCATGTGAACAACTCGCGTCTGATCTCCCTTTTGAATCTTTGCGTTATGAGTCTCAGGATTTATTTCTATTATTTCACATGGTCCTACATATTCTTTATCCATTTTACCATGCTTCGGTTTTTTCATTAAATAAACCATTTCACCTTCTCTGAAGTGTTTAATATTTTGTTTTTGATCGTAATAAAATTTTGATCTATATTTAGACTGAACTAAATTCATTGCTGCTAAGGTTCTCAGTTGCGCGAGCGAGGTAGCCTTGTCAGCTAAATATTCGCTGTATGTGAGCAGTTGGTCTCTTGGCGGGAAGCTCGAAGGTGTTCGGGCTTTTTGTCCGAATACGACCTCGTGTGGCGAATATTTTAATCCTTCATGCATGGTGACATTATAAGAATGTTGTGCAAGTGGGAGAAGTTCGTCCCATTCTATAGTATTTCCTACATACATTTTGATATACTCATTTAACGTATGATGCATCCTCTCTATTCCGCCGTTAGACTGTGGGTGATATGCTGTAGTTGCAAATTTATTAATTCTAAATATTTTTGCAAATTCGTTTAGTAAATTGTTTATAAAATGAGGTCCTTGGTCAGATATTATCGTTATAGGGGACCCGAAATAGCATATAAAATATTCTATTAGTGCTCTCGCGGTTTCTTCTGCCGTGGCTTGTTTTGTTGGTACTAGTATGCAGTATTTGCTAAACGTATCTTGGATTGTTAAGATGTATTGGTTTTCAAGTTTAGTTGGTTCTCTAGGGCCCACAAAATCTATTGATATTTTAGCGAAAGGTTTTGATGGTGTGTCTGTTATAAGCATTGGTAGCCGGGTTTTTACACGTACTAATTTATCTGTTTGACAGTCAGGGCATCCTCTTACATATTGTCTTACGTCAGCTTGCATGTTTCGCCAGTAGTATTCGTGTGCTAGGCGGTCATACGTTTTCGTCATGCCTTTGTGCCCACCTATTGTTGACTCGTGATATTCTTTTATCAATCTGTAACGGTCCTCTACTCGAGGTATAGGAAGATTATTTTTAAAAAATACTGCTGTTAATTCTTGTCCTTTAAACTTTTTATTAAATTCTTCTATGAGATAGTTCCATTCGTTTTGCGACATCATAGCTAGGTCTCTGATAATTCCTATAGTCTGTATCTCATATTTATTTACGAGAGCCCTAAGAGTTTTAATGCATCTTTTTATATCTGGTCTAACAGGCTTGTCATCGATGTGACCCTTTATAACAATACCGAACAATTTACTGTCTCTTATTTCACTTACAATTATCTCGCCTATTTCTCGAGGCATACTCAATAATTCATCTTCATTGATATATCGTCTTTCGATAAGGGCTTCTAAAATTTCAGTCCCTAGATAAACGTCTGCTGATAATAGGTATATTAAGTTATCCTTATAAGCAAAAGGTTGTTCCTCTAAAATTTGTATTGCTGTAAAAGGTTGCATTTCGTTTATTGATTGATTCCAAGGCGGCGTACAATGTTGTGGCCTTGCTTCTGCAGTCATGTAACGGTTTAGTGTCGATATTCTTTGCGAAGGTGTAATTTCAGCGTTTTCTACTTCTTGAGGTAATCTTAAATATGAACTTGATCTGTCCGTAGGTTGCGCAGGGTTTTCTACGTTCGTTTCCTCTGTTGTGATATTTTGCGTCTCTTCTGTAAAATACGGTGTAAAATGTCGTCCAATTAAATGTAAATGTATCCATTCGTTTGTGTTGTTATCCTTGCAATGGCAGTATGTTACTTGTTCATTTTCTTTATGGTAATGCACGCATATATTTTTTGAAAATTCTTTAGAGAATGTATAAACGCAATCGATGTCTGCGTAGGCGGAGTTTGACGTAAGTATTTGACATGCTGTTACAGGGTCGCCGCAGTCCTTGAGATGTGCGCTGTCTAATAACCTATCTCTTATTTGTCTAGGCGTTAATTGTAATTTAAGGATTTTTATGATGGAGAAGAAAAAGCAATTTCCTGCTGGATAAGGGGGAATATCCTTATCTTGTCTCAAGGTGACGTCAGGTTGTGCGCATTGACTATTTTCTGTATAGACATAATATCTTCTTATTTCATCGTTTATTGTTGGATTTTCATGAAATTGTTGTTCTTCAGTTCCCTGCGATTGCTCGTCGTTTGCTAGTTCCATAGATTCTGTGGTTTCCATTCTAGGTGGACTATTTTCTAAGTGAGTTAAAGATAATTCTTTCTGTATATCTCTACGCTGTGTAACGAATGGGTGTGATGGTTGTGGTACGTTAATAGAGCTCATTGGTGTATATGTGTTTGATTCCGGTACTAAGCGGTATAAATCAGGTCTAGGACCATAATCACGTTGATTTTCATTAGTGTTTTCTCTAGTTATATTTAATGGCTTTGTTAGTATTGGTTCTATATGATCAATATCACTTAATGTAGGTGGTGTTATATGCCCTTTAGATTTTTCTGATGGTTGGGAAATATTACCGTCCCATTCCCAAATGTCAATACGTATTCCTGAGCGACCCTTATCTTCCTTTTCCTCTATGTCGACTGCAAATTTTGCTTTTCCTTTTTCCTTTTTATCTTGTAAAATTTCTCTTATTTTATTTACTGTTGTTTCTATTGTGCCTTTTTCTGCAGTTACTTCGCGTGTTTTTTCTGATCTAGTTTTTTCCTTATTCACATCTTCTATAGGCGTTGTTAATATTATAGGCGGTGTGTTACTCTTTGGGTTTTCTATTTCTACTTCTAATAGTGCGCCGTCATCGCTTTCGTCTTCGCTGCTTGGCGGAGTGTTTCCAAATAATTCTTTGTTTGTGTGGAGCGTTTGTCTACGTAAGGGTTCCTTGGGTTGCTCATGTTCAGGCGGTGGAGCTGATGCTCGCGGCGTGCTTGCAGCTTGAATTTCTTTTTGCATGTTAAGAGTTTTTCGCTTATAAGGTAATGGCAGATCTGTTTTTCCTTGACTTATAATAGGTTCTGTAGGATCTATATTTTCTGGAATTTCCTCGCATATCGGGTATTTTTCTCCTGTTTTTGTTGCTGTTTGTTTTATGTATTTTCTTTTCTTTAATTCAATTTCGTCGTTTTCTTCGTCGGAGTCTAATTCGTTTCTTACATGTGGTTTTTTATATTCTCTTGGATTATTTGATGCGTCAGCGTCTTCTCTTTGCCTTTTGCTTTCTCGAGGTCGCAAGTTATATAATAGTATTTTGGCTTGCTGTGTAGGATTTTTATTTTTGTCTTCTTCTTCTTGCTTGTCCGCAAGATCATATAATTCTACCTTTGGTTTTTCTGGATCCTCTTCTCCTTCTTTTATAATCGGGTTTCGAGAAAGTGCGTCTGCGTTTGTATTGCGTGGTCCTGGTTTATAAATAATTTCAAATTCATATCCTCTTAGTTGTGCTTTTAATCTGTTAAAACGTAAATCTGGCTTTTTTGATTTTAAGAAATGTTTAAGGGGTTCATGGTCAGTTATTACAGTAAATTTTCTACCGTATAAAAAGGGTCTGAATTGCTCTTTTGCAAACACGACTGCTAATAATTCACGATCGTATGTTGAATATCTTAATTCCGGGCCTCTTAGACATCTTGATGCATAAGCGCATGGTTTATCTTCACCTATTTTTCCTTGACTAAGAACAGCTCCTATAGCATAATCGCTTGCGTCTGTTGTGACTAAAAATTCTTTAGATAAGTCTGGAGCACACATGACGGGCTCGCTGCATAGTTTTTCACGTAATTCATCAAAAGCCTTCTGTTGTTCTTCGTTCCAAATAAATTCTGTAGTGACTCTTAAAAGTGTAGTCAGCGGTAATGCGATCTTTGCGAAATTCTTAATAAAGCGACGATAATAACCTGCTAGTCCGAGGAATTGTTTAACCTTCTTCTTGTTCGTTGGCGTAGGAAAATTTTTCACAGCTTCTATTTTTCGTGGGTTTGGTCTTATCTGTCCATTTCCGGCTATATGTCCTAAAAAGCATGCTTCACGTTGTAAAAATTGGCATTTACTAGGTTCTATAGTAAGATTAGCGTCATCTAGTCTTTTCATTAATCGTCTGAATCTTTTTCCGTGTTCTTCAAGGTTACTAGCAAATACGATGATGTCATCCAAATAAACGTATAATTCTAACCCTTGTAATCCTGCGGTTACGCCGTCAATTAAAGCTTGGAAGGTTGCTGGTGCGTTTTTAAGTCCCATGCCTAGACGAGTATATTCATAGTGTCCGTAAGGACCTGCAAAAGCTGTGTATTTTGCACTTTCTTCCTCCATAGGTATTTGATAAAATCCGTTTTTAAGATCTATGGCAGTTATGTATGACGCAGAAGCTACAGAATCAATTATATCAGTTGCAATCGGCAGTGGGTAGCTATTTCCTACCGTTATTTCGTTGAGTTGACGGAAATCTGTTACCATGCGCCAGCGTTTCTGTCCGTTTTTAGGCGGCTTGGGTACAATCCACATAAGTGAGGAATACGGGCTCTCCGATGGCTTAATAACTCCCGATTCCAAGTGTTCTTCAATAAGTTTTTGCATTTCTTCCTTGATCGCTGGTGGGTGTCTAAACCTTTTTACTCTTACCGGTATATCTGTAGTGAGTTCAATTTTATGTTTGACTAAATGCGTTGCTCTTAATTTTTCTCCAGGTAACCCGAATAAAAATGGCCTCTCCTTTATTAATTCCTTAACATGCTCTATTTCTTCTTTATTTAAATGCTTTAACGTTTCAGGGTCAATTTGTTTGAATACCTTAAATGCTCTTTCTTCCTTTTCTTTACTAGAAATACGTAATATTTGTGCACATTGAATATTATCATTATTTTTAATATTCAGTTCCTTTTCATTTATTATTTCTTCTTCATTTATTATTTTTTCTTCATCATTTATTAATTCATTATTTATAACATTCATGGCTTCACATGCCACTAATTTTACTTCCGGCGGTTTTATTTCTACCGCATCCTCATTAGTATTAATACATAAGGCATACGCTTTGCCTTCTTTATTTGTGGCTATAAAATTGCCAAATAATATACCCGGTCCTATATCTTGGAGAGGTACAAATCCTACTTCTTCACTATCGTCTTTAACATGTGCATAAATAACTTGTCTAGTGTGTGGGGGAATAATAAAGCATTCGTCTTTAATAAATGGTATTATATTATTATTTAGCTCTAAGCATTTATCTGCGGCGTTGACGCGCCCTTTATACTTATCAATCATATCCCATCCTATTAATCCGTCTGTATCTATAGGGAAATCATCTGGGACTATTTGTATTTCACATAATATATTATTAAGAAATAGATTTACTTGGCCTAAGGTAATACATTCGCCTGGAGTGACACCGTTTATTGCGACTATTTTATGTGGATTTTTATATATATTGGATGATATTACATTTTCTTTTATTACTGATACGTCGGCCCCTGTATCAACGTAAAAACGCCCTACTTTTGACTTTAGAAATGGTCCAGTTAATTCAACTATAGGGGGCTTTCTTCCGGTTTGCATGAATTTTATTGTGCATTTCCGGGAGCTGGACCACTCGCGTTTCCCGGCCTGACTGCTGAGTTGCTCGACTCCGCAGGACCCTGGCGTCGAGCATCTTGGGAGTTTAAAGGTGCGTTATTATATTGATTCTCGCGTTGTGGGCCACGATTAAAATTATTTTTTGGCCCTGTATTAAAATTCCCTCTTCCATTATTATTATTGTTGTTGTTGCGGTTATTGTTATAATTATTACCAATATTTTCACGTGGGCGCATATTACCTTGATAACGATTTTGGTTACGATCGGGGTTATAATTGTTGCGGTCCCGGCCTCTAAAGTCTCTGTTATTACGCGGAGGATTTTGATTATTTCTATTTTCAAACCGTTCTCTGTTCCTTTGATTATAATTTCCTTGTGCGTTCGTTTGTGACGTAGGGAATACATTAGGCGCTGCGGGGGGTATTGGGTAAGGTGTATATATTACTTGTGGCGCGGCGTGTGCGTTCGACGTGTTATTAATTCCCGTGATGTTGCCAGTTTTTAGAGCTTTATCGAGCGCGTAACATTCTGCGTGTGTGTGGCCTTTTTTCTTGCAATAATTGCAAAATTTATTATCATATTCTTTTCTTCTGCATTGTGCCTCTTGGTGTCCTGACGCACGGCAGTATCCACACATTTCAATTGCCGGTGCCAACCTAATATTTGCATTTTGTTGTGCACTATTTATGTTTAATGCTAACAGCTGATCCGAAATGCCTTTTAATATACTTGAAAGTTGTGAATTATTTTCTGCTGAATTAGTTGATTGTGGTATGAATCGTCTCGCGCCTGTGCGTTGCTCGAACGTGATAGCTTCGTGTATAGCGTCTCTTAACGTCGTTGGACTCTTTGACCGTACTTGATGTTGTAGTTCCCCCTCCAGTCCAAACAGAAATTGTTCTAAGGCTTCTCTGTCTGCTTGATTTTTATATGTTTCTATCTCGAAAGGACGTAAAACTCTTGTTGAATCGTAAAAGTTTAGAAGACGGTTATGTAGCGTTTCTACTCTTAATCCGTAGTCTCCCGCGCTTTCGCCAGGCATTTGTTTTATTATTTTTATTTCGGCTAGTATAGTGTCCGCTCCGCCGGCATAGCTGTAATGTTTCGTCAAGTCAGCTAAGAGACCTTCTACCGTATTATACTGCGTTAAACGTGTTGTATAGCCTTCTGCTGCGCGGCCTTTGAATTTTGAAGCTAACGAATTTAATACCCATCTCTCTGCTTGTGGCCCATATGTTCTTATAATGTCTCGCACTGATCTACAGAACAATGGTAGTACGTCAGAATTTCCGTCAAAAGTGGGGATCGTATTTAATGCTTGATATAGTGATAGACTGTTTGGTGGCTCTCTTGCTCTTTCTATTGGAGTTGAGTTTGCAAATTTTATATTCGTAGGCAAGTAATGGTTGTCGTAACCCATGAAAATATCTTCATCATCGCCATAATTATCCCATGCAGGTGCACCTCTCATGCCTTGAGGGTTATCTCCTTTATGATTACCGCTATTACAGGGTTTATTAGGCTCCAGATCAATTTTAAGTTCATTATTAATTAGGTCTTTTCTTTGCTCTTCTGGTGGCACTATATGATTAAGTCTGTGTCTTCTTTCGTAATCATATACCTGCTGTAACATTCTTTCCCGTACTCTTCGATGGATCGTATCTTCTTGTTGCTGGTTGGATGAGATTTTTAAATTTTGTCCTGAGACTTTTTCGGCTTTGGTAATTATTTTAGGTCTAGTTCCATTGTATCCTTGAACTGCTACTTCGTCTGCTTTTTCTACGGCTTCGTCTATTTTTTTCAGTGTATTTGAGAGATATATTCTAGCCTCTCCTAAAAATCTTTCGTCCTCTTGTTCTAATTTATGTTTGCCGCCGTCTATTATTGCATTTAATTTTTCTAATGCTAACTCCATTAAACCTTTATTCTCGGAGTGTTGAATTGCACAGTCTGCCAAAGATAATGCATTTCGAAGCTCTATGCACGCTTCCTCTTCCGGGGTTCTCATAATTCGTTGAAGCATTAATGGTGATATAAAACCCGCAGCTTCGTCACCTTGATCCGGTTTATTCGTTTCTTCAGGCATTTTTTTTTGTTTTACGCGACGTTTCCAATTGTATTATTTATATTTTATTTGTATATTGATATATATATATACATGTATTTTTTTGTTATATTTTATTCGAGCGAGATTTACTTTAATAAATTCAGTTATAATTCACTTAAGTTAAAATAACTTTTCGCAACGTAATAATTAGTATTATTTTATACTGGGTGTAACCAAAATTCACTTTAATAAAACCGATAATTATTCACGTGATTTAATTAGATTTTTACTCACTTTGCAGCTTAATGTTAGTGTTAATTAATATTGTATTATAGTTGCTTTAATAAAATTCACTTTAATAAAATCGAATATAGCTCAGTCGAGCTAAGTTTAACATGCACTTAATATTGATATTATAATCAGTTTATTCAGAGTTCAATTTAATAAGGCACTAATAATTCATTTGAATAAAAATTCACTGTTAAGATTTTTCAACATGCAATTTAATATTGATAATATATTTAAATCATGCAGTATTTATTTTAATAAAATTTTAGCAATATCCACTTGAATTAAATCAAAATTTTCAGACATGCAATTTAATAATTATTATAATTTGAAAGTTCGCAGCGGGCGCGTATTCCCCTCGTAGGACGTATAAGGTATGAAAATAAAATTTACTTACCCCAAGATAGTGATGACAGCGATGTACACGTAGAACATCCTCTCGTTGTAATAGTCCCTTGTAGTTAATGCTTCTTTCAGAAGTGATATCGTCGTGGCTGTTTCTTGCAGGTTTGGCTTCCTTCGTAGTACTGTTGAAGTTGCTTCTTGTAGATGTTACTTCCTTCACAAGAGATGTTGTAGTTGTTTCTTGTAGATATATATTTTTTCTTCACAAGCGATCCCCCACACTTAGCACCACTTTTTTATGTTACGTTTTCACGTAATTGATTTATTATATTGTGGGTATCTTTTTATCACGACTAAGCTTGGTAAATCCAAGTAGTCAATTTGCGTGAAGGTAATTAATTTAATAAGACGATAATTAAAATAGACTGTTTGATTTATTATTACGTTAGTCGCGAGAGAGAGAAATGTCTACTGTACTACTGGTGTAAAATCGCTGATACGTCCTTGCTGCGTCGATCGTGGATTCGTGCTTCCTTATGCTCTGGTCTCGTTCTTGTAGGGTAGTAGGTCGCGGCGTGGTTCGCCCAGTAGTATTTATACTTGCTGGGTTCGTTGTTTCCCACTTCTCTATTCTTCTAGAAGCTTCCACCTCGTGGCTTCTATTTTTCCATGATTTACTTCGTTCGTTCCCTACAGGTCTAAACTTGTTGGCTACTTCGTCATCGTTTCTTTCGATCACGAGTTGTTGCTAGCTGGTTTCAGACGTCTAGTCAGCGCTTTCTTGCTGGCTTATTCATTTAGTTTAATATATTTCTTATACTTCTACGTCTTATTATTTTCTAGAATATTCCACTCGTAACAATTTGTAGTTCTCTCGCGTTTGTAGCAATTCTTCCATCTTGCCAGCAGGTGGCTACTTGATTATATTTTCATGTGATCGTAAATGTGGTTGGCAAACTCTCGCAAGTGGTGGGACGCTCTCTCGTTTAGTATATAAGACCGAAAATTCTTGATACAAATAAATAAGCGCTTAAATTATAAATAACAAATAAATGTATAAGTATCTAATATGGTTTGAGATGCAACTCTTACAAAATTAAAAATAATATCTGATAGAATTTTTCATCAATATTACAAATCAGTATTTCATGAAAGATTCCAAAAATATTTCCGAAAGGGTTAATAATCCTCTATGAATACTTTAGTTAAACTGATGGGCAATCTTTCAACAATATAACATATCAATAATACATGAAAGATTTCTAAAATATTTCCGAAACATTTTTTGAGAGATTCATAATTTTTTATGAATCCTTCAATAACATATTTTAGCAATCTTTCAACAATGTTACAAAGCAATATTTCATGAAAGATTTTAGAAATATTTCAGAAACATTTCTTGAAAGATTCATAATCTTTTATGAATTCTTTAATAAAATATTTCTGCAATCTTTCAACAATGTTACAAAGCAATATTTCATGAAAGATTTTAGAAATATTTCAGAAACCTTTCTTGAAAGATTCATAATCTTTTATGAATCCTTTAATAAAATATTTCTGCAATCTTTCAACAATCTTACAAATCAACATTTCATGAAAGATTTCAGAAATATTTCAGAAACATTTCTTGAAAGATTCATAATCTCACATGAATCTTGCGGTCAAATATTGCTACAATCTTTCAACAATATTACAAATTAATATTTTACAAAATAATGAAAGAATGTTACAGAAACATTACATGAAATATTTCAAATCAATCTTCTAGAAGGCCATATCAATATTTCAGAAATATTTCTTATCAATATTTCTGTTTTATTCCGAATCTTTCAATGAAATTTTTCAGAAATATTTCAGAAATATTTCATGCTATGTGGGTACACCTATGTAATTTTTAATTTTAACATGAATTAAAACTTAAAACTTATATTAATTACCTGTAAACACTTAAACACTTAGAATTTAAGAATTTTTAGCATTTAATAATTGTAATTGCACTTATGAAGCCTACTTGAACCGTATATGAACATACTACACTCACTTGTTATTCTACACTTTTCTTACCATTATTTTTGCTTTTTCGTTTTTTTAAAATTTAATTTTAAATATTAATTTTAAATATTATTATTATTCATTGTAGTATTTTTCTTTATTGTGCCAGACAGGGGTTTTACCCCAAGACTAAATAAATAAATCAAAGTCTTTCAAAGAAACTTATTAAACTAAAAGAAACAACGATCACCTCATAGCGAAAGATCAGATTGTTTCTTTATAATAAAGAAAATATTAATTGAAAAGAAATAATGATCACCTTGTTGAGAGAGATCAGATTGTTTCTTTATAATAAAGAAAATATTAATTGAAAAGAAATAATGATCACCTCGTTGAGAGAGATCAGATTATTTCTCTTATAAAAAAATATCAAACGAAAAGAAACAACGATCACCTCATAGCGAGAGATCAGATTGTTTCTTTATAATAAAGAAAATATTAATTGAAAAGAAATAATGATCACCTCGTGGAGAGAGATCAGATTATTTCTCTTATAAAAAATATGAATCGAAAAGAAACAACGATCACCTCATAGCGAGAGATCAGATTGTTTCTTTATAATAAAGAAAATATTAATTGAAAAGAAATAATGATCACCTCGTTGAGAGAGATCAGATTATTTCTCTTATAAAAAAAATATCAAACGAAAAGAAACAACGATCACCTCATAGCGAGAGATCAGATTGTTTCTTTATAATAAAGAAAAAAATAATTGAAGAGAAATAATGATCACCTCGTTAAGAGAGATCAGATTATTTCTCTTATGAAAAATATTGATAAATAGTTTGTTGGCTCTTAAAAGGGCCGATTTGACTTTCAATCTCTTCTTCTTCTTCTTTTCCTTGATTGTAACACCATTCCAGTTGTCTCCCGATGTCATCTTATTTCCTTTCTAGTCTTGCTCTTCAACCTCGTGTCAATCCAAAAAAAGTAAAAATGAATTAGATTTTATTTTTACAATGCTGCATGGGCTGTTTGACTCTCGTGGTACGACATGTCTCTGCAAGATACTGGCTGCTACTGAGGTCTCAACTGTTGCGCGCACTGTAGTCTATGTCGCGTCTCTATCCCCCACTGCTTCATTCGTACTCGACGCTGATTGGTTCAACGTTGCTTCGTTTGATTGGTGCGGCGTCGCTTCGCACGCTCGTATAAAAAGAGGCACACTGTCGCGATTAACATCATTTTTCATGTGCAATGCGTATTGTCACCATGAAGAACGAAGCGCTGCCACTTTTTGTGCATTTGGACTGCCGGACTTGGCGTTTATTCCGCCAAGTCCATCATCATCATCATCATCATCGGAGATTGATCTGCCGCTGCTGGAGTGGTTGCCCGGGTCGCCCGAGCCTTTGGAAGAAGAGTCTTTGCCAGACTCTCCAGAGTCACCCGATCCGGAGCCACTGCCAGACCCGGAAAGTCCAGCTTCGTCTATTCAACAACCGGCAGTTGAATTAGAGGTGATTGATATTACTCAATCACCTGTAGTTCAACAGCCGGTTGCTGATGTGGAAATATTAGTTGAGATCATCAATCTTGATGATAGTGATGATGAAGATGTTGAGCCGCCAAGGAGCAGAAGACGGCTAACGTTTTGAACACCCAAATGATTTTAATCGGCCCTTTTCAGGGCCACCAATTTTTTAAACGTTGGAACGATTTATTCGTTTTCTGAAATTTTAAAGTAATCTTTGAGAGTATATATACATATATATAATCATTGTTATATAAAATATTAAATAAAAAATACTTTAGAAACATGGTTTAAGCTTCTTAAAGATATTATCAAACTCAATTTGAAAAAAAATTCTAGAGTCGTTGATATTTTAAAGATTATTCCATATCTTTTGATCTAAAAGCCTTATAGCTTTGAAATTCTTATTCAAAGTTAGTTTCAACTAGTAGGTTAATGGAAAATATTTGTTGTAACCACAGCTAGAATACTTTAAAATTTTAGAAAAAAAAAGTTGCCACTGAAAAGAGTTTTTAGAAAAAATAAAAGTTAATTCATATTTAGTCATTTGTTCTAATGATTAATTTGATATTTAAATTAAATTAAATGAAAATATACTTTGAAAAACATGATTTAAGCTTATTAAAGTTATTTATAAGCTTCAAAACTCATTATTCAAAAAAATGACCTTTGTCGACAAAATTTTAAAGTTTATTCCATATCTTTTGATCTAAAAGCTTTATAGCTTTGAAATTCTTATTCAAAGTTAGTTTCAACTAGTAGATTAATGGAAAATATTTGTTATAACCATAGCTAGAATACTTTAAAATTTTAGAAAAAAAAGTTCTCACAAAATCAGCTTTTTAAGGAAAAAACAAGTAATTTACACTTGGACATATTTTTTTTGCTATGGTTAAATTATATAAAAAATATTCAGCTTTTTTAGTATGTCTATCAGCTCAACTGATGCATGGCGACCCTGTTTTAAAAAATTTTTCATAAGCAATCTATGAATAGGTCAAAAAGTTGAATCGTGATCAACTGTACATGCACAAGAGTACTAACCTATAATAAAATTTTTTGTACAACTATACTATTATAATTATGTAAAAAAAAAAAAAAAAAAAATAGCTATGTTGGAAACAAAAAAGAAATTGTTTGTTCATACGTTTGAAATAATTAGTGGCCCTGAAAAGGGCCGATTTTTTAAAATTATTTTGTTTCCACAAGCAACTTTTCGACAGCTCGATCCATTTCTGCCTGCACTCTTGGATCTCTCAAGTTGATATCCAGTTTAGGTTTCTGGATATCAGCTTGAGAGACCTCAACAGGAGGAGATGGTAAACCACTTACTGAACGTTGAACCTTCAGTTCGGCAACAGCTCTCCGGATGGCATTATATCTCTTAATTTCCTTCGTGCTGCGCCGATTCTTCTTCTTCTTGCGAAGCTGTTGCTGGCTAGCGTCCATAATGCCTTAATGAAGCAGTGAAAAAAGAAACCGTCTACTTATAGTCTTTCACACAGCTGTGGTGCACCAATCATATCGCGCGACCAAGCTGCTCCGCACCAATGGCGCGTCGCTATGTTTCACCCCCTCTTAGCAACTTGTATTACGTTGATTTCGTAACATCCCCACTCTTCGTGACTTGTCTCGCGCTGTGTGTATAAAATAGAGCGTTTAGTCTCTGTTATTTCATTCGTTCTTTCGACTTGGCAATTTTATCATGGATCCAGAAGAAATCAAAGAATTGGAAATCTTCAGTCCAAGGACTTTTGCATTCTTGCAGGAAGGATTAGGAGAGTTTCAACCTCTTTTAATTGAAGAGATTGAAAACTTCGATTTTCCAAACATGGACTTTGGAGATGAGAACATTCAATGGGAAACATTGGAGCCGTTAATCATAGATGAGAAATTCCTGCCGCTACCACCTCTACGTCGACCAAGAACGCCTGTAGTTTCCACACCGGTCAAATCTTCGTCACCACCCCCAAGTCTTGAGATACCATCGCTATCGCCGATTTTATTATATAATCCGGCTTTACGTCGATACGAAGAGATGAAGGAAGAAGAACAGGAGATAGAAGACACATCTATACCTTCTCCAGATTTTTCACCGGTGAAGAACATCGAGCCTTCATCATCATCACCTGAGATCATCAAAGAAGTGTTGCGATCAACACCTAAAAGAAAATTAGAAGAGGAAGAAGAAGACCAAAGACGAAAACGCTTAAAAAATATTAGGCGTAAATTAAATTATACAGTTTAAAAACTCTTAATAATAAAATCAGCTCTTTTCAGGGCCACAATGGTAAAAAATAATCGGCCCTTTTCAGGGCCATAAATTTTTTAAACGTTGGAACGATTTACTTCGTTAAATAAATAAAAACAAAATATATAATAAAATAATATTATATAATAATATAATTAATTATAAATAATTATTTTAATTTACAGGATTTTTTTTTAATTTAAGCTCAATCAGTTTGAATTAAAAAAAAATGCGACAGCCCGCAGCTGGCCGCCGGCAGCTCGCCTTCTCGGGACTGGTTATGTTGCTCCTGGTCCACAGCATTTCTAACCCACCTACATTTCTAACCCATCTACATTTATAACCCAAATACATTTCTAACCCACTTGACTCTCTAACCCACTGGGCGAGAAAGTCACTGGGTTAGAAATGTAGGTGGGTTAGAAATGCAGTGGGTTAGAAATGCAATGGGCCAGAAATGCAGTGGGCCAGCAGCAACATAGCTTATCTACTATCATATATCATACATATACTATAAGGGTCAATTACTTGAAATAAGTAACAAATTTTTAAGTCGTCAAATAAAGTATGAATTAATAATCAAAATAATTACATTGAAAAATAAGCATCTTTTATTGATTTCAACAAAATTTATTATTTTTATTATATTTGTACATCATAATATATTATAAATATAAAAAGTTTAATTTAATTAATATAAAAAACAGTAACAGAAATGAAAATAGTTGAACATTTAACTGAATATTTGAAATAATTATAGTATGTATAAGAATATAGTAGTATATGATAATTATTATACTCAATATAGGAATTGCATATTAGAATAATCTTTTTTATGCAAATTTAAAACCTAACTCAATAATAGACAAAAATATAATTAATATTTTTTTTCATAGTTTTTTAAAAATATCAAAAAAAATGCACAGTGCGTATGTGAATTATAATTTCAGTTCTGAATTATAGTTTAGTCGATGTTTTTCTTGAAACTTTGAATCAAACACTAAATTTAAATTTGAAAATTAATAATTTTACTGTAAATATGTTAAAATATTAGAATTTAGCTTTTCAGTATATCTACCAGCAATTTCAATTAATCAATGACGCAAAATATTCGCAAGACTTTTCTACATTTTAGGTCTAAGCAGCGTGATGACATGGCTTTTGTTTGTAAACTTATTCGTGATTTGCCTACGTGTCCCTACTGACAAAATAACCTCAGTTTACTGTCAGAAATTCACAAGAAAAAATTTAGATGAAAAGGGCTCATTCAAATATTATCATCTCTGGTTCTACTTTTCACGCAAAAAAAAATGAAAAAAAGTAAATTAAAGTGAATGAAATTTCATTCTATTTTTATCCTCTTTTGTAATTTATGAAAATTTCAAATTCAAAAAATTTTTTTTAATTGTAGGGTTTGGTATCGTAGAGCTAAGGCGCAGGACTTGTATTCTCGTTGGTGCGAGATCGATTCCCCATCTGGTCGCTTTTTCACTGACTCTACCGTGGGTTGGCACCACGTGAAATAATACGTCAACTCTATTGTCTTTAATTGTATACGTAAATTGCCAAGAGGCAAGAAATGCCCGTTTAATATTGAAAAAAAAAATTATATTTTTCAATAATTACTAAAAAATTCAAACAGAAATGAAGAAAAATTAAAAATTCAACTCCGATGATTTTTTTGTTCTGATGCTTTTTATTAACGTTATAAATAATTGAAACATCAAAAGTGAAAATTTTATTTACAATTACGTTTGACATATTATTACATTTTTTTTACATATTATTACATATTATTACAATTTTTTCTATGATTCATTTCCCTAGAAATAAATTTCAGTTTTTTGAAAAAATTTGAAAAAAAAATATTTGAATTATTTGAATAATTTTGATTCTAATTTGATCATGTACTGCTCAACAATATATACGATCACTTGTAACTTTATTGAAAAGTCTCGTAACAGACAAAACATCTGTAATTAATATTAGATTATTGAAAATTCTTTCGGTTTCCGTTTGAATTTTTTCCCAGTCATTAATTTGAAAAAAAATAAAAAGTTAGTATTTTGTATCTAATTTAAATTGTTTTTATGATATTTTTTGTGCGACTATCCGAGACAATACTGTTTGAAGGAGCATTATATATATATATATATATATATATATATATATATAATAAATATATATAGCGCTCATGCATACATAATACAAACATACAAAAAGTTTTTAATAATTGAGGCATTAGAATAAAAATCATTAAGTGGACTTCAAAGGTGTAATTGCGTATAAGTGCGCGCTTTATACATACTGAACGCTCATGTGGTAACCCAATACCCAAACAGCATATACACAACGATTTGTACGCTGATATGCTGTCTCTCTCCCCTCCTATATCTAGCTTGTGTAGTGCGTATTAGATTGCTATACTCTCTCTCTCTCTCTCTAACCCAGGATTGAAAATACATTGCTTAGTATAGTATACTGTTCTCTCTTATTCTTATAACTTAGTGTATACGCGCACAGATAGGGTCACACATACACAACACATATTAAAATGTAACGTGACGGCAACTTGGATTTCATGCCCAACAAATTTTTGAGGCACATAAAAAAAGTATTAACTTCAAAAATTAAGTGATCTGTTGTGGTAGCTAGCTGCACAATATCTGCATTTCGGCGTCGTCTAGATGTTTCTATATCAAAAGTAATAATCTTGCTGTTGAATATTATATAGATTCAGTTAAATATTATCTTTGACATTAAAATCTAAATTTTGTAGAAAACTTTCATGCTGAAAATCAATATTTGATTCATACAGGGTTGCAAATATTTAAATCATTTTGAGCTTTAAATAAATTTTAATTCACAAATCCTTTTTGAATTCGTAATTAAAGTTTTATTTAATTAACAATTCCTTTTAAATTAATAATTAAAAATATTTTAATTAAAAAATCAAAATCTAATCGTGAATTGAAAAGGCTTTAATTCCAAAATCAAAAGGAATCCTTAATCAAATAAATTTCAATTAAGAAATCCAAATGTAATCGTGAATTGAAAGGGCTTTAATTCCAAAATCAAAAGGAATTCTTAATTAAATAAATTTCAATTAAGAAATCAAAATTTAATCGTGAATCGAAAGGGCTTTAATTCCAAAATCAAAAGGAATCCTTAATTAAATAAATTTCAATTAAGAAATCAAAATGTAATCGTGAATCGAAAAAGCGTCAGTTATGATTATGATTTGTGAATTCAAGGGCTTTAATTAAAAATTCCAAAATTCCTTTTTAATTAAACGTACTAAGGAATTTTTATCATATATATATATATATATATATAGAAAAAAATATGTGGACGCGCACATACATACGCACCTAGGCTCATATATAGGCAACATTTCATTTCGACCCACACGCACACATACGGACAAGTTGATATATATATATACATGGTCCGTTTCATGTCAACTTGCACCCGTTGACCCGTATATATTTTGGTTTATATATATATATGTATATATATACATACATACATGGGATATTTCATGTCGGTTAGCACGTACTCATGAGTACAGGTTTTCTTTATATGTGGTACATTTCATGACAACACGCACACATCCATTCGTGTACCCTTAGATTTATGTATATGGGACATTTCATGTCGATTCACATGCATGCACACGCACGTTAATAAACATAGGATTTTTCACGTCAATTCCAAGGCACACACACAGGTTTATATATATGGGACATTTCATGTCTATTCGCATGCATGCACACAGACTTTAATAAACATGGGATTTTTCACGTCAATTGGAACGCACGCACTTACAGGTTCAGATGTATGGGACATTTCATGCAGATGCGCACGCACACACACGCACACACACACACACAGAATTATATATGGGACATTTCATGTCAACTCGTACATAATCATAATGACAGGCTTTTTTATATATGTGGGACATTTTATGACAACACGCACACACCCATCCGAGTAACCTTAGGTTTATATATATATATATATATATATGGGACATTTCATGTCGATTCCGATGCATGCACACGCACGTTAATATACATAGGATTTTTCACGTCAATTCGAACGCACACACACACACACAGGTTTACATATATATGGGACATTTCATGTCGATTTGCATGCATGCACACAAACTTTAATAAATATTGGATTTTTTACGTCGATTGAAACGTACGCACATACAGGTATATATATATATATATATATATATATATATATATATATATATATATATATATATGAGATATTTCATGTCGTTTACAGGTTTGTATTATATATATATATATATATATATATATATATATATATATATATATATATATATATATATATATATATATATATGGGACAGTACATGTCGATGCGCATGCATACACACACACGTTAATATACATGGGATTTTTAATGTCAATTCAAACGCATACAAACACACAGGTTTATATATATTGGACATTTCATGTCGATTCGCATGCATGCACACGTACGTTAATATACATGGGATTTTCCATGTCAATTCGAACGAACGCACACGCACACACAGGTTTATACATATGGTACATTTCATATCGATTTGCATGCATGCACACACGTTAATATACATAGGATTTTTCACGTCAATTATTACCCACGCTTACACAGGTTTATATATATGGGACATTTCATGACAACTCTAACACACCTATCCGAGCGCCCTAAGGTTCACATATATGGGACGTATCATGTCAACACGCACGCACCGGTTTCCATATATTTGACATATCTTGGCAACTCGAACGCGCAAACACATCTAAACATGTATTTAAAATTTGTATTTATATACTATATGGGACCGTTTCTGTCAATTCGCATGTACGCACACACATGGGCTTATGAATATATGTATATACATATACATCGGATATTTTATGTCAATTCACATGCGCGCACACACACACACACAGTTATATATATATATGAGTGCCACCAGATTTTTTTTTAACAAGTGAGCAGTTTTTAATCAGTTACACAAACAGGTCATTTTTTCTATGTTACTTAAAATAAAAAAAATTCTAGTTTAGGAAAAGTTGCTAATATTAATACTAATAAAAATCTTGAAGATTTTTAAGGAATGGTTTTACTTTTTAATGGATAATTTGATTATATGATTTTATTTTTAAAAACGTTTTTCACATAATAGTTATCTGGAATAAAAAAATTCTTTTATAATGTTAATTACTTTTTCCTGACATTTGTTTTGAAAGTTTATGCTTAGCAATTTTAAAATTTGGTTGAGACACTGATGATGCTGCTATAAATTATTTTGTATGTGTTATAATTAGTGTGTTGCCTCAATTTTCAACTGAAGGATTATAAATTTAGGATATTTTGGATTGAATTGCAGAAATAAAATAAATGATTAAAGAATAACAATCAACAAATCAATAAATTCAATTATTAATAGTTAAAAAAAATGTTACCATGTCAGTGAGTTTTTTCAAAAGGGTTATACATAAATTAAATTAATTAAAATTAATATTTTCAATCAATCATATACCTATTTTTTTCATTAAAAAGATATATTTATACAAAATATGTAACAGTAAAAGAGTAGTTCACAGAAAAAAATTGTACTTCGTTAAAAAATTTTATAAATTATAAAAACACAAGTTTTTCAAACTTCATAAAATAATGAATAGCGTACTGTACATATTGTTCTTGTAGCAAAAATTCTACATGTAAAAAATGTAATAAGATTGAAATACAAATAACGATTAATTAAACGTATTTATAAATTATAACATAAATTTAGCAATTGAAATAAAATTTTAGGAAATCCTATTCTAATCTCTGTTGCACTGTAACAATAGTCTCATTCTAAAATGAAAAATTAAAAGAAATTATAAAACTTATTCTTTTTCATAACTTTGGCATGAAATAAGCGACAAAATATTTTTTATTTAAAAAATAGACTTTTCATATTTTGGAAATTATATCATACAAATTTTCCTGGACATTTTCCGACTTCACCCCCTTTAAATTAATGTTTAGTCACAAAATATATAAAAAAAATTTTTGGAACCGTGGACTTTAATGTTACTATAGCAATCTCCCCTATTTCCCGACCTGACTTTTTCATGTGAGCACCGTTGCGCGGTACTCTCTGAATAAGCGGTTCAATTCTTCGTGAAAAATTAAAGGAAGACCGCAACCAGCCTAAACCATTCTTTTTTTATCAACAGTTGGTGGATTAAAGAATAATTTTAGCTAATTAAAATGTAAAAATTCTTAATTATATTGGTCACCAATAATTGGTGCAATAAAATAAAAAAAATCATTAAAAATGGCAAAATGAGTTTTTTTTATATTTATGATGTTTTTACAGAGAAATGGTGCAATGTACCGCAAAATTGATAAGAATATTTTCGACTTAATATTTGATGAAAAACACGAAAAATTATGTTCTTCCGAGAAAAATTAACAACCTGAAAATTTACTTTAGAGATTTTCCTAACTATTTTCCAGCTATCCACCCTCAAAATTCGTGTTCAGGGCACCAAAATACATAGGAAAAACTTTGGTGGAGCCGTGGATCTCCATCGGTTACGGAAAGTCTCCTAGCTACCTATATTAGTTATAAATGTCCTCCGTATTCAGGTGAAATACCCCGGTGGAAATGTACATTAAGGTTTGGAAAGATCCTGATTTAAAAGAACCTTTCTAATTTTTTGCGGTTTTTGGTACCAATCCATAATACAACTTTGCGAACTCTTATGAAAAAAATTGTCATGATTGTCGTTGATCCCTTCTGAACTTTTTTGATTCATTAAGTTTTATTAAGGAGTTGTAACCTTAATTTTATCGTATTCACAATTAATGAACAATTAAGATCGCTTTAGAATTGAACAGCACTGTAAAGTTTTCAGGAGAAACCTTCTAGATTGTATTTTAAAAAATTCTTCAGAAATATTTTTTACGTTTTATCATCGTATGAATATATTTATTAAATTATTGGTAAATAAATGATTATAAATCTATGAGATCATTTAAGAATACGGATGAATCTTTATATTTTCTGTTGAGACCTCACTTGATGATTTTCATATAGAAAAGCATCATGGTAATAAGCATCGCGTTGATCAGCGCAATGAGAGGGGATATAGAAAAGACCCGAACGCGCGTTCACAAGCTGTATATTGATTGAAAGGTTAATGAAACTTCACGAACTCTATAGAAGTAAATCGAGATGAATTATTACAATCTTGTAAAGAGTTTAATAGCTGTTAAAGATCCTTAAGAGGAAGTCGAGTATATATGTCCTATTGTAATCAAAAAATTGATTTTTTAACGAAAACTAATAATTTTAGCAAAAAATAAAGAGAAAGCCCCATCTTGTATCATAAAAAGCAATATTTTCTTTGATTAGGAAAAAATTTTTTTATCGATTCGTTTTAAAAAAAACCTTGAAAAACATAAAATATCGAGGTTTGGATGGACAATTCAGTTTTTCAAAGTTTTCTTTGGAACGAAGCGATAAAAATAATTTTTTCTCATAAGAGTGAAGCGTTCCCGACTTTATTCACGGTCGCCAGGTAATATTTTAATTACCGAATTTAAATTTACTTCATTATTTTAATTAATTCCATGCATATACAAGGTGCATACAACAATATTGTATAAGAAAATTATGTTTATCGACGATCTCCTCCAGTGCAATACTCTTAGAGATGCGATAATTTATAATTTTCTTTACGTGTGGATGAGAGGGTAGAATGATAAAAGTTATTATCGACGACTCCGTTGAGTGCAATACTCTAAAGAGTGCGATAATCAACTTTTTTATTATATGAGATATGTAGAAAAGTGTTTAAATCGACGACATCTTTGAGTGCAATACTCTTAGATGTGCGATAAATAACACTTCTATTTAATGCAAAATGAATAAACAAATTATTATCGACGACATATCCAAGTGCAATACTCTTCAATGTGCGATAATTAATTTGTTTAGTATTTATATGAAAAATGATTAATGAGATGAGATGAGTTATACTTTTATCAATAACTTTTTAAACACATCATTTAAATTTGAAATACTTAATCTTTTTTATTAAAAAATTAAGAAAATATATATTTTACAAAGATTCAAAAGTTACTTAGTATTTTAAGACAGAATGCTTAAATCTTATACTTCTGACAGTATAAGATTGAATGAATATAGTATCCATGTTAGATGTTACATGGTCGAACATCTAAAAGATAATGAGAGAGCTTGCTTGAGTTCACGCTCTTTTATATTATTTCTTAAACCTTCTATGAGGTTCTATTTCTTATTGAAGAATTATATTTTAGGAAATAGAATGTTCCATAACATTTATTTTAGATATTTACAAAAGAAACATTTAATTAAGATAAATGTATTAATAAAAGAAATATTCTATTTCCTTTACATTTCAAATAACTATTTTTTATAGTTAATTTTATTATTTATTAATTGAAAAAGTTAATCTTTTATATTTTAATTAATATCTTTAAACTTTAAATAGAGTAATCAGTTTCATACATATTATATAAATTGAATGTTCTATTTATATATACACAATTATTTTAGAAAGTTACATTTTATTATTAACAATTAAATATTGATAATACTTTTTATTAAAAGAAATAGAACATTCTATTTCTATAATCATTTTACTATATCTATATATATACATTTGAGTTATCTTATCGACCTCAGTAGGTAACTATGAAGTCCTACTTATTTTTTTAATGTAATTTAAATTTCTTATAACTAAAATTTATTCTATCTTTTAAATAATATAGTCATTCTTATGACATATTTGTGTTTAATTTAATAATTATACCCAAAATCAATATGAGCCGTTACAAGAGAAAATATTGCTTTTTATTATACGAGATGGGGCTTTCTTCTTATTTTTTGCTACAATTATAAGGTTTTGCAGAAAATTAAATTTTTTTATTATAAAAGGATAGAGATATACGACCTGCTATTAATAAAATACCGTGAAAATTATTTATGATTCTCAGTAACGATTTTGAAGTTATAAAAAAATATACGTATTATTAAATTTTTTTAACTCTTGAAATAGTTAAGCATACCATGGAATTGTTCGATATTGGAAATAAAGCCATTTTACACGACTAAGCTTTAAATTTTTTTTGTGAATAAATACAATAAATCGCACTGATTTATTAATACTAGGCAATTTTTCAGTTTATTAATAAGTTAATTTAATTAATACTATGATATGCCCTTCAAAAATCACTATTCAATATATTAGAAATTCATAAAAAATCTGAAGAAGTCATAATCATATTTTTTGATGTATGGGGATATCCACAAAACTTTTAATTCTCTAGTAACAGGTCATATTACAGCTGTTACTGGGTTACCGCATGATGCACATTATTTAAACTAGGTTCAAATCTTTTGTGCTATCCTGTAACTCTATTTCTGATGTATTTTGTAAATGTTTAACAAACGGCGCAGTAGATATTTCTATGAAACATTCATTTTTACACATGAAAAATTACCGTAATTTATCTTATGTGTAAATTTACTTTTTATAGAATTATCTGCTGCGCCGTTTGTCGCACATTTACAAAATACATCAGAAATAGAGTTACAAGATAGCACAAAAGATTATAACCTAGTTTAAATAATGACCTGTTACTAGAGAATTTAAAGTTGGGTGGATATCCCCATATAATACCATGGTGGTACACATGAAATTGGAAAGGTTCCAAAAATATATAAATTACAATAACTTTTCTGATGAGGATATATTATTCAGATTAATATTATTTTTAAAATTAGATAACATTATTTTTATTTTTAGGAGCATGACGAAGCTTCCAGTCTTCTAATAATATTTCCAATCCTAAGTTATGAATAAACAATGCGTTTAATAAAATTTTTTTGCGACAAAGAAAAAATTTGTAAGACTCAACTCGAGTGCGGACAACTCAAGAAACCCACAAAAATACTACATAAAAAGTAATAATACAAACTTTCAATATAACGTATTTTAAGATTAGGTTTGTCGAGCTTGATATAATTTCCAATCCAAGTTCATAAAAAATTTACAAGTTTAAATGATTTTTTATTTCAACAAAAATTATTGTATTAACATAGCTTTAGTGCGGACAAGTCATTATATTTGTTTTTCTCATCCGTGCTGAGTAAGTGGCCTATAGCGCATGCGTTTTCGGGGTAGTAAGTAGCTAATAGCGCGCGCTGCGTGTGTTGTTTTTTGAGGGCGTGTGTTTCACAGCTATGTATAATATTATTTCGTATTAAATCACGTAAATACGTTACATTCTGTAAAATAATGTCACGCAAAAGCGTTAATTAATGTGAAATCGCAAAGGTTTATACAAGCGCAGCGCCCTCATACTGTATCTCATCGACCATGTGATGAATTTTATACTCTATCTCGCTTTAACCTCTGACAAAGTAAATCGTATCATCTATTCTTGTATTATTTCTACATCAACGAAATCGTAATTATTCCGTATAAACGTGAAATTGGTGAACTAAAAGTATGTAATTTAATTACAAATAGTAGTACCAAAAAGTATTGAAATATACTATTGCGAGTCAGTCGTACGGCAGATATGAGAGAGAGAGAGTCTCGGGCAATGGCGCTACTCGCCACGCTCGTGCGCCAACTTGCCCTCGTGCGCAATAGTGAACTAAACCTTACTCGTTACACAATATACTATTAATTTACGAATTTAAAATGATATTAATGAAATAAAAAAAGCAAAACTCGATTGCTGCAGCTCCAACATCAGATAAATATTACGGAAAGAAACATAATGAATCACCCAAATTCACAATTTTATAAATTACAACTGAATCACTGGAAAAATAGTTGCATACAATAGACTTTTCCAAATTTTATGAGTAACGGCTTATAATTGAAATTTCAATGTCGGAACGATTCGGAAAACTTGAAAAATTTATCAATTTTCATTTCATAATAATTCTTAAACATTCTTTAAAGACCGGAAAAATATTTGTTCCGATTCTTTCAGAAATTTTCGGGTCATTTTAACGAGGATATAACTGATGATGATGTAACAAAATTCAACTGCAATAATCACAAATTTTCCAATCGAAAACGTTTTCATAAATAATTTCCATAACTTTATAATTTCCGCGAAAATAATCATAATCTTCATAATTCTGCGAAAATGACGATTTATATTGACTTTTTCATAAATTTAAGTAACTTATAGAAATTTTCTCAAATTCAATTTACTTGTTTTTGTCATAAAAAACGAAAGATAATTAGTCTTAAAGCAGACTTAACGTAGGTAAATATTATTTTTTTATATACGCTTTTCTTATATTCGCCTTCATGTCTGTTTGTTTGTTTGTCTGTCTGTAATCACGCGCTCGATTTCAGGCACTTTTTGACAGATATAAATTCTGACAATTGGCATAGACTTTGGTCTTGGATGACAATACAATAATCAGTTGTCATTTTGGTACCTGGACATCCAGGTCGATGATAATGGGTGTGAAAAGTCATCTCTGAGGAAGTATTAATGGGGAGGCTTCCTTCGGGTGGAGGCGAGTTTCTCGGGGGTTTTCAGGGTTGCTAAAACCGAATTAAAGATCAAACAATTGCCACAAAGTGATGCACGTTGTCCAGAATACGCATGGACGTCGTCTCCGAGGAAGTACAAGTGGGAAGGCTTTCTCTGGGTCGAGGTGGGTTCCCCGGGAGATTTCGGGGCTGCTAAAACCTAATTCGAGGTTTGAAAGTGAATCTATAATGCATAATAATGATTTAGGATGAAGAGGTCGAACTGGAGTACCAAGTCGCCGATAACGGATGTACCTGAGTGTAATCTTCGAAAAGTCTGGTTGCAATGTAACTCTGAATGATAATAAAAACAATTTTAACTTAAAAATAGAAAATACAAAATTTTAAAAACATGCTTTAAAAATAAAATACAATAATTGAATAAATAGACTAAAAAGTATAAAATAAATAAATTAACTTTCTTGATATTACTTTTATATAGTTTCATTCCAATAATCAATAGAAAATTTCACAACAACAATTTAAAAAGAAAAGTGTGGTTGCTGAAATTTTTTCTAAAATCTTTTTAAGAAATTATTAAAGATAGTATTGAAATTATTATTAGATTTACTGAAAATCAGTGCACACCCTTTTCTTTTATAATTTTTGTTGTAAAATTTTATCTTGATTATTGCAATGAAACTGTATAAAAGTAATTTTAAGAAATTTAATTAATTTATTTAATACTTTTTAGTGCATTTTCTCAATTATTGGTTTTTTTTTAACAACGTGTTTTCAACATGAAAAAAACATTTTTTTATTTAATTATATTATTTCACCAATTAGATAAACTCAAATATCTTCATATTATAATTTGCAAAATGTGTTTTTTATTTAACATCAATTATTGTTTTAAGTATTTATCTAAAGTTTATAGTATTCGAGAAAACAATTCATAGAAAAAAAAAATTTTTTAATTCACATTACCTCATTTCAACACTTTTATGATTTAGACCTATAAAATTTTTTGTTTATGTTTTGTGTATGAAAATATATGATTAATCTGTAACTAAAAGAATAATTTATAGACCACCAGTTATTTTATTACCGCAATTAATATAAATGCAAATCTTAGTACAATAACATAAAACTGGCTGACAAATTTTTGAAAAAATTAGGGAACGTAGATATCTGTATAACATAACCTTTTACTTTGGCATTCTGTACTTTTCTCAATAACGTCATTATAAATTTTCTATTTTGAAGTGAAACTTCTTTAGCAACGGTATACACCTCCCATAAGAGACGTATAAAAAAATTATACGGGAGTGAATTGATTTCATGACGGTACATGCAACGGAACTAATGAAACGGAAGTGTATATATATGAGGGGCGTCCGCACCTCCTATATGTAAATCAAGGTACTAGATACGTATAAAGAAAAATTCGCAGGACTGACTTGATGTCAAATGCACAGATAGTGCATGAAATTAATGTTTATGTATTTTTCTAACAAAGTTGGGTTTTGTAAAATTTAATTTTTGTAAAAAAGATTATAATTAAATTCATACTTTACAAATTTTAGACCTCGTAAAAATTTAATTTTAGGAATATTATTTATAAAATAAATTCTCAAATCATTCTTACTGGATCAATAAACCTATAAATACATTGTATTTTATTATGTTATTCATTGTTTTGTTGTCCACTTTGAGGATTTAAAACGAACAGTGAAGGAAATTCAGTGGATAGTACAGATGAATTGCTAGCTAGTTTAAGAGTTGGTATAGATGGTGAACCATTACATGATGATGGAAGTCAGGGGACAGCAAATAATGGTACCCATTATGAGTTATCACGATTGAGTAATTCTACAGGAATTACAAATGTTTCAACGGCGCCTTCTGTTTCATTAAGTGATGAGCAAAAAGAAATGTTAGGTGTCTGCTGTAAAACTTGTTATTTGGATGGAAAATTTTTCGAAGCAGATTTGACGAAATCAAATGGCGATAAAATCATAGCAAAATGCATGACTTGTAACCAAATTATTCATGGAAATCTTAAAGTTTCATCAAATTTTTATCGCCATTTAAAGGTTATTGTTTTTATATATATATATATGTCATTAAATTAACTAATTTATTTATTGTTATTGTGACTTGCAAAATTTAAAAAGTAAAAATTGTACTTTTTTAAAAATACCTTGACAAAGTCAATATTTAATGGTATGAATCGAGAAAAAATGTTAATGTTTTTTATGACAGTACATTCAAATATAAAGTTAATATTTAGATGAAATATCAAGTATCATGTTTCAATAAATATCTTGTTCAATGATGAATTTTCTCTTATGGATATATAAAATTGAACATTATTTATATTAAAGTTATATACCTTATCAGAAAAAAAGGTCAGCCATGTTGGTAGGTGACAATAATAATAAATTTTATCTGCTATAGTAAACACAGAATAAAATGTTGTGTTCACTTTTTTACAATGTCATCAAATTGCTTTTTTAATACCTAGTCCAAAAGTACCATATTTTCTCCTGTCGTCGAAAATAGAATATGGTATTTTTGGCCTCTTGTTGGAAAATTTGTATTTTCACCTCGAGAGTAAATGAAGAATGACTTTAATTTTATGTGAATTGTCATCCAAGCCTAACAGGAGTTCTTTATTTTTACTCGCTCTAGGTGAAAAATATACTATTTCATACAAAACCAAAAAATATTAATAATATTAAATGTTTATTTTGTATTAATTTTATGATATAACATAATTATATTTTTAGAGAAAACACGAAGATAAACTACAAAGCTATCAGCAATATAAAAAATTTTAAAAATTGGATGGTGATGATGAAGATGAAAATGATGTTGTTTTTCGACGTGTGACATGTGCTTTTTCTCAAAATACTTTTGAAAAAAATGTTGAGTTTTTATTGAGAAATCAACTTTCTCTTCGTCTAGTTGAAGATTCAGCTTTTCGAAAAATATTTAATGGTTGTATATTTTATATAATATTTTTTTA
Source organism: Anastatus disparis (assembly GCA_017163975.1). NCBI lineage: Eukaryota > Metazoa > Arthropoda > Insecta > Hymenoptera > Eupelmidae > Anastatus > Anastatus disparis. The sequence goes on from JAFFSR010000118.1 coordinate 1,247,728, forward strand.
ATTGTATTAATGAATAACATTTTATTTAAAATATTTTGATTTCAAAATTAAACATGGTGACGCTCCGTTAAAGCATTTGACTCGTTATACTGCTGGAAAAAAAGTTGATGATTTATATTATAAACAATTAGACAAGATTAAAATGGCTTTAGCTAATGCAAACCATGTCTGTACAACAGCAGATATTTGGACTAGGTCGAATAGAAGATTTTTAGGTGTAACTGCTCATTGGGTAAGATGACATGTTATTCACATAAAGTAGTTAAGAAATTACAATAAAATCAAAATTATTTCTATTTTCAGATTGATGATATATCTTTGGACAGAAGATCAGCAGCTTTAGCTTGTAGACGATTTGAAGGATCGCATAACTTTTCCAATATAGCAGAGCAACTATCTATTATCTATTCGACTTTCGAGCTAACTACTGAAAAAATTGTATCTACAGTTACGGATAATGGGAAAAATTTTGTTAAAGCCTTTAAAGAATTTGGAATAGAAAATCCAGAAAATTATTTTCCAGGTTATTTAAATTGTTATTTTAAATCAATTGTATTAAAAATTAAATAAATAGACATTTAAATTATTGGATGAATATAATCAATTCTTGAATTAAATTAATATGAAATAATAAAGTAAATTAATAACTGTCAATTATCGGTAGATTTTCTTTAGATTTTATAATTTCTCATGAAACGAAATTTAATCAAACAAATCTAAATTTATTAAAAAAGCTAATTTTGCTTAAAAGTTATAAATATAATGAAAAAAATTAAAAATTCGAATTTTAAATTTATATGAAAATTCTTTATAAAATCTTAATAAATTTTCAAATTATTATATAAAAATTATTGCAGATGAGGATTCAAATGATTCTGAAGAGGAAATGGAAGAGTTTGAAGAAAATGATGGCGAAGAATCACTGTTTATGAATAGTAACGATAATGTAAATCCTGTAGAAGATGAAGCAATATTTTCAAATATAACACTATCTCGTCATTTTTGATAGATCAGCCATACCTTGAGTTTGATTGCAACAAAAGAGCTTGTAGACGCAATTGACAGAGTTCCAAATATTAAAAAGTGTCATAAATTTATCATGGAAAAATGCCAACAATTATGGAAATGTTTAAGATCACCAAAAAAACGAGAAGAAATGAAAAAAATTTTTGAATACAGTTTATAGAGGCCCGTTATAACAACGTGGAATTCTACGTATGACGCCTTTAAACAAATCATTTCGTTTAAAGAAAAAATTGATGATGAAAGAATTCGTGACATGTTGGAATCTAATAAAATCTTAAGAAAAAAAGATTTTGAATTTATTGAAGATTATTTGAAATTGGGTCAACCCCTGGCTTCAGCGATTGATATTTTACAAAGAGAAAAAGATTGTCATTATGGTTATCTTTTACCAACATTGTTGACTATCCGAAAAAAATGGAATACTTTATCGGCAAATAAAAGTTTGTCTATGTGTGAGCCACTGTTGAAATATTTAAAGGAAGCTTGAGACAAAAGATTTCATGATTTTTTTGAAATCATTAACAATGGCGAATCAACAGCTATAGCAGCACTCACGCACCCCAAGTTTAGAGCGAAATGGATTTCGTGCTATGATAAAAATACACAAGCAAAAATAAAAAGGCTTGTTGAAGAATTCGTTAGGCCTAAAAAGCCGGAATCAGCTGTTCCAGATAATGAGAATACTGAAGACACGTTTTTTTATTTTGATGATGACAGCTCAAATGCATTACTAAAAACGGCTTTTGCACCTCAAGAACAAGAAGAAAATGAACTAATGAGGTTTTTAAATGAAAAAACGATGTCTTTGGAGTCTTTAAATAATTTGCCAGTTGTTAAAAGCTTATTTTTGAAATTTAATACCACATAACCTTCTTCAGCTCCAGTAGAAAGATTATTTTCTCATGCTACTTTAATGAACATGCCAAAATTTAATAGATTGTCCGATATTGAATTCAAAAAACGAGTGCTGTACAAAGCAAATGGACTCAAAAGTTATTTGTAAGGGTATAAAGCTTTGAACTTAATAATACTTATTTTATTATTTTTATGAATAAGCAAAAAGTTTAATAATTTATAATTGAATATTTATAATTATACAGAAAAATTTTTTATAAAAGCAATCTTTTAATATGAATAGGTAAAAATTTTTTAAAATAATAATCGCGATATTCAAAATCATCGAAAGATTTACATTGGCTGAGTAATCGCCACTTCATAAATTCTTTTTAAATGTTTCATATTAGAAAATTATCGCGATATTATGAAATATATGAAAGCTTACATTGGCTGAGTAATCGCTACTTTATAAATTCTTTTTAAATGTTTCATATTAGAAAATTATCGCGATATTATGAAATATATGAAAGCTTACATTGGCTGAGTAATCGCCACTTCAAAAGTTATTATTCAAACTCTTGTGTTAAATATACAATCATGATATTAAAAATTAACCAAAAATGTACATTGGCTGAGTTATCGCCACATATAATATTGTAAATTTTTACCAGCATGAAGTAAATAAATATTTTAAATAAATGACATGAAAAAAATTGTTTTATTGCTTTATATAAGGTCACATCGTATAGAAAAAAATTCAGAAGTCATGCATAAATAGCTATAGAGAACCTGTGTATTTATATGAGCCCACATAATTAATATACGATGTATCCATAGTCCATACACAATATGCATAAATGCGTCTAATTATGTAAATCTTATTCATAGTCAATATATTATCTCCATTTTAATTTATTTTTTTTATTCGAAAAACCAATTTTCTTATTAGCAAAGGACAGAAATATGATTCTTCCTCTCAAAATATATCTTCATTTTCTATAATTTTGTAATAATATTAGATATCTCTAATGATTTCAAAGATTTATGTCTATTAAGAAAATAATATTTATAATAAATGATGTTTAAAAATATTACTTTTTATTTTTATAAAAAATTAAAGTTTCATGATTTCACGTAAATAGCAAGAATGTTTATTGTTCGGTTAAATAAACAAAAATGTTAAAGATTTAATGAAAATTATATGTAAATGCAGACCTAATTCAGAATTTCTTTATCTTTGGAATTTGACTTATATAGATTTTAAATGATTAAATTCAAATAAAATGAATTACTAAAATGATTTCTTAACTTTCGTGGTAAGTAAATAATTGCTAAGATTCATAAATTCTCAAATTTTTTAAATAATAGCGCTTATTACCTGTGTATCGGAATGATGTTTGATGAAAAAATGTTAAAATTATTCACTAATTACAACAGTAATATGCTTTCTCGAAGTTAAATTTCGCTGGCATCATTCGAACGAAAAATTCATAAATTAGTAGGGATACTACCGCAAATTTATATGCATGATCCTTACGTATGGGTATCGACTACGAGTAAATCAACATATTTCATGGAACTTGCATGAATCTTAAACAATAGTTCTTTTAAAATCTTTTTATTTCTGAGTATTCTTCGACCTAATCAAACAACCTTAGAATCGAAATCTAAAAGAATCTCCAAGTTTCATTTGACGTAGTCCCTGCAAATGTCTGTAAACTTCATAATCGGTATGGAAAATTTCAAAATTCATTCATAGACGATTTCCAGGTAGCCAGGATCACCTGGATATTGTGAGATGTCATCTCGGGAAACGTACATGTTATTAATAAATAATGGTTAAATTTCATAAGATATTCTTGTAAACAATGTTTATTTTACTCGGAACATCCATGTTTGGCTAGATAACATTTGAAACAACTTCAAAGTAGTTATTAAACTATAAGTTGAATTTCAAAAGTTTTAGCTGTAGATGATGTTTAAGTTGTCATTAACACCTAGGTATCCAAAGACGGCGATCGTGGGTACCACAGCATAATAAATAACTATTTTTTAAATATTGTCTACATCGATAAGGTAAAGTATGTATGTATATATAAAGTTAAATATGTGTTTGTATGTGTGAGCGTGTGCGTGCGCGTATGAGTTGAAATTAAATATTCCATATAAACTTTAATAAACTTGTGTGTGTACGTGCGATTCTACATGAAATGTCCCTTATGTTATATATATATATATATATATATATATATATATATATATATATATATGTTTATATCATGCTTGTGAGTCGACATGAAAAGTCCCACGTACATGAACGCGTGTGTGCATGCATGCGAATTGACATGAAACGTCTCATATATATAAACCTAAGGGTACTTACATAGGTGTGTACAAGTTGTCATGAAATGTCCCATATATATATATAGAAAAGCCTGTGCTTGCGAGTACGTGCGAGTTGGCATTAAATGTCCCATATATATATATATATATATATATACATATATAAACAAAAAAATTGCGGGTGAACGTGAGCAAGTTGATATGAAATGGACCATATATACATATGCAAAAACCTGTCTGTAAGGTCGTACATGAGTTGACATGAAGAGTCGCATGTATATAAAAGCGTGTATGCATGAATGCAAATTGACATGAAACGTCCCGTATATGTAAACCTGAAGGAACTCGGATAGGTGTGTGAGAGTTGTCATGAAATGTTCCATATTTATATAGAAAAGTCTGTGATTATGAGTACGTACAAGTTGACATGAAATGTTATATATATATATATATATATATATATATATATATATATATATATATATATATATATATAATTCTGTGTGTGTGCGTGCGCATTGGCATGAAATGTCGCATATATATAAACCTGTATGTACGTGTGTTGAAATTGATATAAAAAATCCTATGTATATTAACGTGTGCGTGCATGCATGCGAATTGACATGAAATGTACCATATACATGAACCTGTGTGTGCATGCGTTATAATTGACATGAAAAATCCCATGTTTTTTAAAGCCTGTGTGCATGCATGCGAATTGACATCAAATATCTCATATATATAAACCCTTGTCTGCTTGTGTTTCAATTGACACGAAAAATCCCATGAATATTAACGGGTGCGTGCATGCATGTGAAACGACATGGAACGTCCCATATATATATAAACCTGTCTGTGGGTGCGTTCTAGTTAACGTGGAATGTCCCATGTATGCATTTATATATAAATATCTATATATATGAACCTGTCTGTGACTGCGTTCTAATTGACGTGGAATGTCCCACGTATGTACGTATGTATGTATGTATATATATATATATATATATATATATATATATATATATATATATATATATATATATATACAGATATATATATATATATATATATATATCAACTTGTCTGTATGTGTGCGTGTGGGTCGACACGAAATGTTGCATATATATGAGCCCGGGTGCGTATGTATGTGCGCGTCAACATATGTTTTTCCATATACATATATATGATAAAAATTCCTTAGTACGTTTAATTACAAAGGAATTGTGGAATTTTTAATTAAAGCCCTCGAATTCACAAATATATTTTAAGTTATTAGTACTATTTGTTTTTAATTCAATCTTTTTTATCAAGAATAGGTAAATGATAAATTTAAAATTAATTAATTAATAATTATAAATAAATTAATTAATTTTAAATTTATGTACACAAGTAAAGAACGTTTTAGGATATATAATATATAAACACAACTTGTCATTTTTCTCGTCTCTTGAGTCGTCTCTATTTTAATATTTCGCGTCGTTACTTGTGCTGTACAGCCTACTATGCATTTGAATAACTGTAATTTTTTTATTTGACTTTTTGTAATTTCTTTGTTTGATTTTCTGCAATTCGTTGATTATTCCAATGTTATCTGAATGCACAGTAGGCTGTACAGTACAAGTAACGTCGCAAAATATTAAATTAAAGATGACTTGAGAGTCGAGAAAAATGTAAAGTTGCGTTTTTATATTATATGTCTGAAAAAGTTCTTAACGTGTGTCTATATATGCACGTTTTCGTTTTTAATTTTAATTTTTTTTTCAACAAGAACACAAGAAATTTTTTATATTATCGAATAAATTCATGAACAAAACCCATTTTTTAACCAAATATATTATTATTATTTCTTGGGTTTACACACATTAAATTTATAACATTTGTAAACTTTGCTGGCTTCAGTCTTAATTTACATTTCTTCTTTAGGTAATCTATAAATAAATCATCTATTGTAAATTAAATTTTTATTTTTAATCTAAAATATGTTTTTAATTACAACATTGTACATTACGTAACGGGTATGGAAAGGCTTTATTTACGAAACGAGAAGTTTCCGGCCTGAGTCGAAGGTGAGGGTCATAACGAGTTTCGTAAAAAAGCCTTTCCATACTAGTTGCGTGGTGTATTTTTCGCAATGAGAGCCAAAAAAGAGCAAAAGTGGCGATTTTTTCGGGTTAGAATGGCGAAAAAATAACTTCTACTCTACTGTGCTTGAAATATCATTAAGAAATAGTAAATTTTTCGTCGATCTTCTTGATGATTTTTATTCTAATGCCTCAATTATTAAAAACTTCCTGTATGTTTGTATTATGTATGTATTGTGTATGTATGAGCGCTATATATATATATATATATATATATATATATATATATATATATATATATATATATATATATATATATATAGCGCTCCTTCAAACAGTATTGTCTCTGATAGTTGCACAACAAATATCATAAAAACAAATTAAATTAGATACAAAATACTAACTTTTTATTTCTTTTTAAATTAATGATTGAAAAAAAATTCAAACGGAAACCGAAAGAATTTTCAAAAACCTAATATTTATTACAGATGTTTTTTCTGTTACGAGACTTTTCAATAAAGTTACAAGTGATCGTATATATTGTTGAGCAGTACATGATCAAATTAGAATCAAAATTATTCAAATAATTCAAATATTTTTTTTTCAAATTTTTTCAAAAAACTGAAATTTATTTCTAGGGAAATGAATCATAGAAAAAATTGTAATAATATGTAATAATATGTAAAAAAAATGTAATAATATGTCAAACGTAATACAGTGAAATTATTTATTTTTAAATGATTTATATTTAGTGCTCAATTCAAAGTTTCAAGAAAAACATCGACTAAACTATAGTTTAGAACCGCAATTATAATTCACATACGCACTGTGCATTTTTTTAATATTTTTTAAAAATTATGAAAAAAACGCTGCCAAGTGCTTTGGCGGAATGCTTTCTCATAGAGCTCTTTGAGTTTCATTAATTTTTTTATATTTATTCAAATGTGATTTTAATATATAACTAGTGGGCATATATTTGCACTTGACTTATGTAATTCTTATCTAATTCTTGGGGTAAAGTGCTGCTGCAAGGTTCTTACGTAAAATACAAAAAAAAAATTAAAAATCGAAAATTTTTTCAAATTTTTAAAATGGCTCTATAAAAAATAAATACACTATGAATACAAATTTTCAATAGCTTCCCGCCTAGTTATACAAAAACATAGATGGTATACAAAATTTGAAGCAAATTCATCGAGTAATTTTCGAGATCTAACTGGTTAAATAAATAACATTTTCTTTTCAAAATTTCAAAAACGCTCTAAAATTAAAACTAAGCTATGAAAATCAATTTTTGAAAATTTCCCTTCTTTTGGCAGTCGCAAATAATTTCCCTGCAATTTTTAGAACAAATCTATCAAGTACTTTACGTAGAATAAAAAAAAATAAGAAAAGAAGAATCGAAATTTTTTTTAAAATCTTTAAAATTCTCTAAAATTGTAACCACGCTAAGAAAATTAGTTTTTTAAAGCTTATTTTTTTCAGACAATAGCGAATTAATTGTATAAAAATTTTGGAGGAAATTTATAGTATGGTTAACGCAAAAAAGAAAATAAATAAAAAATAAAAATTTTTTTGAAAATTTTCAAAGTGCTCTAAAATTAAAACTGCGCTGAGAAAATTAGTTTTCCAAAGCTTGTTTTCTACAGACAGTAGTGAATTAATTGCATACAAATTTTGGAGCAAATCTATCAAATGGTTTTCGTAAAATAGAAAAAAATTAAAAATAAAAATTTTTTAAAAAATTTTAAAAATGCTCTAAAATTAAAAGCGCGCTAAGAAAATTAGTTTACAAAATTTTTTATACTTTTGGCAGTCGAAATTAAGTTCCATACAAATTTTCGAACAAATTCTTCGAGTAGTTTACGTAAAATACAGAAAAAATGAAAAATCGAAATTTTTTAAAAATTCTTAAAATGATTCTAAAAACCAAAACTACGCTAAGAAAACCAATTCTCAATAGCTTCCGCACCAGTTCAGCAAAAAATTGAATTGTATGGAAAATTTGAAGTAAATCTTAGTAAAATTTATTATTGGCTTAATAAATAGAAACATTTTTTTTTTAAATTTCAAAATGCTCTAAAATTAAAACTCAGCTAAGAAAATCAGTTTTTAAAAATTTATTTTATTCGGGCAATTACAAATAAATTCCATGCAAATTTTGAAGCAAATCCATCGAGTAGTTCTCGAGATACAGTTTACTAACTGAATTCATACATCCACACATACACACACACACCCACACATACATACAGACATTTTCTGGAAACCACTTTTTTCGACTCACCGAGTTCAAATATGTACAAATTAATGAAAAAATAGAAAAAAATTTTTTTTATCGATACAATGCTTTCTCTATGAGAAAGCAAAAATATTAATTATATTTTTGGCTATTATTGAGTTAAGTTTTAAATTTGCATAAAAAAGATTATTATAATATGCGATTCCCATATCGAATATAATAATTATCATATACTACTATAAGTTTTTATATATACTATGATTATTTTGAAGATTTAGTTAAATGTTTAACTATTTTCATTTCCGTTACTGTTTTTTATATAAATCAAATTATACTTTTTATTTTTGCAATATATTATGATGTACAAATATAATAAAATTAATAAATTTTGTTGAAATCAATAAAAGATGCTTATTTTTCAACTTCATAATTTTGATTATTGAATAATGCCGTCTTAAAAATTTATTACTTATTTTAAGTAATTGACCCTTATAGTATATGTATGGTATATGATACTGATTGTATAACATGAAATAGTGAAGAGCTCTTTATGTTTTTAACCTATGATTTGACAATGTTATAAAGATTTGTAATTCTCATTAGTAATAATCAATTAACCATATTTTTTTATAATCGTAAAGATTTTTGTCTATTACGTAAATCTCTATTTCCCATTTTTTTTAACATGATAAGATATAGCTTTATGAATTTTGAAAATAAATTATTTTGCATAACTTTGGCTAAATAAGTTGCAAATGTATTTAGGAAGCCTTCTTTTAACTCAGAACTCGCACTTATCTACTTCATGAGTTACAAATTTGTATTGGGTAAACATATATAATTTTTTAAAGTTTTTTTCAATGAATCATTAAAAAATTTCAGTAAATTAATTGTTTTTATATCTATTACCATTATATGCTTATTATTTAAACATTTTCGGCATGCTTTTAAGTTGCTTAGTAAATTGCAAATGCATTTAGGAGACCTTCTCTTTACCCAGAATTACCATTATTCTACTTCATGAGTTGATATTTTGTTGCGCGTATACATATTTATTTAATGTTAAATATATTTTTAAGCAAAGCGTGACGGAAAATTGTTCATTTTATGAGAAGCAAGACTGTCTCTAAACCAAAAGAAGTATTAACTTCTGTCGACCAGTCTCCACGACTGCCACACCTTGTTTTTTTAAAATTTAATAGTTCGTAAGTTAAAATAATTGAAGGATAATTAAAAGCATTATTATCAAAGGTGAGGTTAAATACGTAACCTGCAGCTCTGTTAAAAGAAAATTTTATTAGATTCTGTATACGCGCTTTTGAGGTTTTTACGAAGACGCAAATTTCTTAATTAACGTGATAATATAAATAGATAATATTTTTAATTTTATACAAAATAATTCAAAATTATATGTATACAGCTTTTTTCAAAATTTTTCTTTCATGCATTTTGTTGTCTTTATATTTAATTTTTGTTGTTTGATTTGCTTCAACGTTAAATAATTATTATCTGCTTAATTATGGATGTATAAAAAATCTTCTTATTATTTTTATCTCTTTAACATTAATTTTTTTTTTTATTTTTAGTTATAGACAGATAGTTATATATATTTGCAGTTCTTTCTCCGAATAACATTTATACATACATATAAGTAAATAAATAAATCTTTTAGTAATAAGGAATATGCTGTATTAGAATATAAGTTTAATTTCTTGTAATAGTTTTAAGAAAAAAGCAGTAAGTTCGCGAGCCGTATACGCTACCTCAGCATTTTTAGGCGCGATGAGAAGATATCTTCTGTCACCGAATGTGAGATTTTAAAGAGTTTCTCACGGTCGAACCAACCAATAGGATTCTTGTAAACTATTGAAAGATATACATTTTTATCTCTAAATTTACACCTTTCTTGTAGAGAAATAATGTTTAAGTAAGTCAGTCGGCAGTCAGTTCTCCCGAGCAGCAATACAAGCAAAAGAGAGAACCTCAATAAAAAACTTGTAAACTAGCGCTGAATTCTACCACGCTATTAGTTTTTTCTTGTTGCTTCTTAAATTGATTCCTCTTACAAAAAAAAATCAAGCAACGCGAATTCGGAACGCGCTTAAATCAACGAGTTATTTTTTTTTCTCGTTGGTTTATCTCACAATCCACACAATGTACTGTGTTTAAAATATTTCTGCAAAGTTTAATCACAGCGTTCCGATAAAAAAAGGAATTTTAACAACAAAAAAAAACTTCGCAACTCCCCTCTTTCACGATTCAATTAAATAAAACAAAAATAAATCACCAATACTCTGTACGCAAATGATGAACCGATCAACGAAGAAAAAGGAAATTTTTTTTGGGAAATTTTTCGTAATTACGCGGTCGAACTTACAGCTTGCCAATTAAATTAACAATAAGAAAAAGTAAACAAATTGTGCAATCAATAAAAAAAAATATAATTACAAAATATTCGCTAGTAACCGCACAATCGACTTGTTTATCGACTATAAATCAAAGTCTTATAATCATAATAATAAATATATTCTCCGAATCGTGCTAGTGAAAAAGTTTAACTCAATAAATAGATTTCAATCAACTAGTTCCTGGTTATAATTTATTTAACGACCTAACCAACCATAAGCAGGTAACCAGAGGGGAGCACCATATCATATTTCAACACTTCAACTAAATATTTAAATAATCTACGACCACACGAAACAAGAAATATCTCCCAATTAAATATAACGTCCGAGTAAACCTATTCAAGGTGACCGAACATAACAAAGTGAATAATATCCCAATTATTTTTTTCATATTAACATAAAAAGTGATTTAAATTTTATTGCAACAAGAAGGTCGCTGTTTAGACATTTTAATAAATAAATAATGATTATGTCAAGCCTAGTGCATTTTATTGAAATTTCATGCATAAAATAATCCTGTTGATAGTAAAGCTTGCGATTTCAACACCAAGTACTACACTGATAGAAGTCTTAGCGGACTGCCTGCTAAGAGGGGAGGTGTGCAGTCCGCTCATACTCAGCGGTAAACAGCAAGAGAAATGTTGGCGTTTTGAATTCCAACGAGTTGCGCGCGGACGGTCGGCTGATATCAGTTGGCTTTCAAAACGCCAACACTTTATTTATATTTACCAAAAGTTTTCAAGCGTACTGCGCACGCTTGTAGTATACTGCGCACTCACACTTCGGCATGCAGTATACAAAAAGTTCTTTCAGTGTACTCTTGTTCTGTCGATTTAAATGAAGAACTGTATCCAGGGGCATCATCAACCGTATCAGAATGTCTTTAAGTATTGTTCTACTGAAATCAAAGCTTAATCAACTTGATGTTCATACTTCCTATACGTTGAAATTATTTTCGAATGTTTTGCTACAACTAAACGGGTATCCTTCATCTCATTATGAATTTAAGAAATATTTTAATCTTTTAGATAAGGTAAAGACCCCAAAACGTGATCACTTTTCGAGAAAATAATGTTAAATTGAATGAAAATAACAGAAAAAGAATGATGAAGATTTAATTTTTTTTATTATTATAAAGAAAGATCTTAGTTTTAAAATAAAAACAAAAAAAATTCTTCGTATACACAAATTTAATGTGAAAGGATTTTTAAAAATCATTTCTTAGATACTAAAAGTTGATCACTAAAATCTGCGTTGATTTATTTGCACTTCAAATTGTATTTGAAAAAAATTTGATAATTTTATATTTAAAAATATAGAATTTAAATGTAGTAACTTTTTAATAGTTATTTCCTTTCGTTCATTATCAGTGATTAACTTATTTATTTTTGATCATTTATTGAATACTGATCGCGTTTTGGGGTACTTACCTTAATATCATTCTAAAAAAGCATTTTTATTGTGGCCTTTGCAATTTTTTTGAGAATAACACCAATTTTAACACTAACAATAAATTGACCTATCAAGATTGAAGATATTCGAGTTGTAATTTCCTGCATCTGTAAAGTTAAAAAAAATTATTTTTCCCAACGTGGTGAACAAAAACCAATTTTCGACGCCTGTTTTGAGTGAGCAAAATACTAGATTCTCCTACTAGTGAAGAAATGTGGTATTTTGCTCACCTAAAACAGGCACCGTAATCGGATTCCGCTCACCTTGTTGGGAAAAATTCTATACCCCACTCGTGGCAGAAAAGGTCACTCTTCTTTTTTGTCACTCTCGCTACGTCCGAGTGACAAAACGACTCGTGAGGGAATGACTTATTTTGCTCACTAGTAGAGTAACGTACTATTTTGACACTCGAGGCCAAATATTCAATTTTGGTTGCCTAATTATAGAGGTAAAAATAGTTCTTTTTATCTTAGGGAAAAAAGTAGTTTTAAAACTATTTCATGTGCCTCGAGCAAAAAAAGTAGTTTTAAAATTACTTTGTCTCCCTCAAAAAAGCATTTTTTTTTTAAAAAGTTTCGATGGGCTGATGGGTTGATAAGTTGATGGGTCGATGAATCAATGGATGAATTTGTCGATGGGTGAATAGATTGATGTGTTGATTGATCGATATGTCGACGGGTTGTTGGATTTGACGAGTATAAGTGATAGCTGATGGATTAATGGGTAATTTCATTATTTTTTTTTAATCTACTGATTTGATATAGTATCCGTCAAGTTCAACTTTACGGATTGTTTTCGGGCCGTAAGTGTTATTTTACGGACATTTGAATGTAAAATTTTTAAATCTTTAAAATACTTATTTTTAGATACTTTAAAACAATTTAAAAGATGCTGTTATGAGTTTCGTTAGTTGAAACTTTTTTTTCTTTTTTTTTAAACATTGTTTCTTTTGTAATGTAGTTTCGTTTTTTATTTGATTATGTTAATTTTTTTTATAATTTAAGAATTTTTATAAATTTTTTTATAGTCTAGTTTTGTTTTTATATTTTTAAAATTTTTAATTTTTTTTTTTTATAGTTTAATTTTATATTTTATGAATTTTCAATTATTTAACAATCTGACCAATTCAACAGTCTTATTTTTACATTTTTATTTTAATATCCTTATATATTAATCCCCTTATTTTTATATTCCATTAATGAATTAATACTCAATAAGGTTCAATTGGACGCCCTTCGTATATGAAAAAATAATATATTAGCCATGGAAGTAAATGTGATTTCACCCTTGTCCTTATCGTCGCTCTCACTTCGCTCGGGTGTCAAACTCAACTCTGACAAAAATCACGTATTTTACTCCCTTGGTTAACAATGTACTGTTATTGAACTATCTTTGATTTATCTAAAAGAATCATCATACAATCATCAAAATTTCAATAACAATTTATCTAATCACAGAGATGCAATATCATGTAATAATTTAAATTTTCATCAAGACATTTACGATGGATCAATCTACAAAGAATTATGTAATGATAATATTTTATCTAATACCGACAATATTTCATTCATGTGGTACATTGATGGAATACGGATTTTTAATTCATTCAAGTATAATATTTGGAGCTTTTACCTTATAATTAACGAATTCCTATATGATCAAAGATATAGATTAGAAAATGTATTTTTAGTTGCTTTATGGTTGGAAGATAAGAAATCAGTGCCTAACATATTTTTAAGTTGAAAGATTCTTTGAAAACTTTATGCCATGGCGTTGATTTTTATGTAAAAGATTTGGATAGAAAAATTAAGATACGGGGAATTCTCATCAGTGGCACATGTGTTCTTCCAATCAAAGCACTGTTTCTATCGATGAAACAATATAATGGTCAATTTAGTGCTAAGTGTGCCTGCTGGTATCGGGTTTGAATTTAAGCCTGAAAAAAAAAATTTTAATCTAGTGATGATTTTTTTCTTATAACATTAATTAATAAAACTTCTTTTTGTTTGAAATATTTATTAAATACAAGACTTTATGGTTCATGAATAATTTTAGAAAACCTTACCCGATAAAACCTCATCCATAACCAATTCATTCCTTTATTCGAACACTTAATTTTGGTGCTTGCCACAAGCTTTCTCAGATAATTTTCAACAAATTGATTTTAAAATTTTCATAGATCTTCAATTTATATATCTTCACAAAATAACAGTTTCAGTTTTGAAAAAAAGAGTTCAAAAGTTAAGTTGAAAAAAAGTTGAATATACTAGAAAAAATAAATATTTTTGTGAATTTTATGTAGGTAATTCAATTGAACATTCACTTAAACTTATCTTATCGAAATTTAGCAATATTATTTTGTGAAGATATATAAATTGAAGTTCTCTAAAAATATTAAAGTCAATTAATTGAAAATTGGAAAGTCTGCGACAAGCACCAAAATAAACAAAATCAAATCTTTGACTAATCAAAAGAATATTGGGTATTTGACGAGGTCTTTTAAAATTATACATGGATCGAAATCTCGTATTTAATATATATTTGAGGTAAAAAAACGTTTTATTAAATAATATTACAAGAAAAAAAAATTATTATCACATTTAAATCTCATTTTTTTCAGGCTTAAACTCAGACCCGATACCTTAATAAAACAAGAACTCACCCATACAAAGAATATTTAATTTTAAGTGCAGAAAACGATACTTTGGAGTATACTATACAAGCTTTAGAAATTGGGATGCCAGTTTGCTATAGTAAATTTATAACGTCAACTACAGTAAACATAATGCATTGTTTTTTTGAAGTTATTGTAAAAAAGCTATCAGAATGGTAATTCGATACTGAATTAAGTAATGGAAATTTTAATATATCAAAGTTGTCGACTAAAAAAGAGGCGCCAGTAATCATCGGTGACGAAGATATTATGATAATAATAGATAACAATGTCAACTTGTTGGTAGATACCGCAGCATTCATTAACTACATTAATCATGGTATCCAAATTCTATTACCATCAAATTAATATTGACTCGTGCTTCAGAAACCAATCGTATTAAATGATGTGAACATGAATCAGGAATTTATTCCCGATGAAGTGCCAGATCATATATAAACAGGTATGAACAGGTATAATTTTAATGAAAAGATCTTGGCTAAAGTTTGGCCTATGGTGATAAACCGAAAAGCGAATTAAATTAATTAAATAAGATCTTGGCTAAAGTGGCATTGGTGATCAACATGAATGAATCAAGATATTATTACAGGAAAGACGATGATAGTTGATAATCTAGGAACAGGAAATGACTGTGATTCCAGCATATGGTCAGAGTGTGACGAGAAATAAGAAGACATTATTAAGAGCTGTTGGAGCCCGACAGCATCACATACTTGGTATGATTGAAAAATATTGGCGCGCTAAGACACGTAAGCTTCGTCTAGAACTAGATAACATTATACATCGTGCAGAGCGGATATTAAGCAGATAAAAAAGAGAACGACGAGAAACAGAAAAGATCATACCACGATGGTAGGAGCTTTTCCGGATTAATAAAAGTCCCGGAAAAGCTCTTCTCAATATTTTTACAAACTAAAGAATATGATAAGTTTAAAATTGTAAAGTATTAGGGTAAGATATCATTCATTGAATTAAAATAAGAAAACTACTATATTTAATTATTTAGCTACTTTTAATAAAACACAAGTAAACAAAAATAAGCATTCTTTTATGATAAATTTTTAATTAAAAAGTATAAGAAGACATTTGACAAATGTAATGAATGTTTTAAGAAAAACAAGAATTAATTTAAAATTTTTACTCATAATTTAGAGAAATACAATGTTCAATCAAAACAGTAAAAGACTTATCTGTTGTGACGTGGTACGTCCCAACAAAATTTTTTTTGTTAATTAAAAATTTATTGTACGTTGTATAACTCACATATACGTTCCCACGACACGTCACAACGATTATTAATTTGTAAATCACCAGGGCACTACAACACACCACCGGCTTACTCACCGACCCGGGCGTAATTTATTGAGTAAGAATAAGTAATTAATCGAACGAACTTTTTTTTTGTTTACCGGTACACGAGGAGCACGACTAGCAGACGCGCGCGGCAGCCATTACTTACACACTCAAAGCCCATGTGTGTGAGCGCTAGTGCTGCTTACGCAGACCGTAGGTAGGGAATCTCTATTACCACTACATACCAACGACCGCGCGTGCGCTAGGAGTGACGCACGACGAAGAAGATGTAGAAAGAGAGGGGAAAGCAAGAGAGAAGAAAGAAAGAGATGGAAAGATTCGCATTCGATGGGAGCGAATTAAGAGTGATGGCGCGCCTCTTTCTCGCGCAGTGAAGAAAGAGGGAGAAGCTAAATGATAAAGAGAGATCGAGAGCGCATGGAGAAGGGAGAGTACCACTCTTGCTCCTGCTTAAGTACAGCTGCACTGAGTAGCCTGTATATACGCATACGTATATATATATATACATGTATATAGGTATATATATATATATATATATATATATATATATATATATATAGATAGCCATGCCTGTAATGATTCTCTCTCTCTCTCTAATGAATAAAGACGGATAAAAAAAAAAAGAGAACGTAGATAAAAGAAGATTAAAAAGAAGAATAAAAAGAAGAAATAAGATTAAATTTGCTATAGAAAAGGTGGCGCGCAGGTTGTAGACTTGCGTTCGAGGACCGGAAGGCAAATTTCACGAATAGAAAGCAATTATTCGGACAAATGATTTGTTATTGGAGGAGTTAAAAATTAAAAAGAGATAGATGATGAAGAAGAGGGAGAAATAGACCGAAGAAGAAGGAAGTGAGCATCAAAGAAGGGATTCGATTACTGTCCTCGTGCCGTATCGGAACGTTAGCTCGAAAAAAACCTTATACTTTTCTTGTTGCAAGTAGCGGCTGAAACTTCGTGCGTTTCTTTCGTTGATAGCTGTGTAGAGATTGCAGCTTTGGGTAGACCAGGAAGTAGTTGAGCCAACCAGAATTCCAGAAGGAGGTTTTTGCTGCACTGCTCCGTCAACCAACTCAATTTCCGCAGCCGGCGTCGACCAGCTGCTTGTGCAGAGAGAGAAAGAGAGAGAGAGAGATATACGAACCTGAGGTCACCACCGCCATCGTCGACCAGATTGTCGCCATCGCCGACCAACTCCTGCTGTCAACGAGATTCTTTTCTACAATGGTGAGTGGACTGTAGTCTGAATCGATTAAATTTTTTTGTAAACTAGCGGCTCTCGCCGACTAGGTGTAGATGCAGTGCGGGCATAAAATTTAAATTCAAAGTGATTGTGACAACGTTAATTAGAGAAAACTTAGAAATTTAGTAGTAACGAGGCGTAATTAAAAGTGTGAAGAAAATTTGATTGTAAGATTAATTTGTAGTGATAAAGCGAAATTAAATTTTGACCACGTGTGCAACGATTTCGTTGACCGGGTAATTCTTTGTAATTTAAATTTATTAAATGATTCGCTTGATTGACCGGAATAAGAAAAAGTGAGATCGGTGGACATCGTGGTATGTTACGTAACGCAATTCATGACGCGGGCCTTAGCAGCCATTTTGTAACTTAGATTTCTCATCTATTCTACGTTGAATAAGGAATTAAAATTTAAGTAAAGATTGAATGTTGTAATACGTAAGAAATAGTAATTAAAATTTAAAAATTGTTTATTAGAGATATTAAATTTCGAGAGGGCGGGAGTGAAAATCCGACCACGTGTCTAACGATTTCGTTGACCGGGTAATTAAATTAAATTAAATAAAATTGGTATTTTGTACGCAAGTTTGACGAATTATTAGTTTTTTTTTTGTATTTTGACCGGTGATTAAACAAATTGGTAGACACGTGGGATTAGTGTGTGTGTGTGAGAGAGAGAGAGAGAGAGACAAGTGCGCGGGCTCTTGGTAGCCATATTGTTGAACGAAAGAAGAGCGAGGTCGCTTAAGTAGACCAGACTGTAAATTTGATTCTTTTTATTGCTACTATTAGAACATTAAAATTAGTATTTCAATAAAAGTGAATTAAGAAAATTTATAATTTTTGATTGACCGGGATGTATGGGTGATGAGTGTGCGCGAGTAGTAGGTTTAACAGATTCAATAGAAAAATAGATTAAATTAAAGTTTATAGACCGAGTGAGATTAAGTTAAAATTATTTTTTTTTTCTTTCTGATATATGTAGTTGTTTTTGCCGTTGAATAAAGTAATTCAAGCGTTGTAAATTGAACCAGTGAGATTAAAATTTTTTTTGTGTGTAATACCTCTCCCCAACTTCAACTAATAAAAATTTGACACCAGAGGTCGCCCACCTCCCAGCCAAGACAGCCCGAGATTCATGCTGCCGACGAGTAAGCCGGTGGCCTGTCTGGCGCTCTTAATAAATTAAAGATTCTTTCTTTTCGACAGGCCGAACTTTGCATGCGGGGACGGGCAAGGTTATATTAATTTATTTGATAACTTGTTTATTGAAATTTTCATATAATTAAAGTCTCACATCGCAAATGGCACCAGAACGTGGGGCTTGGTTCGGAAAAATTTCTGGTGAAAATTTTTAGACAGAAGTTGAGAGAGAAAAAGTGAAAAAGGAGAGTGAAGTAAATTCAAAATTTTTGACCGGAGTAAAACGTGAAAAAAGTAAAATATATTAGTGCATAGTGTTAACTAAGACGTGTTAAAAAATTTTTTTTTGTACAAGTAAAACAGATTAATCTCCTTTTTCGTTGGTTAGGAGCGGAGTGTCACAATCACTTAACAAATTAAAGCGAGCGTGATAGTGTAATAGTATCCCCAGAAATTGCGTCATTTATATAATTTAAAAATTCTATATATTTCCACATATATACATATATATATCATTGACATAAAATAATTTCCTTTTCCCACATTACCCCTCCCACACCCCACTACGAACAATAATTTATTAACGTAGAGTTATTGTAAATTTTTTTTGGAAATTTATTCAAATTAGTAATTAAAATTTCTTTTTCTTTCGATAATTTGGTAAAGAATTTTAGTGTGTTAAAGTAAAAGATAACAGAGAAATAAAGTAAAGTAAAAGTTTTTGTATTTCCAAATTTAGTAAAATTAAATTCTTTGCATTAGCATAATTAAATACATTATTAGTGCACCAAAATTATCACCTGACTCCCACCCTTGCCTTAGACCACTGTGCTATAGGAAGCTGATCCAATAAATCACCCGTATATATTATATAATAATAATTTATAAACATTTATATACATATATTTATTTATCTATTTCCCCACTTGCGCATATCTATTGATATTGACCAGAAGATACAGAAGAAGTAAATTAATAAAAATAAAAGAAGAGAAAAAAAATTTTCGTAAAAAGAGAACTAAATTATTAAACAGAAAATTTATAACAAATCAAGAAGAAAATTGAGAATAAGAAGATTATTGAACAAAATAAGGAATCAGCGAAGATAAAAATTAAAGAAGAGTAAAAGTATAAAGAAATAAGAATATCAAGAAAAAAAATATAAAACTTAAACCCTTTTTATTCCCTGTATTAATATCGTAATTTATACTACCTATACATATATATATTTATTTCGTACCAGTTTATAAACGTACCCCAAGCACAGTGGTAACCTTAACCGTAACCTTAACCTTACTAGTAGAAACCCGAGAAGCGTGTACCTAGCAATACGTGACCTCTGTTTGAAGATTCCAGGGAGATAGATTCGCGAAATTTCTTTGGTTTAGGAAGATAGTTAGAATTTATAGAGATTAGGTAAAAGAGATTACAGAAATGGCACAACCAACAAAAAGTACAAGAGGTCGTCGTACGACCAACCCGTTAGATCATTATCACCCAACTCTAGTAGCAGGAATAAAGAAAATGGACCCGTGGGAAGTGTCACAACGATTGGATAGTATGGCATGTAGCACCGTGGGATCATTACCAGTACTACGAAGCAGGCTAATCAGGGCAAGCACCCGGGAGATAGAACCACATAAGAGAGTACCATGGAACCCAATGGTCGACGAAAGGCAAAGCTACATCCCAGCCACAACGAGGAATTTCTTAATGGCGCCGTCAGAAGATGAAGATGACCCAGAAGCTAATCAGGGGGCTCAGTTCGACAGGCGAGGAACCAGGTGGACCGACCAAAGTGGAAATGGGTTAGAAGCAACCCCAGCTTCGACAGCAGGATCGAATGCACCACCGGCGAGGACCCGTGTAGTACAAACGACCGCTTGTATGGCCGTAGTAACGACCACCACTTCCACGACTCCTACTACCACCATGGCCGGTACTTTTAATAGTGCTTCGTTACAAACGGTAGCCAGTGCGAGAACCGCCATGTCAGCGACTGGAGTGGCCGCCCGGTATATCGCCATGTCCAACCATGCACCTCTAGGTTACTTCCATGATGTGACGTCCATCTTAGGCTCAGTAGGATGGAACTCCAGGAACACACAGATCCCACGATGGACAGTAAACACCACAAATACTTGGAGACCGGAGACGTTATCAACTACCCCAGCTATACGAAGCCAACAGCCACCAGTAGTATCACAGACCCCCGGCGAAGTTCCTATTGACGAATTGATAGCCATGGAGGACCTCTGTATACCAGAAGAAGAAGAGCTCGATGAGGAAGAGATTGAAGATGCCTATGCTACTTTCTTCAACCAGTCAAATTTGGAAATCCCTGGACAAAGGGTCCGCCGTGAAACTCAAGATGAGGCACTGAACCACCAGGCAGATATACGCATGGATGCTGGCAGAGACCAATATCAGCGAACCACTGCTGGCATGACCAGGGAAACGCCAAGATGTGGCAACAGTGGCAATAGAGGTTGTAGAGGTGCAAGAGACCATGGAGTTAACCAGCTAAGAGACAACCATGATCGACGACGGGATACACCAAGGAAAAATCTACGCGACAATAACGAGCGAAACGAAAGAAGAGACCGAAGAGATAGCGGAGATCGAAGGGATAGACGAGATAGAAGAGATAGAGAAAACAGACGAAATAGAAGAGATAGAGAGCCCAGAGGTCACAGAAGAAATCGACGAGATGATGATTACAGTGACTATTCAGATAGTTCCAGCGACACAGAAGGTTACAGTAGTGATGAGGATTATCGAAGACCTAGAAGCAACCCGGTGGATATGACCGACCGAGACAACGCTGTCAACAAAACCCTGAAGAACTGGAAGATTTCCTTCAGCGGAGATGACAGAGAAGGACCGGAAGAGTTTCTTGCCAGGCTGAACAATTGCCGGAGAAACACTGGGATTCCAGATGAAGATCTTCTAAGGTCTATACCCTGCGTGTTTACCGGCGCAGCAAGCGTCTGGTATAGGACCGCGGAATTAGAAGTACACGATTGGAAGAGCTTCAAACGGACCTTCAGACATCAATACGTTGGCGATGTCAAGCGAGTCGACCTTCTTGACGAGCTGAAAAGGCGAACTCAGGCGAAGGGAGAGAGCATAGCTCACTTCATATCTTGCTTCAGATGCATCGTGGGATACTTTAAAAACCCACCGTCGATGAGAACCCAGGTAGACACGGCGTATCGAAATTTGCTACCAGAATACCGCAAATTTATGGCAGGTAGACGAGTAGACACGTACGAAGAGCTCCGGAAGTTAGGTCGACGTTGGGAAAGACAGAAGGACCTCGATAATCGATATCAACCCCCACCACCACGCGAGAAGATGTTAATTCAAGGCGCAGCGTTTGAAACGCCTAAGAGGACAGATAGACCCCGAATAGCGAATGCAGAAGAATTCGAAGAGACTGACAGCACAAGTAAAAGCGAACCAGAAGAAACTCCTAGACCAACCCAGCGAAAACAACGGCGACGACGCAAGAAAAGTAATAAACAACGAGAACCTAAGATTGCCGGAGTACAAGAAGTAAAGCAGGCCCAAACTAACGTGAAAACCCCACCAGAGACCCCGACCGCAGTGACACAGAGTACATCTGCAGTGACACCTGGGCAGATTCCTATGACAGTATGGCCACAAAATGTAATACCGCCGGTTAACTGGTGGAGTACACCAGCTGGACCACAGTATGATGTAAGCAGGCGATATCAACAGCCAGCAAACATAGCTAGTGGAGCCAATGGAGCAGCCAGAGGCCAACCGCAGTACTCAGCGTGCTATACATGTCAGACTGTGGGACATAGAGCAAAGGACTGTCCACGAAGAATCTGTCGCTCCTGTGGAGGTATGGGTCATTCGATGAGTATTTGCCCCACCCAGTCGACCCCAGCGAATAGACCTAATCAAAATTACACATCAAGAAATGCGAATTGGACCCCAAACCAAGTCAGTCAGGCACAAAGACCTGATCAACAAAGGTCAGCGAACCAGCAACAATCACCGGGAAACGGAGCAGCGGGGGGGCAGAACTTAGCTCAACCCCCCCCCCTCTGATGCAAAACCCTTTAATGCCTCCGACTTGGCTACCGACTGGGAACAATTAGATCAAGAACCGCGGAAAGAGTACCTAAACCCAAACGTAAAGATAGAGACCCCCACCGAAGAGAAAATACCCCAAACAAGCGAAATACAAGAGCCCATGAAGATACTCTCCCCACTCGAGTTTGCAGAGAAATACTCTAGAGAAGGGATTCTGAGGACCATGGAGCACTTGCAAGAGAGAAAGAAGAAATTAGCATTATTAGAGCAAGAAACATTACAACTGAGTGAAGAGTCTGATAACGAAGAGACAGATGGATTTAGAAAACTAGCAGAGTTAAACAAAGTATTAAGTATATTAGATAAAGAAGAAGAAAAACACCCATCTATATCAAGGACCAAGGTTCGTGCAGAAGAGAGTAAGTCTAGTCGAGGGGGGGAGAAATATCCGCCTGCGACGACCGAAATCAGACCTGAACCTGAAGACGATAACGATGCTATAGCAGGCATGTGTAATGAAAATCGGAATTTCCTGGATGTAGTGCTCGGAGGGAGACAATACCAGGCCTTATTCGACACTGGAGCAATGGTGTCGTTGATAGGACCTAGAGTAGCCCAGAGATTCCAAGATAGATTAATTCCAGCCCGCACAGTGATCAGAAGCGTCATAGGAGGATCTGCTCGATTAATCGGAAAATTACCCGTAGACTTGGAAGTAGATGGATGTGTGAGACGACTAGAAATGAAAGCTATTTCTGCCTTAGACCATGATGTCATTCTAGGAATAGATTTCTGTCGACTCTGGGAAATAGAAACGAAGTTTAGTGAAAATCTATGGAGAATGAGAGATGGTGAATGGAGAGAATTCAATAACGGAGACCATACCCAAACCCTTGTTTTCGGAGAATGTGCTGGAATTGTAGAATTAGATGATGAGCAAAGAGTAAGAATCGAAAATCTAGTGAATAAGATCATACCTCAACCAACAGATATACCAGGTACCACTGACTTGTCGGAGCATCACATAGACGTAATGGGAGCAGCACCGATAAAACAGAGACCTAGGAGGATGTCGCCGATGATGTTGCAGATCGCTCACCGAGAAATAGAGACGATGTTGCGAAACAACATAATTGAAAGGTCAGCAAGTGAATGGAGCAGTCCACCAGTGATACTTAGGAAACCTGATGGGGATTACCGATTCTGTGTTGACTATAGGGAATTGAATAAGGTCACTAGGAAGGACGCATATCCAATACCTAGTATGGACTCAATCCTAGATAAGCTAAGAAAGGCCAGATACCTCACCAAAATTGACCTGAAGCAAGCATACTTCCAAATCCCCATGGAGGAGAATAGTAGAAAGTATACTGCTTTTTCAGTACCTGGCTCAGGTCTCTGGCAATTCAAGAAAATGCCTTTCGGATTGACCAACGCACCAATGACCTTCCAAAGGCTCATCGACGCCCTCTTTGGACCTGAATGTGAACCTAACGTGTTTGGTTACCTCGACGATATTATAATTGCTACTGAGAACTTCAATGATCATATAAAATGGCTAGAAAAGGTACTAGTGAGACTGGTAGACGCTGGATTGACTGTGAACAAGAAAAAGTGTGAGATTTGCTGCTCACAGATCACCTACCTTGGATTCATATTAGACAGTGAGGGGCTAAGACCGGATCCAGACAAGGTAGCACCAGTCGTCAACTATCCAGCACCTCGTACTGTGAAACAACTGCGACGATTTCTTGGGATGGTAGGATGGTACTCCAGATTTATTGAACATGATTCAGAAAAGAAAGTTCCACTAGTGAAGCTGTTAAGGAAAAGCAGAGAATGGAGTTGGGAAGACGAGCAACAGAGGGCGTTCGAAGACCTGAAAAGAGCCTTAACAACTGCTCCTGTACTCGCCAGACCTGACTTTAATAAACCATTCACTGTACAATGTGATGCCAGCGACTTTGCAATAGGAGCAGTATTGACCCAAGAACACGAAGACGGTGAGCATCCAATTGTTTATGTGAGCAGAGTACTGACAGCCGCAGAAAAGAACTATACTACCACAGAGAAGGAGTTATTAGCAGTAATCTGGGCAATCGAGAAACTTAGACCTTATCTTGAAGGTTATACCTTCAAGATTATCACAGACCATAGTGCGTTGAAATGGCTACAGAAGCTAAAAGACCCAACAGGACGACTAGCAAGATGGGCATTAAAAATGCAACAATGGTCATTTGAGATCGTACACCGACGTGGAGCATTACATCACGTACCTGATGCCCTTTCGAGAATGTACGAAGGTCAAGATGAAGATGAACATGTGTGCGCTTTCGAAGAGATCAAAGACGAAAAATACAACGAGAGGATCAAAGAGATAGAGACCAACCCTTATAAATACCCTGGATGGAAACTAGAAGATGGATTGCTATATAGATTTAGGAAAGAACCATTACTCGACCCAGTGACCCATGGAGAAGAAGGATGGCGACTCGTAGTACCAGCAGAACACCGAGAAAGGATACTGCAAGATGCTCATTGTCATCCTTCCTCAGGGCATCTAGGACTAGAAAAGACCTATGATAAGGTTATCAGAGAGTATTATTGGCCAGGAGTATACTATGACACCACTTTATTTGTGAAGGAGTGTGATGACTGTCAACGATATAAGACCAAGCAAACTGGACCTCAAGGATTAATGGGAAACCGTGTCGTTGAGAGACCATGGCTAGTAGTATCAGCTGACATGATGGAATTTCCTCCGAGTAAAGGCCAAAATAAATACTTACTAGTCTTCCAGGACCTTTTCACCAAATGGATCGAGTTGAAACCACTAAGAACAGCCGATGGAAAAGCAGTGGCTAAAGCTTTCGAAGAGCTGATTTTATTCAGGTGGGAGACTCCTAAGTACTTGCTAACGGATAACGGAAAGGAGTTTGATAACAAACACCTAGACCAAGTGCTACAAGAATACGGAGTATCTAGAGTTACGACACCGCCATATCACCCGCAGGCTAACCCAGTTGAACGTGCGAATAGGACCTTGAAGACCATGATAGCAACCTTTGTAAAAGAGGATCATAGGACTTGGGACCAGCATCTTCATGAATTTAGACATGCAGTGAACACAGCGACGCAGTCGACACTTAAGACCTCTCCAGCGTTCTTGAATTATGGTAGACATCCCAGTCCGGTAAAAAGCTTACGAAGAGAAGTGGAACAAACTAGACCAATAATTAGAATAAATCCTGAAGACTGGGCAGATAGAGTAAAACGGTTGGACGCACTAAGAGATTTAGTAATAAAACACATCGAAAAAGCGAAAGAAAAACAAGCACGAGAATATAATAAAGGTAGGAAGGATATTAGGTTTAATGTAGGGGATATAGTCATGCGACGTTCTCACCCGCTTTCGAACGCAGCTAACCGATTCTCCGCGAAACTCGCACCGAAATACGACGGTCCGTTTAAGATTTTAGAAGTCAAATCACCGTTAGTATATGTAGTCGAAACAGAGGGCGGTAAGCGCAATGCGAAGGTACACGTTTCAGAACTCAAGAGATATATACCCTCTAGAAATAAACCTGACATGAAACCCTAAACCTAAACTAATTAATACTGACCCGTGATAGATTTATTTTCTTATTTACAGATATCAACAATGAGACGTGCTGCAGGTCCACGCCGCGATATTAATCGTGTAGCTCACCGCATGGTGCGGAATATTATGGGTGAGCTACCTTCCATCTCGCCTCCTCGTGCACTGGAAGAGATAGAGTCGGTAGAAGACCGACCCCGCCAGCTATTGCTCGATAGTGAGCCCTCCCACACAATGGAGGAGCTAACTCTCGCAGCTGAAGCGGAGAGCCAACGAGACGAGGAGAATAGAGAGTACTGGGAGAGTGTGGCAACGGGCTTGGGCACCCCAAACCCCAGTACTCCTATAATAATAGAAGAAGAAGAAAGAGAAGAAGGAGCGAGTGAGGAAAAACCTCAATCCTCGCCGGCGATGACCCTGGTAAAAAGAGTGAGATTGGAAGAAGAAAGGTTAGAGAGAAGGAAAAGAAGAGAACAAGCAGAAGAAGAACAGAAATTGGAATAAAGGAGAAAGAAAGAAGAATTAGAGCGAAAAGAGGCAGAGTGGGCTAGGACGCAGGTGGATAAAATAGAGAAAGAACGAAAAGAGGGGGAGGATAGGTTAAAAGAAAGGTTACATATGGAAAGAGCAATAATAGAGCGAAGAAGAAAGCAAGAAGAAGAAAGAAGGACAATTATAATGGAGAGCGAAATGGAGGAAGAAAGAAAGAAGATGTTTCAAAGATGGGAGGAGGAGAAAGGAGCAGAGGCCAATAAGTCATGGGCAGACCAGGTGGAAGAAGATGAGGAGCTCAACCAACTCCTATTAACTACTTCTATATCAGACCCCTGGGTCGGCGATCGTCGACCAGTGGAGCCTAGACCCACCAGCGCAGTGACTCCCATTAATCCACGGCTAGGATTGCCCGTGAGTAGAGGGTCGGCATGGGAACCACTCGCATGGGATCTCGGGATAGAAGAAGGAGAAGAAGAATTAAGGATCGGAGGGCTGAATGCACGAGGAGCCCATGATCGCCCAGCACGGGCAGATCCCCCACCACCAAAGAAGAAGGCAAAGGGGCCCCGACAGCTGCAATTGGACGACTACGAGCCCGCCCAATCTCCAGCACACTCCAGGTCATCCACACCACCACCAGGTCCAATCGGAAAGGATGCGGCAGGGAAATGGGTCAGAGAGGCTCCTGGACCCAAGTACCCAATGAAGACATCCGGGGCCATGTTTAACGATGTTTTGCGGATCCCCACCCAAGGAAGGATAGATCCCCCTCCCGGTGCCTGCTTCAATTGTTGGCAACGTGGACACCGCTCCAAGGACTGCCCCCAATCTCGACGTCACGTTTACTGTGCTAACTGCGGTCGTCGAGAGGTGGATTTGGCAGATTGTCCACGTTGTAGCGAGCCGCACCGGAGACATCTCATCACTTCCTATGGAGAGGAAGCCGTGGCCCGGATGTATTATTACCATCAACGTGGCGGGGTACCAGGACCTCAATGCCTTCCACCAGGCACCGCCCTCCCTGTCGCTCCACGGTCGCTAGCTGCTAGACCAGTCACGACCAAAACCCAACAAACGGCTACCACCACCAACACAGCAACAAGGCCCACCTACACATCACCACCTCCATTAATGGCCCAGACAACTATAGGACCCGTGCCCCCACTCCGTCGACCCAAAGGCGCAACATCAGAAGCCAGGACATCAGCGCCACCGGAACCAAAACCTGCAGAGCCGATCGAGCAGATGTGTCAGCTCGCCGAGGCTCTCTCTGATCTCCCGGCCATGACGAGGGACGAGATCCTGCAGGATGTGCTCGAGGAGGGTTTAGTGGACCGGATGTTGCGTCTAGTCGACACCTTAAGAGGACTTACGGTTGCTACCCGGATTAAGATTATCCAAAAGGTAATCCGGGAGCAACGAGCCCTTAGGAGGAAGAATGAGGAGCACTAGAGAGGCATTGGACCAGGGAAGAAGAAGAGGAGAAACTGACCAGGGAAAGATAGAGGAGATTGACCAGGGAGTAGGGGAGGAGTAGACTGACTAGGCACTAATAATTTTTTTATGATAGTGAGTTGATATCCAAGTTAAAAGTTACTATTGTGTTGTTATCTGATTCTAACCCGCGAGATTTTAATTCTGTTAATAATAACTGTGTTGTCCGTAGTTAAATTCAAAACGACCCTAACCTAACCTAACCTAACCTAGCGAAACCAAACATAACCAAACCTAACCTAATCTAACCTAACCTTGCGAATCCCAACATAACCTAACCTAATTAAACGCGTTAGCTAAATACAAAGTATATAAAGCATGAGTGAATTATAAGAATGTGTGATTTCTGGGAATAATAATGGTGATATTAAATGTGTATTAGTTATAAGCAATTAATAGATGACATATATAATGCGAGCGGCTCGGTGGCGAGAGTCGTTGGTGTGCGGTGCTACGTGCATAATTATTTGTAAGCAGTCCACTCTGGCGAATGTCCAGCTTAGGGGGGGAGTGTTTGTGACGTGGTACGTCCCAACAAAATTTTTTTTGTTAATTAAAAATTTATTGTACGTTGTATAACTCACATACACGTTTCCACGACACGTCACAACGATTATTAATTTGTAAATCACCAGGGCACTACAACACACCACCGGCTTACTCACCGACCCGGGCGTAATTTATTGAGTAAGAATAAGTAATTAATCGAACGAACTTTTTTTTTGTTTACCGGTACACGAGGAGCACGACTAGCAGACGCGCGCGGCAGCCATTACTTACACACTCAAAGCCCATGTGTGTGAGCGCTAGTGCTGCTTACGCAGACCGTAGGTAGGGAATCTCTATTACCACTACATACCAACGACCGCGCGTGCGCTAGGAGTGGCGCACGACGAAGAAGATGTAGAAAGAGAGGGGAAAGCAAGAGAGAAGAAAGAAAGAGATGGAAAGATTCGCATTCGATGGGAGCGAATTAAGAGTGATGGCGCGCCTCTTTCTCGCGCAGTGAAGAAAGAGGGAGAAGCTAAATGATAAAGAGAGATCGAGAGCGCATGGAGAAGGGAGAGTACCACTCTTGCTCCTGCTTAAGTACAGCTGCACTGAGTAGCCTGTATATACGCATACGTATATATATATATATATATACATGTATATAGGTATATATATATATATATATATATATATATATATAGATAGCCATGCCTGTAATGATTCTCTCTCTCTCTCTAATGAATAAAGACGGATAAAAAAAAAAAAAGAGAACGTAGATAAAAAGAAGATTAAAAAGAAGAATAAAAAGAAGAAATAAGATTAAATTTGCTATAGAAAAGGTGGCGCGCAGGTTGTAGACTTGCGTTCGAGGACCGGAAGGCAAATTTCACGAATAGAAAGCAATTATTCGGACAAATGATTTGTTATTGGAGGAGTTAAAAATTAAAAAGAGATAGATGATGAAGAAGAGGGAGAAATAGACCGAAGAAGAAGGAAGTGAGCATCAAAGAAGGGATTCGATTACTGTCCTCGTGCCGTATCGGAACGTTAGCTCGAAAAAAACCTTATACTTTTCTTGTTGCAAGTAGCGGCTGAAACTTCGTGCGTTTCTTTCGTTGATAGCTGTGTAGAGATTGCAGCTTTGGGTAGACCAGGAAGTAGTTGAGCCAACCAGAATTCCAGAAGGAGGTTTTTGCTGCACTGCTCCGTCAACCAACTCAATTTCCGCAGCCGGCGTCGACCAGCTGCTTGTGCAGAGAGAGAAAGAGAGAGAGAGAGAGATATACGAACCTGAGGTCACCACCGCCATCGTTGACCAGATTGTCGCCATCGCCGACCAACTCCTGCTGTCAACGAGATTCTTTTCTACAACGGTGAGTGGACTGTAGTCTGAATCGATTAAATTTTTTTGTAAACTAGCGGCTCTCGCCGACTAGGTGTAGATGCAGTGCGGGCATAAAATTTAAATTCAAAGTGATTGTGACAACGTTAATTAGAGAAAACTTAGAAATTTAGTAGTAACGAGGCGTAATTAAAAGTGTGAAGAAAATTTGATTGTAAGATTAATTTGTAGTGATAAAGCGAAATTAAATTTTGACCACGTGTGCAACGATTTCGTTGACCGGGTAATTCTTTGTAATTTAAATTTATTAAATGATTCGCTTGATTGACCGGAATAAGAAAAAGTGAGATCGGTGGACATCGTGGTATGTTACGTAACGCAATTCATGACGCGGGCCTTAGCAGCCATTTTGTAACTTAGATTTCTCATCTATTCTACGTTGAATAAGGAATTAAAATTTAAATAATGATTGAATGTTGTAATACGTAAGAAATAGTAATTAAAATTTAAAAATTGTTTATTAGAGATATTAAATTTCGAGAGGGCGGGAGTGAAAATCCGACCACGTGTCTAACGATTTCGTTGACCGGGTAATTAAATTAAATTAAATAAAATTGGTATTTTGTACGCAAGTTTGACGAATTATTAGTTTTTTTTTTGTATTTTGACCGGTGATTAAACAAATTGGTAGACACGTGGGATTAGTGTGTGTGTGTGAGAGAGAGAGAGAGAGAGACAAGTGCGCGGGCTCTTGGTAGCCATATTGTTGAACGAAAGAAGAGCGAGGTCGCTTAAGTAGACCAGACTGTAAATTTGATTCTTTTTATTGCTACTATTAGAACATTAAAATTAGTATTTCAATAAAAGTGAATTAAGAAAATTTATAATTTTTGATTGACCGGGATGTATGGGTGATGAGTGTGCGCGAGTAGTAGGTTTAACAGATTCAATAGAAAAATAGATTAAATTAAAGTTTATAGACCGAGTGAGATTAAGTTAAAATTATTTTTTTTTTCTTTCTGATATATGTAGTTGTTTTTGCCGTTGAATAAAGTAATTCAAGCGTTGTAAATTGAACCAGTGAGATTAAAATTTTTTTTGTGTGTAATACCTCTCCCCAACTTCAACTAATAAAAATTTGACACCAGAGGTCGCCCACCTCCCAGCCAAGACAGCCCGAGATTCATGCTGCCGACGAGTAAGCCGGTGGCCTGTCTGGCGCTCTTAATAAATTAAAGATTCTTTCTTTTCGACAGGCCGAACTTTGCATGCGGGGACGGGCAAGGTTATATTAATTTATTTGATAACTTGTTTATTGAAATTTTCATATAATTAAAGTCTCACATCGCACTGTACAAAGTTCCTTGGTGTCCTTGTTGCATGGCTCTCCTGATCATTTGATGGATGATTTATTGCACTGCATAAAATTACTTTGTAAACTGAATTTAAAGAAAAGCATCGTCTATAAGATGCTGAAGTCGATCAAGCTGGTGCGCTTCCGCATGTCCCTAGCGAGAGCGAGACTTAATCGCGCGCCCAAAGTCACGACAGTAGCTATGCTCATCCCACTACTTAATTAAAAGTAGGAGGGAGTCAAGCTATGTCATTGGTGCATCATTGTATGGCCACTAGCAACAAGCACTGCAGGTAGCTGCACGTGTTGCATGGTCAGCACAATGGTCACGTTGGTGATATCAAAAGTGTTACTCGATATTTTTTGA
Organism: Anastatus disparis; assembly: GCA_017163975.1. Taxonomy (NCBI): domain Eukaryota; kingdom Metazoa; phylum Arthropoda; class Insecta; order Hymenoptera; family Eupelmidae; genus Anastatus; species Anastatus disparis. Next base: position 1,279,701 of record JAFFSR010000118.1, read on the forward strand.
AGCGAAGGTAACATCTTTAATACATTAGATTTTACAAAGTTATAATTTCTAATTAAAAATTTATTAAATAATTGTGTCACTTAACACCCCCCCCTTACTTAGAATAACTGTCGTCTCTGACAGACGCAAATCATCCATCAAAGCATAAGAAGCGCCATACAAAAGGGCCTGTAAACAATTGAAACAATTTGCAATATTAAAAAAATTGAAATACAATTAAGTACTGAATTAATAATGAAATAAATGAGAGACAATGTTCAAGAAAAATAGAAACAAAAATTACTCGACATAGTCTAGTAGAGTTTAGTACGTCTAAAACTGTCACAGCTGAATAAGGTGTTAGCGGGTTAAAGGTGCATTAGTTAATGCAGTCTATAAAGTCGAGTAGAGTCTAGTACAAATTTTTATTTGTAAAAGTCAAGTGATTATTAAGGAAGGTCGGATGGTCAGTTTAAACCCCTTTTTTTTCTTCTTGGTATTTACTTAAGTACATTAGTCTATCTGCATGACAGACAATGGCTATATATAAAAAAAAATAGGTTAGTAATATTTTTTTTTTAAATATGAGGTTACAGCTGTCAGTTTTCCGTATACATCACTTGGTCCTTGCAATGAGTGGAAGTTGAGTTTCTGAAACAGTTTGATCATTAATCAAATTCCCTAGTCGCGGCTTTTAATTTATCCACGTGTTTACACATTAATTTTCCGTTCGGCAATTCTAGCAAAACATTATTATGCCCTAGTGTTTTTACTATTTTCAAAGGTTTTAAATAGTAAGCGTCAAACTTTGATCTTCGAGGTTCATTTTTAACATAAGCATAGTTTCCTACAATGGGTTTAAATTCCTTCACACGTTTATCATAGTAGTCTTTAGTTCTAGTTTTGGTCTTGATGAGTTTATGCCCAGCGTCCATTTTCATTTCGTGTAGTCTAGTAATCAAGTCTCGTAAATATTGGTTATAGGTAGCCAGGCGTTCCTCTTTGGGTATGTGAAGAGGGAATGGAGCAAGTCTGCCATACACTAGTTCAGAAGGGGTATATCCTGTAGCCGAATGCACACTAGTGTTGTAAGTAAAAGCGGCAAAAGGAGCTAGTTGATCCCAATCATCATATTGATCAAAGTATGTCCTTATAAAGTCTACCAATGGAGCATGACTACGTTTTAGTGCACCTGTCGTTTGTGGTCGATATCTTGAGGAATGTAACTGGGCTTTCTTGAATATTTTTAGCAGCATTCCTATTATTTCTGACATAAAACTGGTTCCTCTATCCGAAAGTATGGCTCGAGGAGCTCCGAATTGGCAGATCAAGTGTCTGGCTAGAGCATCAGCTATGGTAGTCGCTCTTAGATTTCGTAATGGAGTCACTATGACAAATTTCGTTAGATGGCATTGTATAGTTAGCAAGTGGCAATGGTTTCATGGCGTCATTCTCAATTTTCCCACGGTGTCTATTGATACTTTATCGAAACTTTCGATTGGTGTGTCGGTAATAACCATCGGTGCTGTTCTGGTGATTCGGTCAATTTTTCTTTCCTGGCAGGTGGAACAGTCTCTAATGAAGTTTAGAACGTCATTTCTCATTCCCGGCCAATAGTACCTTTCTCGAACCTTGGCATAAGTTTGATTTACACCCTTATGTCCTCCAATTAGACTAGCATGTAAGTTAGTCAGTACATCTCTTCTTTCGTCTTCACTTAAGTACTCGGTCTTTCCGTAGCATAGAGTCATTTGTATGTCTGTTCCGTTAAATTCATGTCTTAGTAGATTTATTAAAGTACCGTGCTCTGAATTTTCTGTAAGCTTACTGTGTCTAGACACTCTTATAGTGTGTATATTTCTGTTAAGTAGAAGTAACTTCAGTCTATTTAAAGTTTGTTTGAGTAACTCTGTGTCCAATGAATCATGGTGTTTATTTTTCAGAATTACTGTCATTACATGATACTTCCTGTAAAGAGTTACCAATATTTGTCTAACCTTTGGTTTTGATTGTTTCATATCCATCAGACTAATTGCATTAATGTCACTAAGCAAGGATGTGATGGGGTCATGCTTATCGCAGTCGCAAGTCATGAAATGCAATAAGTTGTCTGCTTTATATGTTAGACAATGCCGTGAAGAAATTACATTTTTAACGGTCTTTTGCTTTTCTTCGTCTGATGTCGAAGGTTCAGATTCTATTAATTGTTCATTGCCTAGGTTTCTCCAAGGTAGTATGCCAATCAATGATTGAAGACGAGTTATAGAATCATTGGGTTCCTTCGTAAAATTTATGTCAATGGCCTCGTCTGAGTTGTCCTTCTCTGGAATGGTTTCTAAATCTGGGAATCGTACACTTTTCTTAACAGTTTTGGGAGTGCTAGATTGCGTTGGAGGTTGTGTTCTTATACTTGGGGTTACTGAAATTGCTCGATATTTTGGTACGTTAATTATGGAGTCATAGCATTCCTCCGTGTTAGCATCTGTCCCAGCTTGCTGTTCTCTTTCTACCTCACTCTCTGCGTCTGTTAAACGTTGAGCTATGATACTCGTTGCCGCCTCTAAGAGATGATTAGCTTGTTCCCCACTAGGTTCAATTGTATCGTGTCGTTTAGGGGTTTCTTTTCTAGGAGTAGTGATCATCTGGTCCTGCTGTTGCTCTGCTGTCGTTGGTTTGATTGGTGATTCTTTATTTAAGAAAGGTTCGCTGCTACATCCATTCAATAGCGCAAGCTCTTTTCTTTGTACTTTTGATGGTTCATAAATGCCTAAACATTTGGCTTTTTCGTCTAATTTCATTCGATGTGACATCGAAACTTCATCACCATCAGAGAAATAATCAGGCATTGGTTTTGTTGGTGAGTCGTCTAACTTCTCCAAAAACACCCAATCTTCCGTATTATACCAGTGATCTCGTAAACTGCCTTCTAACTTCTTGTAAACTCTGTCAACATCACGTCTTATTTGGTGTCGATGATGTGGAGTGAGCTCCTTGTTATGTTGTGATTCATGGCAAAAAAAATCAGATTTTTGATAAGATTTCTAAAGGTTGTCCATGGAATCGTCTTTTCCCGTTGAAGATAGCAAGCTGCCTAGTGGTCTTGTAATTGTTTGTCGTGGTTCATCAGTTAAAGATAATTCATCTTCTCAGATGAATTTTGAATAAACCACGAATGCTTTATTATCTTCTTGGTCAGGTAAGTTACTGTCAGAACCTTCTCCCGTTTCACTGAGTGGTACTGCGCTTAAGTCAATAACATGGTCATCTATATCGATACTTGAGGCTGATTACAGGTTCTATTTGTTCGACTAGTTCTTCACTAGTCTTCGACATTTCTGACTCAGTGGTTTCTAATGTTCGCAATCCACTCCGTCTGGGATCGACAAGTGGCAATTTTTTATCTTGCTTTCGTGTACCTAAATCACTTTCTGACTCAGAAGGTGACTGCAATGGCAATGATTGTCTATGAGTTCTGAGTTTTGTCCTTAAACTCTTAGTTTTTGATCCAGTCCCTTCATCGGAGCTTGATAGATCACTGCTAGTTCTTGAAGAACTTCCAGTCTTAGTTTTTTCAGAAACTACTTTACGCGCTCTACTTGCCACTGTTTCTCTGTAAACAAGTCTTTTGGCGTAAGTAGATTTTGGTTTGATGTTAGTCGTGGCTGGTGTGATCCGAGATCTGATTCGTTGTGCAATCACACTATGATCCAATTTAGGACTCTCTTTTCTAGTCTTTGAGCCTGGAGGTCGGCCTCGTTTAGAAGTTCCTGATGTAGTTAGTATAGTCGGATCTGCGGTGAGTGGTCTCTGAGAAGTACTTGGTACATTATCTCTTGTTTCGGGTGGTGCTTCTGGATTTCCTTGATCACCTGGACCTTTCTCGAGAACAGAAGTACCCTTAGTTCCTAGAACCAATACCCTGAGTCTTGGCAAGTTTTCATTAAGTTCTTTTTCTGTAGTCTCTTCCACTGGGTTTCGGCTTAATGCGTCTGCATTAATGTTTAATTTGCCAGGCTTATATTTGAACTTATATGGATAGTCGGTGAATTTCATCATCTATTGCATCAATCGTTGTCCCGGGTCTTTCCTGTTATGCATCCAGTTCAAAGGCTCATGGTCTGCTTGTAATATGAATTCTCTACATAATAAGAAGGGTCGAAAGTGGTGCATTGAATATAGGGCAGCTAAGCACTCCTTGTCGGTGGTATAATAGTTTCTTTCAGCCTTATTTAGTAGTCGTGATAGAAAGGCTACTGGGTGGTCAAACTCGTCCTTTTCTTGGCTTAGTACTGATCCAATGGCGTAGTCAGAAGCGTCGGTGGTTAAAGTAAACTGTTTCTCAAAGTCAGGGAAAATAAGTATTGGTGCTTGCACCAAGTGCTGTTTTAGTTTTTGAAAACTCTCTTCCTGCGCTGGTCCCCATTCATATGGTTGGTCATTCTTTAGCAAATCAGTCAAAGGTTTTGCTACTTTTGAAAAGTCTTTAATAAAACGCCTATAGTACCCAGTTAGTCCTACAAATTGTCTTATGTTCTTTGGCGTCTTGGGTGTAGGAAATTCAACTACTGCTTTTATCTTTCCTGGATCTGGTTGTATTCCTTGCTCGCTGATTATATGTCCTAAGAAGGTTACCTCCTTTCTTAGAAACTCGACCTTTTCAGGCTGCAAAACTAATCTTGCGCTACGCAGTCGATCGAAAAATTTACGAGTTTTTCGATCATGTTCATGTAGATCTTTCGAGTAAATTATAGTGCCATCCAGATACACCAACATCTCGGTGTTCTGTAGTCCCATAAGGACATGGTCCATCATTCGCTGAAACGTTGATGGCGCCCCCTTTAGGCCTTCAGGAAGACGTGTATACTGGTAGTGTCCGTGAGGAGTGGTGAAAGCACTTTTCCATCTGTCTTCTAAACGTAGTGGCAATTGCTGATATCCACTAGCGAGGTCGAATACTGAAAAATATACTGCTCCTCCTAATTGGTCGAGAATATCTGTTATATTAGGTAGTGGGTGAGCGTCTCCTATAGTCTTTGCATTTAAATTTCTGAAGTCTATTACTATCCGCCAGCGTGGGTTACCATATTCATCTGGTTTTTTTGGTACAATGATAACTGGGTTACTTGAAGGTAAACAAGATGGTTCTATAATCCCATTCTTAAGTTTCTTGGCTACTTCGTTTTTTATTACCTGTTTATGAATAGGCGGATGCCTATACTGTTTAGTATTTATTGGAATTTCGTCGGTTGTAGGTATCCTATGCTCAGTTACATATGTTGCAGGTAACAAATCTCCCGGTAGTAGAGAAACGTCATTATAGTCTGAGATTAAATCTTTCACATGTTCTTTCTCTTCTTCTTTCATGTGGTCCATACTTAAAATGCTAAGTAACTTTTGGCATCGTAAGTAGGTGTCGTCTATTCTTGGCGCTTCACTATCACATATTCAAAAGCCATTAACTCGCAACGAGGTATGTTTAATGTGACGTCCTTGTCATGAGTGTTGATGGCCATGACTTTGCATTTTCCATTATAGTTAGTCACTAAACCTTCCCCTATTAATATTCTTGGGTCATTTACATCGATCTTTGGTAAGTATCCATCTGTCAAGTTAGTCGGTTTTAACTTAATTTCCAAAATCTGTTTAGATCTTCCTTTAATTAGATAGGTGTCTGGAAGATCTTATAGTACATCTGCGCATGTAGCTGTATCATTATAATTTATGTCATTATATACACTGCTTCCTTGAACCGCTTGGTCTGTGTTTGCATTTTTGTTATATTCCAAAAATGGTATAGGGTTCATGACATCTCCTGCTATCATGAGAGCCTGGTTACAGTAGGATATAACGGCTCCTTCCTGCTTCAAGTACCGTCGTCCCAGCATTCCGTCTTGTCCAATAGGAAAAAAGCGGTCTACGAGATGGAATTTTACAGGCTTACCACGAACATGTAACCATATGGTTCCATAAGTCTTAATAACTTCGTTAGTGATGCCGCTAAGTTCTGTACTTCCTGTAGGATCAAACTCTAGTTCAGATTTTATAGCGTTAAATTTAACAATGTTTACTGCGGCTCCGTTATCTATCATAAATGTCATCCATGGTGATTTGCCTTCTGGAATATACAACCTTATTGAGGTAGGCTCATCATCGCAGGATTCTGCGTTTCCAAGTCCTTGATATAAGTTGGTGTTTGCGATAGCATCAGCACTGGTGCTCTCGTCTTTGGTACTGCTCCCATGGGTTGAGTCACTTGTCCCTGTGCTACTTGGAAATTGTTCATTCTTGGTGCAGGTTGGATGTAATTCGAGTTGTTTTGACTTGTCAACTCATGCCCGTGACGAGCCGCATTTGAGTTTAAATTGTCGACATCTTGATGATTGTTTGAAGCATGATATCTCTGCACGTTTCCACCTACTGGTTGATAGGCAGTCCTACGAGAATAATTGTTGTCACGATAAGCTGGTCTTTGATTTTCATATCCTTCACCTAGGAGTTAAAATGGATTAAACAGTCTTTGGTCCTGGAATAGTTGATTATTTCGATTTCTATATCCTGAGTCAGAATAACTTCCACATTGAGGTCTACGCTGTTGATATTGAAAGGAAGTATACTCTTGGTTTTGCCGTTGCATAGGTACAAAATGATGGCTTGTTTGCATATAATTATTTCTCGCATAATTTAGATGATATGGCTGCTGCATGTCGGCTCTTCCTGCTTGTCTCTGATCCAAGTATCCTATATTAAATAGTCTATTGTCCTGTGGCATGCGCCAGTTGTTGGAATTTCTCTTGGCATAGTTAGCACCTGAGTATTCAGTCCTTTCCCAATCAGGATCACGCAGTTGTGGGTTAAACTTATAGCGAGAGTCAGGTATGATGTTCGAGTCTATCCTAGTTTCTATTCTAACTACTTCTTCGTAAGCAGCTTGCAAATCTTGTGGCTTGCTATTATCCACTTGTACTGCTATGTCAGCAGGTAGACCCTTGATAAACATATCTTTAGCTGTCATTTTCAAAGGTGCAATCATAAAATTAAGCTGTGCTGGTGTTATCGTGGGGTTAGCTTCTTCTAAAGAATGCTTTGCACCGCTTAACAAAATATTAAGTTGATCGAAGAAATCCCCCGCGGCTTCTCCCTGTCTCATTCTTATTTCATTTATTTTAGTCGAATAATATGTATAGTTTTTTCCTGGAGCGAACCTAGTCTTCAAGTGCTTGATTAAATTTTCCACCGTATCAAAGGAGTGGCCATAGGTGCAGTCTCGGGCGCTTCCTTGCAACTTTCCCAACAATGCCCTTGCATATTGTATTTCCTGTCCTTCTGGAATCTGCGCTTTTCCGTTTCTTATATCTTGTACGAAATCTTTCAACGGCATATTATGACCGTTAAAATTTCTTAGTCCCGTTATAGCGCTTTGCAGCGCGAAGCTGCTAGCCAGTGCTGTCATCATCGCAACAGATCCATTATTTTCCTCTCCTTCGTTTACCATTTTTTTTTTACAATGGTTTGTCCGTATAATAATTCAATAATACGTCCTAGTAGTCAGTTTAATTGGTAATATTTTTAGTCACAGTATGATATTTAAAACTTACTATTACTGAAAGTGCCCATCTTTATTCTATTATATCTTTATTTAACACCTGTAAATATCTAACAGCTACCAATATTTCTGAATTATATCCCCCCCTTACTTAAAAAAAATCGTCGTCCCGGCGATTTCTAAATTATTAAAAACTGAAGTTTCGTAATTTATTTTTATATTTTAATAATTAGTATATCAATTTTTAAAATTCAATTATAATTTATATTATTCAATTATAATTTGAAAAAAAAAAATTTTTTTCCCTATTAGGCTTTCTTTAAGAAAAAAAAATTCAGTATTTAATATTAATCCTTGTTCTAGTATTCACTAGTATACAAAAAGAAATTATTTCGGAAAAAATTTATTGTAAAAATTTTAAATCAAAACTGCGTATTTCAAAGTGCAAAGCCAATTCAATAACTTTTTAAATGATTATTTGAATTTTTACTATGATACTAATTAAAATTTTTTTTAGAATAGAAAAGAATTAAAAAGTAGATAAAGTTTATTCTATTAATTAACTTGATTTAAATTTTAATGAAAATCAAAAAGAAATAGTAAATATAATTAAAAATTTTATTACAACATACCGTCTTTAAAAATAAAATTATTGTCCAGAATACTTTATGATAATAAAAATAAAATATAAACGTAAAAAACCTTTTAAAAAAAATTTTTTGATTATGATTGTAATGATTTTAGATAATTATTAACGATCTGAATAATTGTAATTAATTCTAATTTGCCTTGCAAATAATTGGATGTATATTTAATTTTAAACAATTATAATTAGAATAAAGCAGAAATATTTTTAATAAATATTCAAAATTAACAAAACATTCTTTTCAAAAAATTTTTTAATTAAATTTTGCATAGAAGTTTTCAAGATTATAAAAAAAAAACGCTGCCAAGTGCTTCAGCGGAATGCTTTCTCATAGAGCTCTTTGAGTTTCATTAATTTTTTTATATTTATTCAAATGTGATTTTAATATATAACTAGTGGGCATATATTTGCACTTGACTTATGTAATTCTTATCTAATTCTGGGGTAAAGTGCTGCTGCAAGGTTCTTACGGAAGACTGCTTCAATTCTGCTGCAAGTATGCGTGTTTATTCTCGTCATATAATTGCGCTCAACTTATGTCATACTTATGTAATTCTGGGGTAAAGTGCTGCTGCAACATTCTTACGGAAGACTGCTTCGATTCATCTGCAAGTTTGCGTGTTTATTCTCGTCATATAATTGCACTTAACTTATGTCTTTCTTATGTAATTCTGTAGTAAATTGCTGCTGTAATATTCTTACGGAAGACTGCTTCGATTTTGCTGCAAATTTGCGCGTTTATTCTTATCTTTGAATCGCACGTTTCGATTGGCAATCTGTTACAAATCTGTCGCACGTTTCAGTCGCAATTAAATTTCAGCAGATATGCATTAAAATGTAAAAACAGGCTAAAATTTTCTAAAATGAAAACTACGCTAAAAAGATCGGTTTATAAAAGTTATCCTTCTTTTGGCAGATGCAAATTATTCCCATGGAAATCTCAAAGCAAATTCATCAATTAACTTACGTAATATATAAAAAAAATTAAAAATCGAAAATTTTTTCAAATTCTTAAAATGGCTCTATAAAAAAAAAATACACTATGAATACAAATTTTCTGTAGCTTCCCGCCTAGTTATACAAAAACATAGATGGTATACAAAATTTGAAGCAAATCCATCGAGTAATTTTCGAGATCTAACTGGTTAAATAAATAACATTTTCTTTTCAAAATTTCTTTTTAAAAATTTTAAAAATGCTCTAAAATTAAAACTACGCTATGAAAATTAATTTTTGAAAATTTTCCTTCTTTTGGCAGTCGCAAATAATTTCCCTGTAATTTTTAGAACAAATCTATCGAGTACTTTACGTAGAATAAAAAAAAATAAGAAAAGAAGAATCAAAATTTTTTTTTTAATCTTTAAAATTCTCTAAAATTGTAACCACACTAAGAAAATTAGTTACCAAAAGCTTATTTTTTCAGACAATAGCGAATTAATTGTATGAAAATTTTGGAGAAAATTTATAGTATGGTTAACGCAAAAAAGAAAATAAATGAAAAATAAAAATTTTTTAGAAAATTTTCAAAGTGCTCTAAAATTAAAACTGCGCTGAGAAAATTAGTATTCCAAAGCTTGTTTTCTTCAGATAGTAGCGAATTAATTGCATACAAATTTTGGAGCAAATCAATCGAACGGTTTTCGTAAAATAAAAAAAAATTAAAAATAAAAATTTTTTAAAAAATTTTAAAAATGCTCTAAAATTGAAAGTGCGCTAAGAAAATTAGTTTACAAAATTTTTAATAATTTTGGCAGTCGAAATGAAGTTCCATACAAATTTTCGAACAAATTCTTCGAGTAGTTTACGTAAAATACAAAAAAAATGAAAAATCGAAATTTTTTTAAAATTCTTAAAATGATTCTAAAAAAAAACTGCGCTAAGAAAACCAATTCCCAATAGCTTCCGCACCAGTTCATCAAAAAATTGAATTGTATGGAAAATTTGAAGTAAATCCATCGAGTAGTTTTTAAGATTTTATTGGCTTAATAAATAGAAACATTTTTTTCAAAAATTTCAAAATGCTCTAAAATTAAAACTCAGCTAAGAAAATCAGTTTTTAAAAATTTATTTTATCCGGGCAATCAGAAATAAATTCCATGCAAATTTTGAAGCAAATTCATCGAGTAGTAAACAAAAAAAAAACCAAAAAACGAAAAATCGAATTTTTTTTTTTTTTTTTTTTTAAACTTTAAAATAAAAACTACGCTGGAAGAACCAAATTATCAATAGCTTCCCAGCAAGTTAGTCACAAAACTAAATTCCATGCAAAATTAGAAGCAAATCCATCGAGTAGTTCTCGAGATACAGTTTACTAACTGAATTCATACATCCACACACACACACACACACACATACATACAGACATTTTCTGGAAACCACTTTTTTCGACTCACCGAGTTCAAATATGTACAAATTAATGAAAAAATAGAAAAAAATTTTTTTTACCGATACAATGCTTTCTCTATGAGAAAGCAATAAAGTAAAATTTTCAAAAAATATTTATTTATTTCGTTTTGAAATTTTATTTTTATTAATTTAAAATATTAAACCGAATGAAAATAATTAAAATTCTTTAAAATATTATGTGTAATAGTTATATTTTACCTTAATAATAGGAAAATTGTGACTGCCGAATCTAGTTGCTGCTTTGCCACTTAAACTTTAAGTATTCAAAAATGTCAAAATTATTCTAATGTAACTAACGATGCTCATCAAATGATGTCAATATTCAGACTGTGTGCGCGACAATGACTACTACCAATTTCATACCCATAAGGCGGTTTAAAAGAGAATTATATTTATTTGTTGCTAAGAGAATTTATTACGATGCTCCCTTCTTTTAACGCGGCGCTACATTAGTATATGTTTTAAAAGGTGGGGATACTTCTCCGATTTTTTGTTATACTTGATATTTTCCCCCCTCTTTTTTTTTAAACTTAAGTGACTGCCTTATACTTTTTTTTAAAATTATTAATTCGTTTTATAAAAATTTATTTCAATATTACATTTTGGAATATTTTAGATGATATGCATATTACTTAATTTATTCGATTATTTTATTTATTCATCAATATTATTTCATCATTTATTTTACATCATTTTTCTTGTATTATTTCATTTTTTTTTAATCTCGTAAAATCACTGCAGTGTCTCCTCTTTTAATGAATTTATAAGTTGCATCTCAACTTATTAAATTCCGCATCTGCTAAACCATCTGTTTAGCTAAAAATCATATATGTTTTCTTTTCATCTTCGTTTAATGATTCTTGATAGTCCTTCTATATTCTAGATTTTTAATTGTCATCTTTTACAATAATCTATGAATCCTGGGCTCATTAATGCAGTGGTGACATATGACGATCCCACCTTTTACTTTTTTATAGAATTACTGCATCACTTAATTCTAATTCCCCTTTTAATTTTATTATTTATTTTATTTCAATTATGGTGGCATTTTTCAAACTTTTTCATTTGCCTATATATTCATATCATTTTTATTTTTATTCACGTATTTCCCCGAAAATGGACTATAATCGAAAATTGGTTTCTAGTGCTGCATATCTTGCACTATATACAGAACACAACCCTTCTCAACCTGATACTTCCAGCCAGGCGCTTAAGAAGTTTTTCTAATTATACCCCCCTACCCTTTGTTAAATGTGCATATTATCTTTATAAAAAAAAATTTTTTATATAAAATGTTTTTTTTTTTTTATTTAACTTTTAATTAAAACTTTTAAAATTCAGACGATAAGTTTTTTTTTGTCGTTTGTATGCTTTTATTTTTTTTTAGATACATATTATTATTTATCTCGTCACTTAAGTTTTAGTGTAATATTCAATAAATCTTTTTATTGTTTTCTTAACTACGGAGTGATTTTATTATATGCATACTTATGTTATTTTTAATTACTAAGTTTTAATTCAATTAATGTGTGCAAGTTTAAATATTAGCATGAAAAAAAAATGCAACTTTTGGTTTAGAGAAAAAAAATTATGATTCCTTCATTTTATTAAATTTATGTTTCTTTTATTGCGCACAAAAAGATTTGTAATTTTTGCAAATTTTACTCACGGTTGAAAAGAGTTATATTTCAGTGCTTCAAAAAAAATGCTGATGTATGTGAGAAAGCAAAAAAAAATTAATTTCAGCGTTGTCTATACGATATTCTTTTTGGTTTCGAGTTTTGTTAATTTAATATTAAGGAATTTTACAGGTTTGTAATCCAATATTTTTTTAGTTGGAAATGTTATATGAGCATCCGGTTGAAAAGTGCAAACTATTGGAAGAAATTGAATGTAGTTATTTTTCTGAGACAATTACCGTGTGAAATAAAATTTTAAGTTATCAAATAGAAAGAGTAAAATTTTGTAAAAATGGATGTTCGAAAAATAAAATTTCCGTTGTTTTGTTTTCTTGCATAAATTTTCGTTAGTTATAATCTATCAAAACCAGTCATTAATATTCTGTAAATAAAAACATTTCATTTTTCTATTGAAAAGGAAAATTGCTATTAATGTTTATTTTTTGAAGCGAAACGAAAATTTGATAATTAACAAAACCCCTTTATGACATTATTTAACTTTATTAGTCAGAGAAAAGAATTTAATGTCTAATTTACATGAAAAATAATTAAATAAGATAGTTTGTTCAATTTTACCCATTAAAAAATTTCTATGTTTCATTTAAGGTAAATTTGACGTTAAAATTTTTCATACTTAAAACTATTATTCTTTTTTTTACCGTATTAAAATTTTGATTTAGGGTTGCTATCTTTTTATTTTTTTTCAATAATAACTATTCGTCTTCTTAGCGTTGGTTTATTTATGAATTTTTCTCTTAAATTATTTTTCTTGTTTCTTCTTTGGTTTCTTCATATTCTTATTTTTATTTTTTAAACGAGAGAAAATTACAATTTGTTCTTTTCCCTTTTTAGTTTTCGCGGCCTAATCTTGACTAATTATTACTTCCGGCTAGTACTTGAGCGATGGGCCTACTCATCCCTCTTCCTAGCGTTCCACAATAGCCGTATGGCTGAAAACATGTTATAACAGAAAAATATATTTCATGTTAGTTATATATTAAAATATTTTAAATATATTTTTATATGAAATAAATGTAAAAATAAATATTTTCTACAAAAATATTGGATTAAATAAAAGTCAGGTTTTTAGTAAAACAGGTGACGCATTGAGTGTTAAACTTGTATGTATTAATATTATCAAAATTGAATTTTATTTGGCAAATCTGACTATTTAAATACTAAATATAAATAATATTTATAGATAAAATTTTGAACTAAAGATGCAAAAAGACAACGTTTTAATTTAATTACTATTAAATATTTTAGATTTCTCTTTTATTTTTCTATCCAGCAGATATAACTGTGAATTTCAACGCTAATTCAAGCTAGATTTTACATTTTAATGACTTCAATGCTATTTTAATTTTAAAAAATTTTCATGCTATATACATACACACATATATATATATATATATATATATATATATATATATATATATATATATATATATATACACACATATATATATACATATGCAAGGTAAAAATTTATCTTATTTTAAAGAAAATTTACAACTCTGGAGGTTATTAATCAATGTTTTAAGTATTAATTTTTCTAAAATTTTGGTATTTTAAGTAATGTATGCAAATGCCATATATAAATATTCGCTTTTAATTACATTTAGTCAAAAGGATCGCAATTTAACTGATTCTAATAGCTATTTAAACCAATTTATAAAATTGCGCATTTGAAAACGCATGGATATTTAATTTTCATTTGCAAGAAATTTCAAGTGGCCTTGAAAACAGCAAGCCCGATTACAGTATGTTTGCTCTCACTGCAGTAAGCTTGAACGAAGTTAAGTCACGTAGTACTAGCGTGGTACTGAAGGAGCTAAGCGCACGGTGCCTGTGTTACATACCATTTGTTAAAAATTTGTTCAGATTTGGTGGAAAAATAATAATAAACAAGAAATGACTTGACTAAATTTCCATTTCGCAGTTTACAAATTAATGTCATAAGTTCTTTTATTCTGAGTTGACTTAAAATTTGATTTGCTTATTTTCCGTTTAGACAATTAGAAAAAAAAATAAAAATTTATAGTTTTTAGCATTACTTGATTCGATAACAATTTTAGTTGTATGTTGAATAATTTTAATTACAAAAAATGTTCGCAAGTCAAATTCAAATTCTTATTGAATATTAAAAATTTTAATAAATTTGGTTGCAGACTTGTTTATCTAAAGAATTTTTTTAGTTGTTATTTATAGAATTTATTTAGTTTTAACTTTTTCAACTGTTAAGCAGCATATACTAAAAGGTTGTATGTAAAAGTTCTATAATTCGTAACAAATTATAAAGAATTAATTTCTAAACAACAAAAACGATTATTTATATTACATATTAAGAAGGGGCCGAACTATCTGTCTTTGTCTAATAGCATTTTTCATCATTTATGTAAACACTATCCGGTATAACAAGAAAAAAATAGCAGCCCCCGCTAGATATTAGTATAATAAGTAAATTTCGTAATAACAACCAAATTTTTTTACTGCGTAGTTTTTGAATAATTAGAGACCTACCAAAAAAAGATAGGTTATATTCTAGATTGCTAGTAGGTCTCTAATTAGTCAAAAACTATGCGGTGAAAAATTTTATTGTTATTACAAAATTTACTAATTATACTAATATCTAGCGGGGGCTGCTATTTTTTTCTTGTTATAAAGGATAATTTTTATATAAATAATGGAAAACGCTATTAGACAGAGACAGATAGTTCGGCCCCTTCTTAAAAATCAATTTTTTTTCAAGATTTAATTTCGTATGGTAATAAATTATTTAATAATGAAAATCTGGTACTCATTAACTGCTTTAATAAAGAATATTATTATGCGAACTTTTCTTTGTAAAGCTATGAACAAAAAAAAATTTCTAATTTATGTTATCAGTTTAAATATAAATTCTATTAATATTGAACTTTATTAAAATAATTCAATTTAGTTTTTTTTTTTTAATTTATTTTAACTTTGTGAACGTCCCTGCATAAAATGTAAATAAATGGAAAACTTTTAATCAGTTTAAAAAAATTTAGTATTCTGAAAAAATGTTCCGCCTTCTTTTGAAAATCCAATATAGATTTCTTAATAGGTTTAAGAAGTTCCTTTTAACAATTAATGAAAATGTTAAATGTACAAAAGACACTTTAAATATGCATTAAATTTTGTTTACAAATAAATATGAAAAATGAAAAATAGCATATCTGATTTTTACAACAAAAGTTTTATGAATGAAAATGAAATTTATGAATCACTCTTGTCAAAAACTTTACAGAATTTACTCAACAATTTATTTTAACTTAAAATCTTATTTAAATCAAAATTTTATTTAATTTTTATGAAGATTTGAAAATAATTTATTGACAGTTTATTTATTGCAATTTTAATGTAAACCCTTTCTGAGACTGGCTATTTTTTAAGAAAAATGAATTTATTATTTTCACTCTCAAACCGCGCACTTTCCTGATCCGTCGGTGCATGGTTTTTTTCTTTTTTTTTCATTTTAGTTTCGTTAGCTTTTAATAATGTTAAAATTTATTTTTTTTTCCTTTATTTGTTTATTAGTTATTTGTAATTACACTTTGTTTTAAACAAAAAGATTTTTTTTTCTTAATTTTAAATTTGTTTAGCTTCAAAAGTCGTATTTATTTAAAATTTTTATGAATTCACTTTAAAATTTTACGCGCGGTCCCCCCTTTTAAAACATATTTATTACTGGTTAATTACTTTAACATTTTAAACTTTTTTTTTCACTTTTTTCACTTTTTTTCACCTGTTACACTAATTTTTTTAACTTTTAGGTAGCATTTTCACTCATAGCTAGGCCGTCGGTCCGATACCGTCGCTAAGCGCATACGTACCATCGTACTGTCGTACACAGGATTATCGAAGGATGTTAATCCTTTGATAATCTTTTTACCGAAATGGGCCTCACGTTGGACGCCAAAATTTTGTTAGGAACTTTTCCGGATTAATAAAAGTCCCGGAAAAGCTCTTCTCAATATTTTTACAAACTAAAGAATATGATAAGTTCAAAATTGTAAAGTATTTGGGTGAGATATCATTCATTGAATTAAAATAAGAAAACTACTATATTTAATTATTTAGCTACTTTTAATAAAACACAAGTAAACAAAAATAAGCATTCTTTTATGATAAATTTTTAATTAAAAAGTATAAGAAGACATTTGACAAATGTAATGAATGTTTTAAGAAAAACAAGAATTAATTTAAAATTTTTACTCATAATTTAGAGAAATACAATGTTCAATCAAAACAGTAAAAGACTTATCTGTACAAAGTTCCTTGGTGTCCTTGTTGCATGGCTCTCCTGATCATTTGATGGATGATTTATTGCACTGCATAAAATTACTTTGTAAACTGAATTTAAAGAAAAGCATCGTCTATAAGATGCTGAAGTCGATCAAGCTGGTGCGCTTCCGCATGTCCCTAGCGAGAGCGAGACTTAATCGCGCGCCCAAAGTCACGACAGTAGCTATGCTCATCCCACTACTTAATTAAAAGTAGGAGGGAGTCAAGCTATGTCATTGGTGCATCATTGTATGGCCACTAGCAACAAGCACTGCAGGTAGCTGCACGTGTTGCATGGTCAGCACAATGGTCACGTTGGTGATATCAAAAGTGTTACTCGATATTTTTTGAAGCGAAGGTAACATCTTTAATACATTAGATTTTACAAAGTTATAATTTCTAATTAAAAATTTATTAAATAATTGTGTCACTTAACACACGATAACAATGACAACCGGCTCCTTCCGTAGAAAGATCGCTGTGCAACTAAGATATCTATTGGGGCATGCGAAACCCTTCTACAGACAGAAGATTTAGAGGATTAGAGCCAGCACACTGTCAGAATAATATTTTGATAATTTTTTGTAATTGGGTGCGTATAATAAAAAATATTCTAATTTTGATTTAACCCTTTCAGTCACAAATTATTTTTGCAAAAACGCGTATTTTCTATCATACATTAATTTTTTAGATTTATTTACAATCACATATTCAAAATATATCATATGATACTTATAAAATTAATACTTATTTATATGAAAATGCAAAAAGAATAAAGATTAAACTTAAAGTGCGAATCAAACAATAAAAAAAAATGAGAAAGGGTGCCACTATAGTGGCTCCTGTGACTGAAAGGGTTAAAATATTTTATTTTTATTCTATGTAAAAATAATTTTAAATATTCAAATGCTTTACAAATTAAGTGGTCAAAGTTATATAGTCTTTAATGTTATAAAAATAGTTAATATTTTTACTAATTTAGATATATTTTAATTCAAGTATTTCTTACGTTCATACAATAATTTTATGCGATATAAAAATATGCACATAAACTTTAAGTCTTTGAAAGGTCTGCAATTTTAATGTGTGAAGTTATATAGTTATATTCAATCACAAATCGCTCTAGTGGAGTAACATGACACATCAGATTAAAGTTAAAAAAGATGTTGGCTTAAGGTTGAAAAATATGACATGTCGAATGCAAGTTGAAAAAGACGTCCCTTTAAAATTATACAGACGTGTCATCTTTTTCAATTTGAATCCGAAGTTTCATGTTTTATAACCTCAAACCGGTATGACATCTTTTTCAACTTTGATTCAATGTGTCATGTTATTCCACTAGATTTGCGAAATGTAAAAGAAAGTATTGTTAAAAAATAGTAAATACTTGTATCCATTTATTCAAGTATATGGGTAAATCCACCGTAGTTTTAACTTTGCATGTGACTTTTTTCAAGCAATTTTTAAATAACTACTATTCTGTTACATTAAAACGCACATAACTGTATTTGGCTTTCAATTGTTTGTTTTGAATCTAAGAAATGTACTCCACTTTTTCGCAAAGCTACATTGAACGGCACCTTCAAAATTTTCTAAAAATTATCAAATTTTTTACGAAAAATCACGGTTTTTGCATAAATAGTATAAAAAGAAGTAAAATTTTTGAAGTCTTGATGAATTTTAGATCATGCCGTTCAAGTAATCTTCAAAAAATATAGAACTATTTTCCTAATTGAAAAACGAAAAATCTAAACCTAAGTAGGGTCATGTACAACATCGAAGAACTCAGTAAATACAATTCAAAATATGTATGTTGTCTTGAAACAAAAATCGCTATTATGAAACCTATTTGAAGTTACACGTGACTCTACTTAGGTTTAAATTTTTTGTTTTTGAGTTGAGAAAGTAGTCTCACAGTTTTTTTGAATATTATTCAAACGGCATGATCTCAAATTTACCAAGACTTCAAAAATTTTACTTCTTTTTATACTATTTATGCAAAAACCGTGATTTTTTGTAAAAAATTTAATGCTCCCATATAGAAAAAATTTTTGGATATAATTGTAAATAACTGTTAATAACTGTAAATAAATGTAAATAAATGTAAATAACTGTAAATAACTGTAGAAAAGTGTTAAAAAATGTGGGAATTGAGACATAAATAACAGTTATTTACAATTATTTACAATTATTTACTGTTATTTACACTTATTTACAGTTATTAACTGTTATTTACACTTATTAACTGTTATTTACACTTATTTGCAGTTATTTATATTTATTTACAGTTATTTACATTTATTCACTTTTTTCACAATTATTTACAGTTATTTACGATTATTTATAGTTTTTTACAATTATTTGCAGTTATTTACATTTTCGAAAATTATCACGAATTTATTCAATAATTTTATATATAGGCGAAAATTTTTAAAAATGTGAATAACTGTAAATAATTGTAAAAAACTATGGAAAATTGTAAATAGTTGTAAATAATTATAAATAACTGTAAATAACTGTAAAAAACTGTAAATAACTGTAAATAACTATAAATAATTATAAATAATTATTAATAACATTAAATTATCCACTAATTCAAAAATTTTTGAAAATGTAAATAACTGTAAATAATTATGAATAACTGTAAATAATTATGAATAATTGTAAATAATTATAAAAAAACTGTAAATAATTGTAAATAATTGTAAATAACTGTAAATAACAGTTAATAACTGTAAATAACTGTAAATAATAGTAATTAATAATAAATAATAGTAAATAACTGTAAATAACTATTATTTATGTCTCAATTCCTACATTTTTTAACAGTTATTTACAATTATTTACTATTATTTACAGTTTTTCACATAAATTATTTCCATATGGGCTTTTAAGAAAATTTTGAAGGCGCCGTTCAATGTAGCTTTGCGAAGAAGTGGAGTATATTTCTTAGATTCGGAACGGACAATTTAAAGCCAAATACAGCCATGTGCGCTTTAATGTAACAGAATAGTAATTATTTAAAAATTGCTGAAAAAAAGTCACATGCAAAGTTAAAAGTACGCTGGATTTACCCATATATTTTACTTTTTGTTTATTTACGTAAGTGTTTTATTCATTTATTTATTTACATATGTGTAGGTTTTTTTATTATAAAAATCCCTCTATTTTATAGTTTAAGAGGTAATTGACTTTCCAGTCAGTAACCTTTGGGATGGTAGAGTAAGGGTTTGTTTTGACTGCCCAATAACTACTGTGGTATAAGTTTATTCTGATATCAAATATAGATACTCTATTGTTTGATTCTTCAAATGTGCTTTCGTTTTTTATTTCTTAGTTTTGAAGAAGGAATTGAATAAAAATTTCAAAACTTCGTAAAATAGTACAAAGTTATTGGTTGATTAATCAAGATTAATCAAGCGTGGAAAAAAACTTACCATACAATGTTATTTGCTATGAATTCATCTAATCATTTTATTTCAGAATTGATGCTGAAATGAAGATAATTTTTAAAATTTTCTTTATAAATTAATTCTTGATGTATGAGAACACTTTGTTGTAAAATCTTAGCTATTTTTATTATATGAATAAAAATATGTTTAATTACAACATTTTTCTTCTATTTTTCAATAAATTTTTTTCGGATTCAATCAGAGAGTAATTGCTTTTTTATTCATATATCTATATTCCACATAAAGAAATTCAATGATTAATTTAGCTCTTTATTTAGCATATATAGTTATTAATGTATGATCCACATATTTTAATGTTTGTGATATATTCGACATACATTCAGGTTCATCATATATGATTAAAAATGATTTTAAATATTCAAACTACAAAATAATTTATTTCGTTCTTTCAGAAGATTTGCACTACAAAAAAACATTGTTCATGTTATATAAGGAGCTTTTTATTCAAATTCCGTAATTCAATGTTCAGTTTATGGTAACAAATTTTACTCAAATAAATTAACCCACATTTTGCTCGTTTTCCTGTTGGTGTTAACTTATTTAATCAATATTATCTGTAATGAGTATTAACAACTCATCTTGTTTGAATTTTATTTAAGGAGATGTAAAATGGACATTACACCTGTAATCATAAATATTGACTATCTTTTCATTTTGTTGCAAAATTTTTAATAAAGAAATACATTAGCTTATAGTATGTACCATAAAGATTATTTAGTTGAATTTTTAAATAAATTCATTTATTAGTTATTGAAAATTTTGGGTTCTGATATTATTTATTAAAATTTTTCAATTTTGTACTAAATATCTAAATATCTTAAAAATTAATAAATGAATAAATTTGAAAATTTAACTAAATAACCATCATGGTACATACTACTAGCTAATGCATTCCATTTTTGGAAATTCACTAATGAAATGAAAAGAAAGTTAATATTTATTAGTACAGGTGTAGTGTCCGTTTTACATCTCCTTGATGTCGATTTTTTTATGTTGTTTAATTAATTTTACTATTCAAAAGCGTCGTTTCTTGGAAGAATAGCATAACAGCCTTATATTCTTATATTCTTACTCAACATAACTTTATTGTATACTTTGAATAAGTTACTTCGTCTAATTCATAATATATTATATGTTACAAATGTTGGAATGCAAAAATATAATCTAGGCCGTACTTTTAAAATTATATTTCTATAAATATTTCCTATTTATATCTGTATAAATAAGAAAGTAAAGTAAAAATTTTCAGAAATGTACAATGCAATTTCCACAAAATTAATATTTCAAACATTTAGTTATGTAAGAAATATCAATTAAAGATCTTTAAGATTTTATTCATTGAAATCCAAATAATAATATTTTATTTTTAAACTTTCTATTTCTTCATTTTTAGTTGGTGGTATTTATACTGTAATAAGATCAAAAGCTTATATTTCTGTTGAAGAAATGTGTGACCAATATTGTTTATTAGGACCTTACAAAGAAAATTGCGCTAAGACTGAAGTTGAAGAAACAGATTTCCCACAAAATAGCCCTCTAAATAGAGCTGTGCAGAATTTGCGTGATCAAGGATTCAAAGTAAGTTTGTTGACATTAACGATTTTTAAAAACATATTTGAATTCTGATTATAATGATAAATATAGAATAAATATGTCATATTCACTAAATATTTTTTCGAAAACAGAATTACAATTGTATTTACTGTGATGTATCGTTAGCGCTGCGTTAGTTGCGATAGATGTCACCTTACCTAGCCAAAATTCTTAGGTTCTTTGGACCTCAGGGCTGAAGCAACATTTGAATTGTTTCAGATGAGCCTAGCGCTCCCGAGATACCCTATCTTTTGTTAATACTATAGTTATATATAATCGCACTTTGTTTTATTTTTCTTATTATTATCGATAAGAAAAATCAAACTTTGTGCCTGATATTCAATGTAATATATCTCTAATGTGATATATCTTGATACTTAATGTAATATACTTTTGTATACATACGCCTATTTTTTCAACATTTTAATGGCTATGTAATCTATTGTTAGCCAATAAAAATATATATTTCAATTAAAAATTAGGTTCCTTGCTTGTTGACCAAGCGGGAACCCCAATTTCCGACCGAGATATGAAGAAAAATAGTTCGAATGTTGTGGGTGGATTAGTTGGGCGTGAAAAAATTTGGAAAGAAGCAGATCTTAGAGTGGACAGTGTTTACGAACGAACTTATCGCTCCTTCCAAACAATCTATCTCCAATTGTATTAATAAGGTATGTATCGAAACTTCGTGTCGGTGTGTGAAAGCTGAAATAGAATGCTGTATCTATTGCAGATTTTAAAAAAATAATACGTGTGCCATGGTAGAACATTTTATTATGACCTGATCATATTATGACCATTTTTAGCGAAAAAGATTGATAACTGACTAATTTTTACTAAAAAATGATGCTATGCTATGTTAAATCGTACAAGATGATAAAATTCGAAAAAATTCAGCTCATCCTGGAGTAATAAAAATTTTCTTAACTTGAAATTCAAATCACGATAAAAATCGTTATAACGAGTCTAAATTCTATGGAATCGCTGTTGTTTTTGTTGGTGAAAATGGTTTACCTCCAGCAGAACGTGATGTATGTTTATATTTAAAATTAGACGAACCTACCCTAACAACACAAAAACGTTTCAAAAACGTTTTTAAAACGTTTTCTGGTAAACTTATATACGTTTGTAAATTTTGACAAAAATACGTATTTAAAACGTAAAATATGTCCGCATATTTTAGATTCTCAAGAGTACTGTAACGTTCATGGAACGTTTAAGAAACTTTTAGAAAACGTTTTCTCGATGAAAATTTACACAAGCTCAAATATCCAAACGTTTCCTTCACGTTTGAAAAACGTTTTTTTCTCCATATAATAATTTTTTAGAATGATAAAATAAAACGTTTAAAAAACGTTTTAGGAACGTTTGGACATATAAGCCAACGTAAGTTTTCAACGAGAAAACGTTTTCTAAACCTTTCTTAAACGTTCCATAAACGTTATATTACTCTTGAGAATCTAAAATATGCGGAAATATTTTACGTTTTAAACAAATTTTAAATACGTATTTTTGTCGAAATTTACAAACGTATATAAGTTTACCAGAAAACGTTTTTAAAACGTTTTTGAAACGTTTTGTGCTGTTAGGGTAATCATATACCGATCATAAGTAAACACGTTGACTCCATGCCTTATCCCTTAATTTTTTCCAATGTAGGTTTTGGTTGGAAATATCAAGCAAGTCAGCAGTAATAACGACGTAATGATGTTACAATTTTATTCATAGAAATTAAGTGCAAGAGGAGAATTTAGTCCATTTTTTAATTAAGGTAAATTAACTCAACAATATATGGTTGATGCTTGAGTTAAAGTAAGAGGATCAAGATTATTTTATTTAAAGAAAAATCATCATATTTTTTAAGAACATATTTTTATAAAGATGTTACGGATTATATTTCTAAAGAAACGAAAATAAAGATATGAAAATTGGAAAAATGATTATCTTTTTTTTCAGTAGGCTTTTTTCATGATTTTATGTATGAAAACATATTTGCGAGTTCCATCAAGATCTGTGACCCGAACAAGGATTACTCTCTCACCCTATTAAAAAAAACACGTATTTTTTACACGTGTTTTTTATATGCAAAATTTGTGTGTTTTTTCATGTATTTTTTTCTCGTGCTTTTTCCGCGTATTTCTATTACAGTTCTTTAAAGATCAAAGAGCTTCAAGGACTCAACTGAGAGTGTCTGGCCTCAAATATCTTATGCGTCTTTGAAATTGGTATAAATAATGACAAAAGGTAAGAAACGCCACCTACTGATTTGAAATTGCTATTAATTATCGACTACGTCGGTTTGGCTTTAAGTCACTAGGTTGCGTTTTTCTAAGTTTTGTCATCCCTTATACAAATTTTAAAAACGCAGGTATATGAGGCCAGACAGTAAAAGATCTTCGATTTTTGAAGAGTAGTAGAAAAATACGTGCAAAAAATACATGAAAAACATGCAAATTTCACATGTAAAAAATACGTGCAGAAAACACGTGTCTTTCAAACGTGTTTTTTACACGTGCAAAAAACACGTACATTTTTCAAAAGGGTAGTTAGTAACTAAAGTTTTTTTATAAAAAAGCTAAGATCTATTTAGAAGAATTTATACAGAAAGAATCATTTGGAAAAATTATAACTTATATTAAAATTATAATGTACGTAATTGAATTTCAGAAAAAAGTTCTTTTGCATATGTTGCTCTTTGTAGACCCGGAAAACAAAATTTATATTTCTGATAATATTAATATATGAGTAAATCTTCCATACTTTTAAAATTCGTCTTACTGAGTCATTACCCGTAAATATGAGATAGCTCATGTTTCCAGCAAATGTTTACTGACTCATTGAGATATTAAAAAGTAATTTTGTTATGTTGGGTTGATAATTAAACATGTCATTTTATGGCGAATGGAGAAAAAAGGTTTTTTTCTTAAATTTTAAATGTTACCAGGTCATGCAGAAAAATAAATTATCGCTACAAAAAATGACTATTGTCCTTTCGATATCAAATTCACAGTCAAGCTGTATTTATGCACATACTTTTGGGAAATTAAGAGCATCAGCGTGTCTGTTAACAAAAATACTGTGACAACCTTGGGGATCAGGAGGTTGCACTGATTTATAAAAATATATAAGCTATAATTAATTAAATAACAATAAAAAGAGAAGCTTTATTTCAGAAATTTGTACAGTAATCGTACGCTTGTTCAAAATGGACGCCAGCCGCGTATAGCGTACGTGACGCCGTTTGCATTAATTAAATAACTATCAGCACGATGAAAAGCAGATCATATAAAAAACAAGAAGCTAAAAGGGACACGAGCAATAAACACACAAAAAAAAGAATTAGAAAAGCACAAAGTGTCTTGTCTCTGCTCAGCTTCATCTCTCGTGCTGTACACTGCGCGTGCCACAAGAGAGAGACAAATGATCCTAAACGGACCCAATCTCAGTTACTCGAGTCAAGCTGCTTGCTATTTATATGAAAGCACAGTATACGTGCTATAGAGATTCGCACGTGTGTACCAACGATTTTGAGTAATGCTTTTAACTATTTGACTCGCGTGGTCTGCTTTCCGTCTTGCCAGAAGTTGGATGCTCCCTTCTGTTGTTTATATGCGCTACAAATATACGCTTAAGTAATATGGCCAATCTGCCATGTTTGAATCCTTTTTGAAAGATTAATAAAATGTTACCAAAAATTTATATATTTCACTTTTTTGTGGAAAATACGATGCTGTAAAAAAGACTATTCAGCGATGACATTTCAAACTATAGCAAAATTTAATATTGAGAAATTTCAAGTTTAGATTTTTAGTTTAGACAAAGTTCTGCGTTACTTTCAAACTATAATTAGAAAACATTATTCCCTTTTAAAAATATGTTTTTCTCTTCCATTATAAAAACCTGAGCTATGATCCACCTTTTCTCTGTTGTGAACTTACAAGGAGAGTACCCGACCTTCGGGAAACGGATTTGGCTGAAACTGCGGAATATGATTTTTTGATGAAAAAAAATGAACCCGTGTTTTTTCTTTTCTTTGAATAGGCCCCATAGACGGAGATATAGGCATTTTTTCGAAAATATAATGAAGAGGAGCTTTAATAAGATCTTGAATAACCAAACAACTAAGACTCTTACAAAAAAATGTATAAAAAATAAAATAAAGTACAGATTAAATTCTTTAATTTAAGCTTTGTTGCATTTAAAAAGCTTATGTGGTTCAAAAGTTGTGCCTAATAGAAAATTACTACATATTTGTTAATATTTTTAGCGTGTAACATATCATCAATTTTTTACGTTATTTCATTAGCATATTTTAATCTCCTGTAACTTTTGAACCACACAAGCTTTTTTAATGCAACAAAGCTTAATTTAAAGAATTTAATCTGTACTTTATTTTATTTTTTATACATTTTTTGTAAGAGTCTTAGTTGTTTAGTTATTCAAGGTCTTATAAAAGCTACTTTTCATTATATTTTCGAAAAAATGTCTATATCTCCGTCTATGGGACCTATTCAAAGAAAAGAAAAAACACGGGTTCATTTTTTTTCATCAAAAAATCATATCCCGCAGTTTCAGCCAAATCCGTTTCCCGAAGGTCGGGTACTCTCCTTGTTAGTAATTTATTATTTTATGATACCTAATGAATCTCCAAGTTGATTTTGAAGTATTGTTCAAAGTATTCTGGAAATCATTGAATTTTTCCCGGCTATTAAATTTCCGAATTTACATTGATTACCTCCCCGTTGAAAAAATCCAAATGGATTTCTTATTGGAATTTCCAATTGGAATTCCAATTGGATTTTGTTGGAAATCCATGTTGGAATTCCAATCAATTCCAATTGGAAATCCAATTGGAAATTCCAATAAGAAATCCAATGAGAATTTGAGAAATCTAACGTAAATTTAAAGACATTTTTAAGTGATTAAAATATTTTTTTATATAAAATTTTATTTATGTTTTCATTTGCGACTCATAAAAATATCTCTGTTCATTGAAAAAATAGAACATGAGAAAGCAGGCCGAATGATCGTCTTTTGAGACCAAATGAAACTACCAGCTTATAAGTTCTAAACTCTTTTATTTTTTTTGTGCGCATTCGCTTGCCATAAGAAATTCAATAGATAGAAAGCGTCGTAGCCCCCTGGCGGCTAATCATTGAATATAAATATACACATTTAGATAATAGTACTAATAATTGATCGCCAGGCGGCTACGACGCTTTCTATCTATTGACTCTCTTATGGCAAGCGAATGCGCACAAAAAAAATAAAAGAGTTTAGAACTTATAAGCTGGTAGTTTCATTTGGTCTCAAAAGACGATCATTCGGCCTGCTTTCTCTTGTTCTATTTTCTCAATGAACAGAGATATTTTTATAAGTCGCAATGAAAACATAAATAAAATTTTATATAAAAAAATATTTTAATCACTTAAAAATGTCTTTAAATTTACGTTAGATTTCTCAAATTCTCATTGGATTTCTTATTGGAATTTCCAATTGGATTTCCAATTGGAATTGATTGGAATTCCAACATGGATTTCCAACAAAATCCAATTGGAATTCCAATTGGAAATTCCAATAAGAAATCCATTTGGATTTTTTCAACGGGGCTAGTTTTCATTAATATTTTAATTCTAAAAGTTTCAAACTTCACCTTTAAGTCGAGACGTCACGGAAATTTCTAGATTTAAAAATCGACTTTTCAAATCGAGTTTTTGTTCATATAAAGGTGATATTTCTATTATTTATATATTAAGGTAGTTTTTCAGGAAGTTTGACCTTCCCAATAACCCCACTTAAATCCTATCTTTTTAGGTTGAATTAACCCGCAAAAGTAATAGATAACCTTAATACTAAATTTATTAGAAAGAGGCGAGAATGGTTCTTAAATAAAATGAAATCCAGATTGCTTATTTTCTTATTTTTATTCTAATTTATTTACTTATATTTCACAGCTACCTTAATCGCAATTTGTTCTTTATTACAAACGTTACAAATGAATTTAAAACAAGTTTAGCTTTATTTCCGCATTTTGATTTTAGAAGAAAATGAAAACGTTATTTAAAAAAAAATTCAAAATTTATTTATTTTTTTCCCAAATAAAAGGAAAACGGAACGAGAGAAAAACCAAAATCTAAAACACGAAAGAGAAAATTTTTAAGAATTAAAAATTTCACTCATCTTGGTGAATTTCATGGATGGCCAGCTGGGCAGCATTACCGGCGTTCTTGATGTCTCCGTGTCGAGCTCACCCTGGATGCGATCTTTTTCTATCCTTCTTGCTGTTGATATACTAAGTCGGAATTTGGAATGGAACCAGGCGAAAGTACAGCTTTTCTTAACGGCAATTTCGTACACACGTGCACAATAAATAGACAAATAAAAATAATAATAATAAAAATGTAATTAAATAGATAGATAATACCTTAAAAATTAAAAAAAAAATAAAAACAAAAAAAAGAATTTTCTTTTGAAGAAAATTAGCAAAGTAAACAACAAAAAAAAACACTGAATTTAATTGAATATAGCGGTGCTATTCACAACTATATTATACTACTATTAATAAAGAAAAATAATAAAAGAATGAATAAATAAAAGAAAATATCACAAACACTTATTAAATAATAATTCCAAAAAACTGAAACCAAATAAATCGAAAAAAGGAACGTTCGTTGCTGCCCCTCTCTCTATGCCGTAATAGAAAGGAGAGAGAGTACCTCAACGAACTCTCGTTGATGGTTAGCCGTCAAATTCCGCGAAAAGATAAGATTGAAGAAAAAGTGTAGCCTTGAACGCTTTTAAGCTACCTTTTTCTTATGCATGGAGAGAAAAAAATAAAATATTCTATTGAATTGAATATTTTATTTAAAAAATGATTTACTAAAATTTCTGTCACTTAACAACCCCCCCCCCCTTACTAAGAAAATCTGTCGTCCTCGACAGATAGTTGCGTAGGGTGGAGTGAGTATTGACAAGAATCATTAGGATTGCCTGCTCACAAACATAAAATTACAATGGTTAGTTATGTATAAAGAAAAAAAAGAAAAAATAGCGGACGGAGAGAAAGGTTGATTTTTACTTTAAAAGGTGGGTTGACTTAGAGATATATTAGGAATTAGAAGAATGGTAAGGATTCCGCTTTACAATAAGTTAGTTAAATTAATAAATATAAGCAAGAGAAGTTATAAATTTAAACTTGAAAAATTGACGTTGATAAAATGAAAAGTTTACTAAAAGTCAGTATCTTGTCTGATTGGTTTTTAAATTAATATTAAATAATCACCACTTAAGTGGTTTATAAGGTCGGTAAGGTAATATTTTAAAACAAAATTTTGAGTTTCACGGTAACTAATGAAAAACTGTTATATCATCAATAAGTTACTAAAGAAACATTTTCTTGTCGTGTTCTTTGTTCTTGATAAAGTGTCGATTTATCCATCTTCTCTTCCGGTTGCTCCCCCTGTGGGTGAGTTGATTTTTGTTTTCATCGCTGCCCCATAACGTTGATAGGAAGGTTGGCCGAGCATAGCCATACCTTTAGCGGCCGATGTTGTTGATATAGGCCAGCATTCCATGCTGGCAGTTGTTTGAATTGGCTCCTCGCCCCTTCATCTAAAACAAAAGTGTATTAAAATATTGTTACGGTGGTTGGTCGGGTTACTTGCATGCAGGTATTAATTAAGCACCAATTTATGTTATGTAAGCGTTAGTGAAAACAAAAAATAATAAAATTAGTCAAGGTCCAGGTTATTCGCACTCAATTTAAGTGGTCTTGAGTTCGCAGGGGTTGGGAGGAGACGTATTGCTTGTCAGATAATTTGATACTCGGTCGAGAAGAATGAATGCATGTCAGCATTGTCTGAGGAGGTAGAGGCATTATTTGGGGCGACGTTAATGTTAGACGCGTCTGCCCCAATCACTGAGTCGACTGGCAACTCTGTCTCAACAGGTACCTTTTTAGAGGTGGTCTCCTGGAGTCCGTATACGTCTAGCGTGTAGACGCAGTCTTTACTATGCATCGCGGAATTGCCTATAATTGGTTTTTTACACAAGTTGCATATAAAGTAAATGAGGTTTTCTTGCGGCCTAGCAGAGCCGTCTGTCAATGGTTGCTGGTTCTGGCACAACAGCATGTGGGTGCGTCTATATTGGGTAGTAATGTCGTAGTTACAATTACTACACTTAGTCTATTTAGTTTGAGTTTCGCCCCGTT
The DNA here is from genome assembly GCA_017163975.1 of Anastatus disparis. Classification (NCBI taxonomy): domain Eukaryota; kingdom Metazoa; phylum Arthropoda; class Insecta; order Hymenoptera; family Eupelmidae; genus Anastatus; species Anastatus disparis. The sequence continues at coordinate 1,309,540 of JAFFSR010000118.1, forward strand.
TACGTTTTTGTCGTAAAGGCTCAGCTGGTCGTGCTCCGTATTTATTACGGGTCTGCAATAACGCTGTTTGAGCGTCTTGAGTGCGTAAAAATCTTACGTATTCATACATATATGCACTTTGTCGTCCGCGAGTGATGTCTACGTGATTTAGCGGTCCGAACGGTCTAAACGCAGAAGCTAAAGTTTGTACAGTGTCGTTTTCCGTTACTAAACAAAAGAGTCTATTTGGCTCAATGTCCCTAGAGTCAATTTCGTCAGTAATTCTAGGCTTTTCCGAGTTGAAAAATGTTACCTGGAGTTTAGTATATTTATTATTAATGTATTTCAAAGTTGTTATCTGTTTAATTGGCCCCTGTACTTTGAGATCTTGTACGATTTCCTGAAGGGTCTGGTCCTTGTTATTAGTAAGCTGTAGACTCTCATTCGTCGACATCCTGACAAGGTTGTTTGTCTGGAATAGAGATGTCAAAAGTTAATTATTAACTGTGTAGCATAGCGTCTTGTTTCAGCCCAGTACTGGTCGTATCAGTGGTCGTAACTGGGTCAGTGTGGGTGTTAGATTGTGGTATTTGTTCTAAATTTACCGGGGCAAGTTCTAAGTCAGCATTGCCGATTTTTGTTTGATGGCGTTTGCTTGCTCGGGGTTTATATGTATCAGAGTTACGTTTACACTTGATGGTTTTTCTATATAAAGAGGATGCAAGGAGTGATAACCAAGATTACGCTAGTAATAATAAAAATTGTTTATTATAAAAGAAGGTGGATATGAACTATTATTACAAAAGGTACAAATTATTATTGTAAAAAATGAGAACTGACAATCTAAATATGATACGCTTGCTCCGTATACAAAAATTAACACGAACCTCGTCCGCTCGTCTTCAAGGCTCGTGCGCCTCTGCCTTATTCAAGACTCTTTTCTCGCTTTACAAAGTAAGGGCATGCACATAAGGTTTTTCTTGCTATAGTATAAGTCAACGGACTACAATCTAACACATTACAACTTAATACATTATAACGCAAATATACAACATCCTCCCCTTTGAAAAAGAATGTAGATATTTTCTATTGATGACATAGTATATGTCGTAGTATACAAACAGAATCGCAATCAAATAATTTGTAAATAAATTACAATCATAAACTAATACATAAATGTATATCTATAAAATAAAATGGAAGGGTATTTTTCTTTAATAAATTCAAATACATTTTACATCTTTTCGCATTTAACATAAAATCGCAAAATAATTTAAAATTATAGAAAATATGTGAATTTACATTACATTAAAGCGCGTGGGTGGCTTTGATATTCTGCCACTTCTAGTAACAACAGGTGATATTACATGAATATTTTCTGTCGCATTGCTTTGATCGGTTCGCTTATCTTTAATATTTGTTTCATTAGATTTTTTATTTTTCGCTTTATCGCGCAAACTTTTCGTAAGCTCTGGGCTCTTAACAGAAACTTCAAGCGGATACAATCGTTGGAATAGACGTTTAAGTAATCCTTTTTGTGTTTTTAACATAAACACTCTGTTTTTTCCATCTCGCCCGGTGAATTTATCGACTACTAGTGCAAGAGGCCAGTTTAATCTCTTTTTATTTACATCGCTGCCTATAAGAATGACGTCTCCTTCGTTCATTTCACGTATTTCTTTTTTACCATTTTTTAATAGCAAGCGGCCCAGATATTCAGAACGAAAACTTGCACGTAAATCTTCGATAATTTTTTGTCGATAGCGTAATTTTTTATTTAATTTTGTGTGAAAAAGCATGTCAAGATCTGGTACCTATGCATCATAACTATCGTATAAAAAGCTAGCAGGAGTGAACGGTTTAAGGTCTTCGGAACCTTCTAATATATACATCAAAGGGCGAGAGTTTACAATCGATTCTGCGTCGCAGAGTACAGTCGTGAGACTTTCATATGATAAACTTGCCTTAATATTTCCCGAAGTATACTTTTGACGAATCCTATTAATCGCTCCCACCACCCTCCCCACCAAGGAGCTGACGGCGGGTTAAAATACCATATGATTCGTAGCACTGTGCTATACTTAACTATCTTTTGCCAGTTTACTGCGTCCAACGCGTTTTTGGCTCCAGTGAAATTCGTGTCGTTATCACAGTAAATAGAATGTGGTCGCCCTCGACGCGCTATAAATCTGCGTAAACATTCTATGAATCCTTCTGCAGACATTGTTGAAGCTAATTCAAGGTGAATCGTGTGATACACAGCACACGTAAAAATGCATATCCACGCCTTACTACCTTCGCGCGTATATAGTGACCCGGCAAAATCTATGCCCGTAGTTTGAAAAATAGCAGCATCGCGCACAAGGGGTAAGGAGAGCGAGTCACATTTCATTCTTTTTTCTTTATAACGTCTGCAAATCACGCATTTTGAAATTACTGCTTTGCATATTTTTCTTAAAGAAATTATCCAAAATCGCTCACGAAGATTGCCCATTATTATAGCAGTACTAACGTGACCTAATTTCTCATGAGTTTCTCGAACTAATAAATGAATAATATCGTTATCATCATCTAAAAGTATAGGATTTAAAAATGAAGGACTGTCTTCGCGATTAGAAATTTTTGTTCGCAGTACATACAATCCAACTTCATCTATAAATGTCATGACGATAATCTATTTTTCTCGTTTTTTAACAACGTTTTTTGTTGCATCATTTCTAATAACTTAATTTCGGCTAGTCTTATTTCTTTGAAAGTTAAACTTAAAGATTTCCGTTCATTTACATCTAAATAAGATAAATCTTCCGATTGATTATCATTTTCATGAGATTTTTTTTCAGCTATTATGGCTTTACGATTTTTTATAAAATGATTCATCCATGTTAAAAAGCGTAATAGAGCCGTATATGATGCAAAATATTTACTAGCCGTAAAAACCGAATAGTCCGTATTTATCATTTGTGTGAACGCCGTTTTCTTTATTTCGCGCCTAACAGCTTCCTCATCTACACATGTTTCGACTATTGGTCATGTTGACTCTTCTTGATATAACCATATTGGGCCTAACCACCAACGTGATTCGATTAAACGAAGAGGATCGCAACCTCTTGAGGGGAGATCTGCCGTGGTCATTTCGCTAGGTATATAACGCCAATCTTTTTGATTACTAATGGCGCGTATTTCTTTAACGCGATTATACACAAAGGTTCCCCATTGAGTATCAAGGTTAATCCACGAGAGAACCGTTGTAGAGTCTGTCCAATAATACTCGCGTGAGACTTCCCGTGTCAATGCTTGTAACGTCGTATTTAATAATCTCGCTCCAATAGTAGCAGCCATGAGCTCTAATCGTGGGATCGTCGTATTTTTAGGCGCAACTCGTGATCTAGCCTGCAATAGTTTAATATATACATCTTTCTCGTTTCCTACGCATGCAAAGATCGCCGCCGCATAAGCTGACCCGCTCGCGTCCCCAAAAGCGTGCAAAGTTAACCGCCCTTTACCTATATTCCGTGGAATTTTTATTTCTCTTAATAAAGATAGGCCGTCTCGCCATCGACAAAAGTCCTCCTTTAATTGACCTTCTACTTAACTATCCCAATCTACCTTTTGTAACCATAAGTTTTGCAAAATAATTTTCGGCAGTAGTTATATTGCACATGTGATTCCGATCAAAAATCTTTTGTGCGGATGATAAAATACTTCGTTTCGTTATTAAATCAGGTTTTTCTATATCTAAAAAGGGAGAATTTATAGAAATCATATCATTTTCTTCATCCCAGACAATCCCTAAAACCGTAGTCGTTGTATTCTGTGTATTATCTTGGGAACTTTCCCATCCCCGAAGTTCGAAACCACCTGCGCGCATTACGGCTCTTGATTCACTAACGAACGCATCTAACTCCACTTGCGAATCTAAGCTAGTCACGCAGTTATCTACATAAAATGAAGTCCTTAATTTATTGATCGTTTTTTCCATCCAAACATATTTTACTTGAAGTTCTTTTTTCAAAGCTTTCGATAAATGCAACTCAATTATAGCCGACAGAAGAAAAGGGCTGCAAGCTAAGCTGAATACTACTCTGCAATGCCGAAATACTACAAGTTTATCCATTAGCCAAAGAAAGCGTAAATATTCTCGATCGCTTACGTTTACTTCAATTTGCAAAAATGCTTTCTCAATATCTGCTACTACACCAATTTCGCGTTCTCTAAACCTATTTAATTTAGAAGGTATTTGTTCAATTATATTCAGCCCTTTTTCTAAGCAATGGTTAAGCGCAGGGTGTCCTTCTTGAAAAGCTGATGCATCGAAAACGGGTCTTATTTTTGTAGTTCCCTGTTCTTTTACCACAGGTCTATGAGTAAGATAATGGCACGCTTTGTCATCTAAAGTAAAATCTAAAACTTTTTCTATAATACCGTCCGCGAGCCCATTGTTAAAAATTTCATTATACGCACCAAATAAATTTTGTTTCTTTAATTTATTTACTGTACTTTTAAGTCTATTTAATGAAATATTAAAATTAGTTGGAATCGTAACGTGATCTTCAATGCACGGTAATTTTATCTCATATCGGCTATTCGACGTTAATTCAGCGGTACGGATTAAAAAATCACGAGTTGAATCATCGCGTTTATCTTTACTCATTTTAATAACTGGGTCCGTTATACCCAAAACATCTGAGCTCCATAACGTAGAGACATCGGTCTCTTGCACAAACATATTCGTGACAATCAAAACTGCGTCTAACCTTTTCTCATTGTTTGAAGGCAGCTGACCCATAGCTGTCCAACCTAATAATGTTTCAAATGCTATTAACTCATTCGTCAAAGCGTAGCGATTCCCAGTCATCAATTGCCCTGCGACATCAGCGCCGATGAGTATATCGATGGGTTCATCTACAGTACCTACATCGCTTAATATATTTTTTCTTACGAGTTCGTCAACCCATGCATCGCGCTTTATGACTGGAATAGTACCGCAAATTTCATTTTTATTGAAAGCCGAAAAATTACACGCAAAGAAACCATTTATACTTTTTAAACGCACTGTAAATACATCAAACGCTTCGACTTCTGTCTTAACGCCGCCGAACAAGGAATGCGCAACGTTCTGTTCATCATATGAAATATAACCTATATCACGCGCGACATCTGTACGGATATACGATCTGTGTGAGGCCGTATCTATTATAACGCGAACTATTCTTTCTTTCGAGTCAGAAAACAAAATTGCCTTTAAAGTCTGTAAACAAACTGATGAATGCTTTAAGAGCGTCGTTGTCGCGTTTGCGATCGTAATATTTTTCTCACTCGCAGTATTTATATTTAATTTATGTTCATCGCGCGCGTCTTTTCTTTGAGCATTATATTTCGTACACATCAAAATAACATGTCTATTAGAGCATTATTCACACTCAACTTTTACACGACATTTTTTCGATAAATGCCCGCGATTTAAGCAATTAAAACATCCGCCTTTATTTCTAACGATATTTCGTCGTTCATTGATCGGTAATTAAAGCGCGTATTCTTACTTACGGCTTTCGTGATTAAAATTGCAAAAAATACATTTCACAGTTTTACCGTCTTGAGTAGTTATCAAAATACTCGCGCTCGCGGCTGTTTTCGAAGTATCTGCGTTAGTGTGCTTTATATATTTACCTTTTCGCTTCTCATTACTTGCGTCTTTCCCACGTGATACGCTGAAGCCAGTTAACGCCATCTCTATGCGCTCTTCGCCTCCTACTTCGCCTCGCAAAAATTCCATGAGTTCGGGTAAGCGGTCCTTATGTTGCTGTCCTTCTCCAATTTTTCTATCGCTGCTGCGTTGTCAAACACGAAGTGTCTCCTTAGGTAAACATGATTCAGCTAACGGACAAATTATTGCAGCAAATTTATCTTTTATTACTCCTAACGATTCAAGAGCATGAATTTGCGATTTAAGTTTGTCATAGAGTTTAGGTAGCGGTAATCTATTTTTTCCTCCGTCCATCGTATTTTGTTGCATGAGTCTTATTAATTCTCTTACGCAAAACTCTACAAGTAATTCCTTGCAAGCAAAACGATTTTTCAGGCTCTTCACTACCTTTTCATAGTTCTTAGCAGTAGGGGGGTAACTTTGAACAATATCTCTAGCGCGAGTTCCCGCTACTGTAGCTTGAATAAGACGGAATTTATCTTCAAGTGGCATATTCGGATCATCATGAATTTTTTGGAATTGACTCCAAAAAGGAAGCCAATCTTTCACAGTCCCTTGGAATTTAGGCGTTTCAAGTTTCGTTAGCCTCGTACTATTCTAGGAAATCGACGGAGCAAGCATCGGTGAATTCGTGGTATTTGTCGACGCAGCCGGCGCTGGTGTCAACAATCGCGTAATTTTCACGGTCGCCAGGTTTTCTATATAAAGAGGATGCAAGAAGTGATAACCAAGATTATGCTAGTAATAATAAAAATTGTTTATTATAAAAGAAGGTGGATATGAACTATTATTACAGAAGGTACAAATTAATATTGTAAAAAATGAGAACTGACAATCTAAATATAATACGCTTGCTCCGTATACAAAAATTAACACGAACCTCGTCCGCTCGTCTTCAAGGCTCGTGCGTCTCTGCCTTATTCGACTTTTTTCTCGCTTTACAAAGTAAGCGTATGCGCATAAGGTTTTTCTTGCTATAGTATAAGTCAACGGACTACAAGCTAACATATTACAAGTTAATACATTATAACGCAAATATACAACAATGGTTTTTATTGCTAACATGGTAAGTGCAGTGAGTAGCAATATGCCCAGTCTATAACTTCCGTATATGGTGTGTTGGACTTGGTTGTTCTCAAGTTTGTGTTGTGCAATTTCTTTTAATTTGTAAGAAATCTGCTGCATATTATGGTTATTCCAGCGATCGTCGTTTTTAAGTTGCAAAATTGAAGGTAATTCTTCATGACTTATGATGTGGTCAGGAATATTTCCTGTCAATAAGTCTGTAATTTCTAGCTGTAATTTAGGTTGATAGGTGTAGAACTCTGTACTTGTGCGAGCTGTCATATCTCCTAGAGTTACAACCATCAGGTATCTGGATTTTACCAGTCCCATTTAAATGTAGTATCTGGTCCCTTTGTTGATTGCATGTGACTCTAACAGTTATTAGTTCAACTAAAGAGTATAGCCATGCATCGTTGTCGTGGAGATAACTCCATTGAGAGCTGGGTTCAGTCAGGTAAATTATAGTGCAATGCCTAAAGTGATTTTCAGTAGGCTGCGTCAATAATAGAAGTTCGCAGTCTTTAGAGGTTGTAACGTCCAGCAAAGGCCAATGAGTTTCACAAATTAAATCATAAGGATGGTTTGTATCTTCATGTAAATAGTCATGATCAAATTTGATATATTGTTTGTTTTTCTCGTTTAATGCTAAAAAAGTATGAGTTGGTTTGATTTTTGCATATGCGAGATGCTGGTCTTTCTATGATTGCGTGTTCAATAATGGATACATGCGTTACAGCACATGCTGTTCTGTTTCAACTATATGAGGCATAGCATTACTATTAGTCGGTTGTTCTTATAAACAGCATCTATCTTTGAGATCTTTGCTATCTCTTCAGGTCTCATGTGTTTGGTGGGCATAGGTAAATCCCAGTCACTCGAATTCTAATTTAAGTAAATGATGTGAAATCTCACATTTCAGTGAAAAAATAATAAAATTAAATTTTTCAAATTGTAAAATTAATTCAAATTTGAACGAAAAGCCCGCTGTTGCCCGGTCCGCGTGTCCGATTCTCATTGGCCGATGGATCAAGAGAGAAGCGCGGCGCTACTTGTTTCTCACTATTGGTAAGAGAGAGAGGCAAAGAGGCGCGATGCTAACGCGTTGGTACAACATTACACTTAATTATAACATTAATTCAATCAATTTTTCGATCGTTTAACTTAATAAATGAAGGGTTTATTAAAGAAATAATTTAAGATAAGCATTTTTGCTCGTTACTCAATAATTTTGAGATTCTAAATCAATAAATATCTATAGAAATCGTCATAAAAAATATATAATTTAAAATAGGTTTGAATCCCTAGTGTAAACGGAGCTTTCAGAGTATCTAACTACTAGCAAAGACTTTAAAACAGAATCAATCGAATTAAATGATAAACTTTAAGAAGGAAATATAGTAATTATATGATGGAATATTTTTTTATATAAGATAATGCACTTTTTCTAAATAAGTTAACATCTTAAGGGAAATTTCATAGTGAAGTAATGGATTTATTATCTGATACAGTTAGTAGATAGGGGTATTCATATACGCTAGAAACAAATACAAAGAGGTCTCTGCGCATATGACGCTACGTGACAGCTTAGATGAAGTAGATTATCTAGATGATCAATTAAGTAAGAGGGGATCAGTGAGCTCAGGCTCACGCAGCGCGAGGATCTCATATTCATTCTCTCTCGCACCACCTCAGTTGTTGATATTCTTATATAAGAATTTATTATTTCTCTTTGCTTTTCCGTCGTGTAAAGTAAGAAAAAGACGTGATTCTTTTTATTTTTTTTTCTTCTTAAGTGTTTTTTATTATTATTCATTTCCTTGCTCTATAAATAAATAGTCTTTAAGCAAGTGTTGAATAATAAAGATTAATAAATACTTTTTGATTTTTTCCGCGACTGAACTCGAATTTATATATTTTTTTGTGACATATAATCCTGCGTATAAGATATCTCTTTGCAGGATAACTTGCAATAATTACTGATTAAAAATAGAGTCAGTGTGATAACAGTGTTTGTGTGTTAACATACATAACTAACAAAAAATATATTTATTTCTTACTAACAAGGGGAAAGACTAGGCCTTCGGCCGAAAAGCCCCGAGTGGTCGTTCTATGTTCTCATAGAACCGCTGCTCATTGTACTAAAGCCTGATGGTGAAGGATGCTGAAAAGCTGCCCTAGCCAGCGAACACCACGTGCATTTTATGCCTGGTGATGCTCAGGTTATCGTACACCAGGGGTTAAGGCTATCTTGTCTGTTTCAGGTTATGTACGATAAAACAAACTATACACACGACCTATTTGTACTGGAATTAATCGATATAGCCAGTATCTAAAAAAAGCCAAGAAAAATCAAGAGTGGTCCTTCCTTTCTTTTTTCTTTTTACTAAAAGATATTTTTCTTATAAATTTAAATTAAGTTACTTCTATGATTAATTTTTTTAAATTAAATTTAGATATCTTTTTTTGGTCTTTGTTCAATTATGATTAAAGTAGATATCCATTTAAATTAACGATTTTCTAAGAATTTGTTTTCTTATATTTTTTTTATTTTTATTTTTGATTGATGTATCAAACATATTAATAAATGAGAAAGATTTATAAAAGACGTCAGATACCTGACCAACTCAAACAAAAATACAGTGTTATTTATTTCACAAACCACCTTATGTCAATTTTATGTGGGTCGTATATGAAGTGTCATTTTGCATGTTAATATGTTCTGTCTAAAATATAAAATTATGAAAAGAAATTTTATGTAACTTTAAAACACGAACCCAATGGACACTGCTGAGTCGTAAAGTCGGCGAGTATAATAACTTTACCAGAAGAAGGCAAGATTGGTATCTTTCTTCTGCTGCTTACTTGTAAAATTATTGTTTAAAGAAAATTAAATACGTATATATATATACATATATTCTGATAAGAAAGTAATAAGGTAAGATCAATTAATAAAACAAAAATTAAATATAAAATTAAGCTTAGCCAATCTTGCTATAATTTCTTAACATTTTGACGTTACAGTTGTTATCAAGTGAGCCTTTTGATTAGCTAGTTTGATGATTTCTTTATTATCGTCCAGCAACTTATAAATATTTTGGTGTACTTCTTCTATTTCGTCTTCAGTAGCTAGCCCAAAAAGAGTGTTGTTAATACTTCAAATGATACCTAGAGGTGTCATAAACTTTTTGATAGTCTCTTATCTGGTACTGGATTTATCTTTAAAATGCAATTTCGTCAGCAGGTCCTTAGCTTGAGTTCGAAGCTCATGAGCTTAGTCTTGTTTTCTTAATAGCACCAGCGAGTTCAGCGTGTTTTCGCAATCTTCGTTGACAAAGTTTTTTACGCATTCTCGGTAAATGTCGAATGCGGTTGTTTGTTGGTCAGCTATTTTAGGTGGACATTTTAGTTTAGCGAGTTGCTCACGGCAATTACTAAGCGATTGATTTATAACATCAGTTATGTCGACTTGAGAGTCGACTACGTCGGTGTTCACGTGTATAAGAATTTTCCATTCTGCTCGCTTGAGATGTAAGATACCAATTTTTTCATAATAAATGCTAGGATTGGTTTGTAAAGGTGTTAGCTTATGAGACGGATACCCAGTCAGCTGAAATACATATAAGGTCAGTATCCACACTCAGGTTACTACAACTTGAGATTTCATAGCTGGTGTACAAGTCTGTAATAAAAATTGTTTCATCTTTAGGCAGGTTTAACTTTATCTATGTGTTTCAAAATGGTTTTATCGTCAGGGGTCTCCAGCAAGATGGTGTCATGCCCGAGTATACCCGTTATTTTAAGTGGCGATAAATAGTATCTATGTAACTTGAATGTTCTGGGTTCATTTTTTATATACACATATTGTCCGATTTCAGGTTGGAATGTTTTCACCTTTTGTCATAATATTCCTTCGAAAGAGATTTTTTCTCAATTTGGGTTTGTCCAGCTGTTAGCTTCATTTTCTCTGGTCTCTTAACTAGATCGGTCATATATTGGTTATAAGTTGCCAAGCGTTCTTCTGATGGTATCCTAAGAAGAGAACGGGCAGTCTTTCCATACACTAATTCAAATGGCGTAAAGCCAGTCGAAGCATGGACACTAGTGCTGTAAGAAAAGGCAGCAAACGGGACTAAACGGTCCCAGTCCTCATAGTGTTCTGAATACGTTCGTATGAAGTCCACAAGAGGAGCATGGCTATGTTCTAGCGCACCTATCGTTTGGGGTAGGTGACCCGAGGAATGTAAGTGGGTTACTTTGAGTGGTTGCAGTAATGAAGCTACCACATCAGACATGAAGCTGGTCCCTCTTTCAGATAATATGGCTCTAGGTACCCCAAATTGACATATCAAGTGTCGTGCTAAAGCGTCTGCTATGGTGGTTGTCTTGATGTTAGGAATTAAAATTACAATGACATTTGGAGCCATCACTCCATGTCCATGGGTTGGGTAAAAGTACACCCATAGCGTCGTCTGGTGTTTTAGAATATTCAATTTGAATAGACCTCTCAGTTACTTCTGGGATTGCGTGTAAATCTGGTATTGGTATCGGCTTTCTGATAGTCCTGGGAGTGCTACTATGTCTGAGCACAGCCGATCATACTCTGGCTGATAAAGCTCGCTCCTGTGGTCGCGGAATTATCGAGAAGTCTAAGTTATCCTCAATATCAGCTTCTCAGGACCTGGTTCAAGGTCAGTTATTAGGTTTTTAACAGTTTGTTGAGCCGTACTCACAATTTCATGAGTTTCTGATAGTGAGGGTACGTTTGTTGGTACCGCGGTGTCAGTGCGGGGTCCTTGTTCAATTTCTTTCGGTTCGCCAACTGTAGTTCAACACTTCTTCAGCCGAGTTTTTTCATACCTCTGCGAAAGTTAGTTTTTTCGCCATTCTATCTAAAATTTGTTGTTGGAAAGGCGTTGGCTCCTCATCTTCTGAGAAATAGTTTGGCAACGGTTTGACAGGTGAGTCTGCATTTTTTCTACAAACACCCAGTCACCCGTATTAAATCAGTAGCCTTAAAGGCTTTTTTCCAATTCCTTACATTTGTTAGTGCAATTATGCTTAATTCGTTGTTTGTCGGCAGTGGTAAGTGTAGTGGTACTCGCTGATAATGTCACAGCGAGGTCATAGCGATTGTCTTGACTTCAACTGAGGTCATCTATTCCCGTTGATGACAAAACGGATTTTGGGGTCATGTCTTCGTACTCAGGCAATTCCGAAATATTAGCGTTGGAATCACTTGTATTTATTTTACTCTCAGTAGATTGGTTTTTCTTAGGAATAGTAGTTGTTATTTCCAAATTACTACTTTTCATCTCCATATTAGTTCCTTCACCCGTATCACTTAGGTACAGCACCCATCTGTATGACATAAGGGTTACTAGTTTCCTTCGAGTCCTTTTCTTCGATATTTTCCTTCAAATATTTTTCTTTTTCAATCTCAGTAGTAGAGAAATCTCTTAAATCAGTTTGTCGTGGATCTCTTATAGTAGGTCGTACATCGGTGTGTGAAGTACTAGCTTCGCTTTCAGTGTCAGAGACAACGATAGGCTTTTTCTTAAATAACGTTTAGTAGAGGTTACACTCAAGTCACTGCTACGGTCACTCGAGTCGTCTGTAGCCATAAGACTGCTTAGTCTTTCCTTGCTAGTTACGGCCTTGCGAGCTTGTAAGGCTTGTAAGCTTGTAAGCTGGCTAGTAAGTGTTTCCTTATACGTTGATTTTGGTCGAGTTGCTGTAGGCTTGGTTACTCGTTTTTGTTGAACACCACTCGTTTTCAGAGGTGTTACTTGCTTGGATCGTGTCCTTTGGGCAATTATGCTGTGCTCGAGTTCAGGTAATTCTCGTCTATTAAGGGGTCTCAGTGGTCTCCCCCGCCTTTTTGGTGGTGCAGGCGGTTTTGGTTCGGAAGTAGATAGTTTGAAAACATGCAGGGGCTCGTCAGTTTTAACAACTGGCAGTCCCTCCAACGTTTTCTTGCCTTTTCTATCTAAGGTCAAAATTCTTAGCTTTGGCAAGCGTTCATTAATTTCCAGCTCTGTCGGTGTTCCAATAGGATTCCTAGACAACGCGTCAGCATTGGTGTTCAATTTACCCGGCTTATGTCTGAATTTGTAAGTAGAATCCGTGAATTTAATCATCCACTGCATCAGTCTTTGTCCTGGATCTTTTCGATTGTGCATCCAGTTTAGGGGTTCATGATCTGTTTGAGGTATGAATCCCTTGCTTAGAATATAAGGTCTGAAATGGTGCATAGCATACAGTGCTACTAGACACTCTTTGTCGGTGGTACAATAATTCTTCTCTGCATGATTCAATAATTGGGAAAGATAAGCCACAGGGTAGTCAAATCCATCTTTTTCTTGGCTTAAGACAGCCCCAATAGCATAATCAGAAGCGCCAGTAGTCAAAGTGAATGTTTTCTCGAAGTCAGAAAAAATCAGTATTAGTGATTTGATAAGATGTTCTTTCAGAGTCTGAAAACTTTGTTCTTGGGCTTCCCCCCATTCAAATGTTGCGTCTTTCTTTAGCAAGTTCGATAAGGGTCGGGCTATCTTAGAAAAATCCTGGATGAATCTTCTATAATATCCGGCCAATCCTAAGAATTGTCAAATATTGTTAGGGGTTTTCGGGGTAGGGAAATCTTAAACTGTCTTGATTTTCCCAGGGTCAGGTTCAACCCCCTTCTCGCTGATTATATGGCCTAAGAAAGTCACTTCTCTCCTTGAAAATTCCACTTTTCTAGAAGACGTGCGTACTGGTAATGACCGCCAGGAGTGGTAAATGCACTCTTCCAACTATCGTCCTCATGTAAGGGTAGTTGTTGGTACCCATGAACTAAATCAAAAACTATGTAATAGACTGATCCTCCAAGTTGGTCCAGGATATCAGTTATATTTGGCAATGGATAAATGTCTCCTATTGTCTTTTTATTAAGATTACGGAAGTCGATGACCATCCGTTAACGTGGGTTTCCGTATTTGTCCGGTTTTTTAGGCACTATGACCACTGGATTATTTGAAGGTGACCAAGATGGTTCTATAACACCGTCCTTGAGTTTCTTGGCTACTTAGTCTTTAATCACTTATTTGTGAATAGGTGGATGCTGATACTGTTTAGTATTTACAGGAATATCGTCGGTGGTGGGTATCCTATGCTCAGTTAAATGAGTAACAGGTAAAGGATCTCTAGGTAGAAGAAATACGTCGTTATAATCCGTGAGTAATTTCTTTACGTGTGCCTTTTCTTCGTAATTTAAATGATCCAGAGTCATAATGTCGATTAATTTTTGCACTCTTTGATCAGGGTTGGTAACAGGCCCTTGTTCAGTCTCAGTCATAACATCTGAGTAAAAGTCGGGGTCTGCGTACTCGAAGGGTAGAATCTCACGAGGTTTGATACTTATAAGAGCATCTTCATCACTGGTGTTATAGCTAGAATTCTACATTTTCCATCGTCATTAGTGACGAGTCCTTCACCGATGAGTACTCTGTCATTGCCAACATCGATTCTGGGTAAATAACCTTCCTTAAGGTGAGTATTGAAAAGTTTTATTTCCAATACTTGTCTGCTCCTACTAGGAATTCAGTACTAAGTTGCTGGTTCGTCCAATGGGTTTATTAAAGTGTCAAGTTCGCCCAAGGATAATTGGTCAATGGAACCTCCATGAGTAGCGTCATTAGTATAGTTGGTCTTATCTTGTTCTTGATTGATAAACGAAGTAGGATGCATGGCGTCTCCTGATATCATAAGCGCGTGGTTATAGTAAGATATAACTGCATCTTCTTCCTTCAGGTAGCGTCTACCTATTAAGCCATCCTGGTCTATGGGAAAGGATAGTCTTACTAGATGAAATTTTACTGGTCTTGGTAGGTGAGCTAGGCCGTACCGTGAGTCTTCACACATTCGTTAGTAATGCCACTCAGTTCAGTACTTCGAGTAGGATCGTATGGTATGTCGTCTCGTATAGCAGTGCACTTTACTAACTTGACTGCTGCACCGCTATCAATCATGAAGGTCATCCAAGGATGTCTACCTTCAGTCGCGTGTAGTCTAATAGCGGTAGGTTCATCTAATTCACTATCGTTGTCAGTAAGTCTCCTATACATGGAAACTCGGTTGCAGTTTCGTTTATCAGCATCACCGGTGCTGAGTTCTGCTGCGTCAACGGTCTCGTTGCACTTGTTGTTGCAGTCTGGGATAAACTTGGAGAAGCTTGTCTCTGGCTCGTCGACTCTTGATTTTCGATGAGCCATCTGCCAGTTCAAAGCAGGCTGGTTATTAAATACAGGTTGTCGTGGAGCTTGCGTCTGTATTGGAGGCGTCCGATTGTAGTTATTGGACGTCCTATAAGTGTTATTCTGACTTTGAGTATACCCTTGAAGTCGATGGTAAATTTTTGGAGGTCTTTGCTCTCCTGATGCATAAGAGTTATATAATCTAGCATCTTGTGAGAACAACTGTTGTTGTTGAGCATATTGAGGGCGAGGTGTATAGTGATTTTGATTATACCTCGGCTGCGAATCATTCATATTATAAGTTTGAGATATTTGTCTTACTGGAGGTTGATTTGATTTTCGCATGTTATAATTAATACGTCCCTGTCTCTGTTGAGATCCAGGTTGCATACTATTATTTATCATGGGTTGAGATGCGTAGTTTACGTTTTAAGGCGTAGTTGGTCCATTATTCTAGTTGTTGTGATTCTTTGGCTTCCAGTGGTTTACAGCCAAAAATTCGGTCTGTTCCCAATTTAACTTTGAGACTTGTCCATGAAATTTATATCTAGTGTCAGGAAATATTTTTGCTTTCATGCGAGTCTCTATGCACTGCATCCTTATGTACGTCAGCTAAAGTGGCTGGATTTTTTCCATTCACTTGCACAGATATGTCAGTAGGTAATCCTCTGATAAAGATGTCCTTAGTCGCATACTCTAAATCTATTTGCCATAGCTCTCATCATCAGCATGGATAGGTCGGCTTGTGCGTCTCGGTTTTGAAATTTTCCTGGAGTACCCGTCACTCCTATTTTCGGTTCGCTTTTTCTCTATTTGGATTGGTACCAAGTCTTGCTAAATACCCCCTTTTTTTAATGAAGTAAACTAAATAAGTGAATACCTGAACTGAGTTCTAGTTGCAGATCCACGCTCTTTGCCGTTTACAAAGGTCGCTTCCCAATGTTTTACACCTATAACTACGAAAAAATGACAATGTTAGCGAATTCAAGTCTATAATGGTTCAACGTAACATTGGCCGTTCATAGTACATCAGTACATACATCTGTATATATAAAAAAATTACTTTTATAGGGATGAGAATTTAATAATTAAAATTTAAAAGTATAATAACAACAAAAGATAAAGTAATAATGATAAAATAAAATATAAGAAAGAAAATAAAATAAAAAACGTTTTTTTTTCTAATAAATTCCCTCAGCGTGTTCAGAGCCGTTTAAATGGCATGTGCGCGTTTGATTAACACTACGTTTCAGTCAATCCACTTTACTACTTCGCTTACTGAAAGTTTTGTAGCAAAAAGGATCTCAGAAGATCAATGGTTTTGTTTCGAATATAGAGCTTTGGAAGTCATACTGACGTCTGAATTTAGACTAATTGAGGATTTAAAAATTCGAAACAATGTACACAACGCATGATTTTATTGTGGACCTTTAACTGCAGCTGCTGTACGCTAAAGAAGGATTATTGCCTAGCAACAATCTCCAAACCATTCTACGGTTCTACTGTAACCGGATGGTATAGAAAGGGTGTCAGCATCAAAGGAAGAAATTAGAAGAATTTCCTTAAAATATGAAAGAAACAGAGATTAAAGAGTTATTCATAGCTACCTAGAACCATCAGCTGTATTACGAACGCTGACATGGCTACAAGTAAAAAAGTGGTTGATTATAAATCAGTTAAAAATATTCTACTGAAAATATTTTAAATTATAATTGAAACAATTAATATTCTCTAATATAATTTACTTCAACATAGAGTCGAGCTAGAATTAAGGAAGTTTTCGATCACTGGAGCGATCTAGGTTGTTACCTAACGGAATGATAGTGATCAAAGGATTAAAGACACGGAAGTTTTTCTTTTTTTCACATGAGAAAAAAGCAACTAATGATCGACTGAATATTGTTAGCAAATTTATACAGAATGAATCCACACGATTCAACAAAAAAAAAACGTAAAAAGAAACCACAGATTACTTACAACAATCTCTAGATGATTCAAGGAGTCGTATAGCGGAGAATTTTTCTCTTTCTTTTTTTTCTTAGGAACATATCGAGAGAACATAATTAGCTACATTATTATAAAAATTACAGTAATTACAATGGATATCCTCAAAATCACCTGTGGTTGTGCCGTTGAGTTATTAAAGATAGAACGAAAATGAGAATGATTCATCGTTATGATAAACAGGTTTTCATTCAAACGTGTAAGAACTTACCCAAAGGGGTGGCGTTCCAGTTATCAAGGAAGTGAAAGGGAATTCTTTTTTTTTTTTTTTTTAAAGCAATGATCCTGAAGTTGTACATGTGGAAATTATAGAGCCCTAGATAATCATACTGGGAATAGAGAAATTTATTAATAGTTATAGTTATTCTTTTTTATTTTATTTTTTTAAATTTAAATTCTTCAAGAACGGGAAACTCCAGCCTTGGACTAAAATAGCGCGTTCCGCCGCTGAACGTAATCTGTGGCGTCACTACCAAAAAGAAAAAGCAATCGTGCAAAAAAAATTCAGAAAAATCCCTATAGTAGCGGGCTGGCATAAGAAAACCGGGAGGATATAAAAATAGCTAGAGTTAAATTTTATCGGATACACCGTCGGAAACACAATTGACTCCCATAGATACTTAGGTAATATTAATATAGAGTTGTAAAAAAAATGAAGAAGGTTCGATGATTTTGAAAAAAATAACCTTTTAAGGGTACCCGTTAACCTATAGATTAAAAGTAATGGGTTGAGTAGATCTTTTTTATCAGCAATTAATGCGAAATTTCTATTAAAAATGATAGACATTCGAAACCTTGCTACCAAACGATAATATGAATTTTATAAAAAATGACCAACAATTTGATCGTCACCTACAGAACGAATTAAGAAGTAGTATGTTCTTTTAATACTATTTTTTTAAAAGAAAGAATTTGTAACTGGTGTCAAAGGAGATATAACAACATTAATCATCGCTTTAAAGAAAACAATTATACCCAAGAAGAATTACGGGTACTAACAGATATGATCATATCTCCACAACTTTTAATCTTTTGGTGATATGTCATTTTACAGCTGTCACTGGGTAGCGAATGATGCACACTATTCAAACTAGGTTCACACCTTTTGTACAATCTTGTTCCTCTATTTTTTATGTATATAGTGAATGTGCCACCAATGCTCCAGTAGATATTTCTATAAAACGTAAATTTTTACATGGATAAAAGTTCGGAAATTTTATCCATGTAAAAATTTTCGTTTTATAGAAATATCTACTGGAGCATTGGTGGCACATTCACCATATACATAAAAAATAGAGGAACAAGATTGTATAAAAGATGTAAACCTAGTTTGAATAGTGTGCATTATTCGCTACCCAGTAACAGCAGTAAAATGACTTTTCAAAAACATTATAAAAAAATTAAAAGTTGTGGAGATATGCTCATATCTCAGATCAGAAGAATGTTATAAATTGATATTAAAAATTTTTGACAACTCACTTAAATTGGTTTTACGGAATTCAACTTTTACTAATCAAGGTTTATTAGTTGAAATTAAAGTTATCTTTTATAAAAAAAAAACATAAAATACAGAATTATAAGGACAAACCATTTTAACAAATAATGGTAAACGGAGAAATCGAGAATGACGCATCGATTGCGAAGATGACAGTCTTAGCTTTCATACACCTAAGTGTAATCATTTAGATAGTAGAATACTTTCCGTAAAATGAAATAAGAATACAACAAGGAAACAGTGAGTCATTTGCAATAGCAGAAGAATTCATAACATTTCCTACAAGAGACTCATATATGCGCGTAGGATATACGTGTGGTCGCATACCAATTGGATTATCGCGCCAGTTTACAAAAAACGAAAGTTTTTGGTGGTGAGTGGTACTCCCCCCCCCCTTACTAAGTTTATTGTCGTCCCCGACAAGTAATTCTAGCTAGAGGCGGTTTAATTTATTGACTTTATCGAATTATGTCCGGTTTCAGTCTTGATGACTATTTAGAAGGAAATTTTGCGAAACTTATAATAATGCATGAGAAACGAAATGAAACCGAGATCGTGATTCCAATTTGTTTATTTGATCTAAACAATAGTTTTATCTTAAATTTTAAGATAAAAGTTGAGGAATCCTCAATTTTTTTAAGAGTTAAAAGAAATTGCAATAGAATTTAATTTAATAAAATTATAACAGGTTTAAGTTATAATTATGGAAAAGGTTTATCGTCAGATGATTCAAATACGTTGACATCTCGACGGATAGTTCAATGTAGATCGCAACCAGTTGATTAAACCGAATCTTAAAGATTACCTGGTACTGAACAGGATTCAAATATTACTGATTTACCAGTTCTAGGATAAGAACGGAAACGAAAGATTTTAGATATCCAGCGTGTAGAAAATGTCTGTATTATCATAGTTTTAATACCTTTGGAAAACATAGAATGTAGAAACCTGTGATGATTTCGTGTACGGAAGTATGTTGTTACAAATCAATTGTAAAACTTTTAAAATAAAATGAAAATATCTTCCATTGAAGAAGAAATTGTGTAAATAGGAAATTCTAAGATTTTGTTAGGGGTATTTCCGGATTGAAAAAGCACCGGAAAAACAATATTTTTTTTTTTTTTTAAACTATGTAATGTAAGTAGGGTAGGATATCATTCGGAAATATTAAGAAAGTGTTAAACGAAGAAGTCGAGGATGACGGATCACTAACAATGATGACAGCGTAGTCATCATAAACTATAAACAAAATAATAATTTAGGATAAAGTTCATAGAGTACAAAGTGCATGGCCATCTAGTTAGTTCAAGTCTAATAAAATAAATATTTATAAAAATTACTTCTTTGTGTTTTCTGACTACACCTTCTTCCTTTAAATACCAACAGAGAGGGTACGGAAAAATAATGTCAATTATTTTACAGTAATTTATACGAGCGAATTAAAGGTTTACATATTATTCCCAAAGTGTAGATGCAGGGCATAATCTCCAACAATGGGGATGAATCATTAAGAGAGTCTTTAATCAAAATGAGGAAATTGTAATTTTTAGGTATAGAAAATAGGTGATGAAAAATAAAATAAGTTTTTATTCTTAGGAAAAGTGTCAAACCAGAATAAAAAAAAACGAAAGTGATAGCGATTCATCATTGTTTCGCTGCATAGAGTTAAATTTTGGCTGTACAGCGTACACTACGACAGAAACTTCTTACGTATTGTTAGACGCGTTGAAGGCAACCTAGTAAATTTTCACATGTACCCTGCGTACGAATTAAGAGATAGAACTGATTAATAGTTTTATCTCATTTATCTTAATTAAGAGCTTTTGCTGCAATGTAATTATTTAAAAATAATAAATAGTTATTTTTATTGAGAAATCAATTCTGCGTACTATGTTCATTTCATGCTTTTCGCTACTAAGATCGACTAAATTACTTTTTCGTGTCAACTTGCGCTGCTCGGGTGAACTTTTCATCATTAGGAATTATTGTGTTTAAAAATAAACACACAAATAGAGACGAATTTTCCTTTAATGATTTTAATTTAATAATAAATTTAAATGTTTAAGCTAAATTTTAAATAATTAATAATAAGGAAAAGATAATAGTAATAATAAAAAAAAATAAAGCAATTATTTGAGAATAAGAATTGAGTTAATTAAATAATACATGATGTACACGAACTATCAAAGTATATATAAAAATGATGTTACCCAGGTATACAAGTAGACTTGAATGCACCAAACAGTGTATCACTATCTTACTTATACCACGTCGTAGTGTAAATTCACTAAACTAACTATTATAGTTGATGAAGTTACTGGGTTAATCTTTAGAAAACTTGTTGACACTGCTGCCGGAACAAGACTGATGAGCATTGTCTTGTCCATGCAGCTTATATATTCTAAAACTACGCTGGAGGGGTTCCATCTCTCTTGAGGTTTACCACCTTTTAATTGTAACTTTTATCTACTTCTTTCTACCATAAAACTACATCTTATCCCTGGGAACGTTTTTATCTCTTTTGTTTTACCGCGAATTTGACTGGAGAGACGGATTAAACTATATTTTTAAGCTTTTGGTGTCGGAGTCACATTTGAGCAAAATGAAATTGTAACTGCAAGTTACAGTGACATTTAATATTCTAAGTTTTCTGAGAAAGAATTTACGTTAATTATTATATAATGTGCGTCCAAAAATGAAAAAACTGTACATTAATATTCATCCATGTTTGGTCGCGTAATTCATGTTCAAATTTTTTATATTTCGGTGGCACAGATGCAATTCTGTTTGAAATTCTTCAAAAGTCAATGTAAACCGTAAACTAGCACTCTAAACACTCACAGTAAAAATGCTCAATCAACACAATTAATACATTACTTATTTTGAAACTTTTTTCCAACGAACAATTTATTAGATTTTTTTTAAATATTTTAAATTACTCATAATTATGTATTAAATTGTATATTATCAATATTTTACGAATATATATATCCTATAATAAACTAGAAAAATATGTATAATGTCTATTTTAACAGATAGATATAGTTATCATTACAGGCTAATACAGTATTTGACTGATTTTCACACCTATATTAGTCAAAATATTACCGAAAATAATACGTAAGTTACTGTTCGTATAAAACCGATTAAATCTCCGCGCGCTTACATAGTTCTGTTTACAAACAGTGTTTTTCTTTGATTTGAAAACAATAAGTAGTCGAATATTTTAATCCTGAGGGAAAGTCGAGCAGTCGGCGATTGGCGCTTTTGCGTTTGACGCTCAAGATAAATTTAAGTTACGTATAATTTCGTGTAAGTATTCACTATATTTTTTATTTCACTTTTTTAATATAAAGGCTAACGAAGTTCTGCAAAAAATAGTAAAACTGTGTTAATTTAACTTTGCAATACTATGTACAACTGCAGAATTCATATAAGTTTCATAAATTATATAAAGTTTGTTACCTTACACAGACATAAATATCACTATAATTCTTAATTTATTGACAGTATACGTCGAAATGGAAGGAGAGAAAGGTTCGTTACTGCTTTTGAAAAAGGAGAAGATAATAGAAAAGCGCAAGAATGATGCTATTAAACGAATTAAGGAACTCAATAGAAAAGCTGCATATAATGATAAGCGTTCGTCATCAGTAAAATCTAGTTCCACTGCAAAAGCTTTGCAATTTTTCTACTGAAACTTTTATTCCAATTATATTATCAACGAATTTTAAGTATGATAAGGCTCCAAGAACAGCTACATAGAATTTTTTTAAATAAATGAAACCAAAGGCAATGCTGTTCAACAATTCATTTCATTTTTCAGCTAAAAAAATTAATTGTTGAAAAGCATTGTCCCTAGTCTCATTTACTTTAAAAGTATTATTATAGTTATTGTTTTTATTTTCTCATAACTCATCTGAGTATGAATTTAGTAATAGTAATTATTTTTACTTACAAGGAGAGTGTTTCACCTTCGGGTCACCGTTTTTGCTCAAATTTTGGGAATATTTTCTGGATGCAGAAACATGAAGAAAGCAAAAATTTGAGAGGCCAACGCTCAATATTTCCCTACTTACAGGCCATCGAAGAAAATCACTAAAAAAGTTACTAGATTTTCAAACGCTTATAGTTCCTTAGAATTATTAGTTAGAAGCTTAAACCTTTTTTTAAATGAAAGCTGAGCTTAAATCCTTTCGAAATAGTAGTAATAGCATATCGAAATATTATTTTTTCCCAAAGTTATAGCATGATAAAGATTGAACCCAATTTTAGCTTTTATTATTAATTAATGTTTTAAACAAATAATTCAGGTCCAATCTTTATTACGCTCTAACTTTGGGAAAAAATAATATTTTGAGATGGTATAGGTGCTATTTCGAAAGGATTTGAGCTCAGCTTTCATTTAAAAAAAGGTTTAAGCTTCTAGCTAATAATTCTGCGGAACTATAAGCGTTTGAAAATCTAGTAACTTTTTTAGTGATTTTCTTCAATGGCCTGTAACTAGGGAAATATTAAGCGTTGGCCTCTAAACTTTTGGCTTTCTCCATATTTCTGCATCTAGAAAACATTCCCAAAATTTGAGCAAAAACGGTGACCCAAAGGTGAAACACTCTCCTTGTTAGTAGTAATAGTAATTATTACTATTCTACTGTAATATTGATTATATTATTTTATACTCATATCCATGTAAAAAGGCATTAATAATTTAATAATCTATTTCACAGATACAATGAATCAAGCACAGTTGAATCAGCACATTGCTATTCGTTACAAGATCGAAATACGACTTGCACTAGCCAGTCCAATCAATTGAGCGGGAACTCAACACCTAAAAGACATGCAAAACCCCATGTTTTGAAAACCCCTAGCGAAAAAGACAATAGGTTGATTTTTTCAGAAGAATTGGTTCACGAAATAAGTATTGATGAGTTACAATTGAATCTTGTCGATTGCTCCTTCGATAAAGACAAGAAAATTAAGAATTTGCGAAAAACCATTCGTTCTATGAATGCAAGAGAAGCTAAGCTACGGAGACAAAAAAAATTCAGAAAAAAATGTTCAAATCCATAAATGGAAAATGCGATATTATAGATTGTTAGGCAAAACTAAGTCTGATAAGATTTTCAATAGAGTAAAAGATATTGAAAAAAAGGTCCCAAAGTTATTCGCGAAAATTTAATTAATCTTGAAGTATTGAAAGAGCAGTTACGCGTCAAAAAATCATCATTAACAAATGAGCAAGAAAAGTCATTGTTTGCCCAATATTTAAGTGGACAGATAACAAATAAATATAAAAGGTTTAAAACACTTTCTCCTTTCATGTCTAACTATATGATAAGAAAACATGGCAAGTCAAAGTCCATACATTTAAGAAGATCTAATATTAAAAATGATGAAAAACGAAAACGGATGGCAAATGCAGTACAAAAATTTTTAGGAAAGAATGAAAATAGTTCTTTGGCTCCAGGTAAAAAGGATATAATAAAGAAGAATGGATTTATTAAAAGAAAAAGATATTTGTGCGATTCAATGGACTCATTATACACAAAATTCATTCAAGAAGAGAAACTAAAAATCTCTCGTTCAACGTTCTTTACGCTCAAGCCTTATTGGATTGGATACAGAAAAATAACTGGAAGAGATACTTGTCTCTGCAAAATACACACCAACATGGAGTTACTTCTTAAACAATTATTCAAATTGAAATTAGTACCATCTACTTCAACAACTGATTTTATAAATTCAAAAGTGTGTAACATATACAACAAGGAATGCTCATTTAGAGAATGTACTATTTGTAAAAACAAGTATATGATTACTGAAAATATTGACGAAAGAACATCATATTATAAATGGATAACACGCGAAGAAAGTCGGGTTGGTGCAAAAGGATTAACTTATAAAGTAAAAATTGTATCAAAGCAAAGATTTTATTTTACTATTAGTGAGTTAATATCTGAAATGAATCTACAGCTTCCTGAGTACTTGAAACATGCATACATAACAAAACATCAACATAAAGCACTTGAGATAATTGTTAATAATTTAAAAGAAAATGAAGTCTATCTTGTTATCGATTTTTCAGAAAATTATGTTGGTAAGTGTAAAGAAGAAATTCAAAGTGCTTATTTCGGTGCGTCTCAAAAGCAAATATCTTTACATACTGGGGCATATTTTTATAAAGACATGCAGCAAAATAAGATTTGTATTTCTTTCTGCAAGGTTTCAGAGTGTCTTCGATATGATGCTGCATCAGTCTCGGCTTATTTAGACCCTATATTAAAATTTATCAGACATACCGTCCCACAAATGACAGCTTTGCACTTCCAAAGTGATGGCCCATCTACTTAATACAAAAACAAGAGTAATTTTTATTAATTTCAAAAAAACTGTCGTGACATGAATTTAAGTTATGCTACGTGAAATTTCACGTCCCCTGGACATGGCAAAAGTGTTGCAGATGGAATAGGTGGTCATATTAAAAGATTATGTGATCGTAGAGTAGCACTGGAATCTGCTATAACTACTGCAGAATCTATGGTAAGAACAATAAATTCATCCAGTTCAAAAACTAAAGCATTCTTGATTTTGCAATCTGATATTGAAAATATTGACGTTAAAATCACTGCTTCGTTAAAACCTGCTCCAAATACTCAAAAAATTTTTCAAACTTTTTGGACAAAAGATAAAGCTGATCATTTGACATTAAATTATTTAACGTGTTCTTATTGTACCACTGATGGTTTCTACAATCCTCCCTGTGCTCATTTCGCTCCAACGCCGCATTATTGGACTTTTGAAATTAATCAAAATTTGAAAAAAAAATTGGACGATATAGCTCGAAATAGATTGAAAGCAAATAAATCAAGAAAGCGTGAACAGACAGTCTCTCCAGCTGGTTCATTTATTTTAAATTCAAAAAAAAGAAAGATAGATGAAACTCAGTCCAAATCAGAGAAAACAAAGAAAACTTTAATTTCTTCATCTAAAAAACCTAGTTCAAAGGGGAAAAAAGAAAGCAACAAGAGTCATCAGACAATTTAATAAATTGCGAGAAAAAAGTGATTGTACAGAAAAATACTAGAAGTTTAAGAAAGAAAAGTAGAAAACAATAATATTATTTTAAAAAGTACGAACCCAAAAAATAAAATTTCAAATCGTCCAAAACAGAAGTTTATTTGAGTTTAAGAGCAGGTCGTATATCTCTGTCCTTTTCTAATCAAAGAATTAATTTTTTTGCAAAAACTAATAATTGTAGCAAAAAATAAGAAGATAGCCTCATCTCGTATAATAAAAAGCAAGATTTTCTTTGATGAGGAAAAATTATTTTTATCGATTCATTTTAAAGAAAACCTTGAAAAACTTAAAAAATAGAGGTTAGGATGGACAATTCAGTTTTTCAAGGTTTTCTTAAAAACGAAGCGATAAAAATAATTTTTCCTCATAAAAGAGAATCTTGATTTTTATTATACGAGATGGGGCTTTCTTCTTATTTTCTGCTACAAATATTAATTTTTGTGAAAAAATCAATTCTTGGATTAGAAAAGGACAGATATACTCGACCTCCTCTTAAAATTTATTTATGTATGAAATACATAAATGTAATAAGTAAAGTAGTACTAATTATTGTAAATATTTTGTTAAGTTTGTTTTTATGGGTTCTAAATACTGTTTAATGTATACTGTTATTTAATTTTTATTAATATTTTGTTGAAGTATTATTACGTCAGTTCAGATGATTTAAACTATTGGTTTAAAAGACAGTTTATAATAAAGAAAATTGATCTCGGCAATCTTGATAAACAATTATATTAAAAGTATTCAAATGTTCTTTTATGATTTCCCTTTATGTTTTTATAATTTTTTCGAAATATAATATGTTATAATACAATATGTAATAAGAATAGGAGTGATTTCTATCAACTAAAAAGTTGAATTATAAACATAATTAATTTAAAAAAATTAAAGTTGATTTTTTGCATTTTCCATTGTAAATTTTTGAGCGTCGAAAAAAAATGAGCAATTCAAGTTTTTCTGCCACTTTTAACAATCAAAGAAAATAGCTAAAAAGTTTGAAAAGTGTGCTACGATTTAGAATTTTTTTTTTTACAAAAAATTAAAGGTTTTATGGATATGCCCATATGTGATTTTAATTTTTAGTATACTAAACGAAATGTAATATACGCAATCTACGTGAAAAACTAAAAAAATATTTTTAACGTTTTTGTAATAATAGGACCTCACTCGTCTCATGAAGTAACATGAGAAAATCGTTGTTTTATGCATCAAGTTAAATTAGTATCATTTTAAAAAGACCGCAAAATTCTGGCCTCGCAGAATTTTGATATTTTAACTGAAAAGTATTGAGTTTTATCTCAACCACTAATAAAAATTTATGACTTTTATTCGTCAGTAGAGAGTTACCTTCTTAAAAGTCATTTTATCAAATGTTTTAATTTCCTTTTTGTTTTTCTTATCTGTGAGAAGCTACTAATATTTTATTTTATTATAAATTATTTGGATTTAAAGTAATTAATCGTGCAAGTCTATAATTGCTAAAAATACTGGTGTTGTTTAAAATTATTATGGAAGAATTTATTTATTTAAAACAAAAATAATTGAATTTAAGTTGTTAAAAATATTTAAAGCTGTTTAATTTCGAGTCATTTAAAAGAAACAAGTTATATTATTTTTATATTTATCTTAATATAGTGATTTCGTAATGCGAAAATGCAATTAAAAATCTCTAGTAAACAAAATTGATTAAGATATAATTATTTAATTATTATTTAACTTGAATTAAAAAGATTGTATTTAGTAAAAGTAATTTACATTGATTATTATTTATTTTATATTCTTATTAAATTAAATAAGGTAAAGTTAGCATAAAAATTTTTTTCAGAAATTTAGAAAGGGTTATATTTATTATTTACTTGGTTGTTAATTTGCTAATTTTTCTTTAGGTAGATGAAATAAAAAGAATGAATTATTGATTCATGGTAAATACCATACGTTATATATTTATGTTACCATATATGGTATCGATTATATATCATCGCGATGGGCTACTATGTTAGGCTACGTCGGTAATTTATATTATCCTTGTGGGTAACTTCAACTGTGGAGGTCAATGAGTTTTTATAGGTTACTCCTTTACCACGTCGGTAGTTGTGAAGAGTTTATTGATTCAAAGTAAAAGAAATTTAATGTTAATTTGATTCTTAGCACGAATAATGTTAAATTTGAATTATGTTATTACTTAATTAATTTTCATTGTTTATACATTGTGATTCTAGTTTGTTCTTGTTTCATACTTTAGGTTAATTTATTTGCTATTGGAAAGATTTTTACTGTCATTTTTTTAAAATACTGTGAAGCAACAATTTTGCTGATTTGTTATTATATATGATTTGAATTAAATTAAAATTTTTGAATACAGTAGACTCTCGATACAAGGGTATCGACGGGGCTGTAGGAGAGGAAATTTCTTGGAAATTCTCTTATAGGAAGAGTCCCCAACACGTTCGAGTTAAGAGATATAGCTCCGCCCACTGTCTCGTAGTGTAAGCTTAATTTAACGTGCGTGTATACGAAGTAGACGCAGTAGCCACGCCTACTGATGCGTGTGGAATAGACTAGGGTTTTTTTGTTTAGCCATGTCTTATTCTATTGCTATACTGTGTCTCTCTCACTTACATAGTTGGTGGGGGAACTGACATACTTAGACTCGTTGGAGAAACAGCTCGGATTCCCTTATATCGCGATCCCTTGTATCGAGAGTCCACTGTAGTTTATTGATTCATGTATCCTCTAACTCCATTATCTCATTTGACGCATGAGGTTAAATGATAAAAATGAATAAACTTAAAATTTTGTTTTATATTTTATTTACTTAAATGCTATCATTTAACAAAAGAATTTATTCAATTGTTTAATTTATATTTGAATTGATTTTTTTAAATTAATTTTTAATGAATTGCTAGCTTTAATATTAAACTATAATAGTAAATACTTGCGAATTAA
The DNA here is from genome assembly GCA_017163975.1 of Anastatus disparis. NCBI lineage: Eukaryota > Metazoa > Arthropoda > Insecta > Hymenoptera > Eupelmidae > Anastatus > Anastatus disparis. Next base: position 1,338,047 of record JAFFSR010000118.1, read on the forward strand.
CAAGCAGTAATTTATTTATGGTTTTATTACATCATTTAAAATAATTGTTAGTTTGAAAGATTATTTGTACATAGTAATTCCTTTTTGTTTGTTTTATTGCCTGCGTGCGAATTCGCATGCATTTTCCTTAAAATTAAAATCTTGATTCTAAATTAGTTTCTTAAAACGCAATCATCTAAAATTGAACTTATAACTAAATACTGCGGAATCGCATCGCTACATGCTGGTGCACTGCGAGAAAATTGTTTTGATTAATGAAGTAATTATTTAGCACCGTGTTTTGCTATTATCTTTATTTCTACACAAAGACCGTGTCTTGATTTAGAAAAATTCGACTTTAAACCCAGTGAACGATTTAATGTATTACTAAAAACAAGATAAAAACAATAATATAACAGAGAAAATGCAAAAACAATTTTTTTCACCATTCCCGCTTGTATTTTAGACATACGCTAATTTTAAGTTTTAGCATTGTTTCACATATTTTATATTCCTAGTAAACGCTTTTCTTATCTGTTCTAATTTTTTTTTTTTACATACTCGTATATCTTTTGCACATGTTTTAATTCTATGACGGTGTGAAATCGTTAAGTGTTTTGCTTCAACAGTTAAAAATAATAAATTCCAAAGTGTTACATTAAGACACTCAGGCGGGTTTTATTTCGTGCAATTCTTGCAGGAACGAATCTTTCGGTTGCTAAGTGATAAGCCCCGTGGGATTCAAACGCGCTTATTATTTTTTTTCGGTTTTTGTTTTCGCGTGTTATCTAAATTTATCATGGATTTTATTTCATGGAATATCATCTGAAGCCTTGTTTAAATTTCGGAGTTTACCTTTGCAAAGTTATAAAATTTTTTTATTCAAAAATAAAAGAATCTTAAGTTTTCAATTTTGAAATAAAATTTTTACGATTTTACTTTACTCAGAAGAAACTTTAATAAAAAAAAATTTATGTTAGCTATGTTATGCGTATGCATTTGACTTAAGTTAATACTAAAATAAATGGTTTTTTATTATATATTATTGCTATTGAATTACTGTCAATTCAAATATTCAATTACTTTGAATTAATGTTAATTATTATGATGACAACACAGACGCAATATCCGTGATAAGTCACAAATATATTAAGGCAAATTTATTAAATACATTATACCAAACAAAATAAAAAATGAACAGTAAACAAATAAAAGGAATTTTGAAGATTGCTAATTGTAAAGTTATAAATTGGATGCAAAATTATTTTACAGCACGAAAAAAAACTTTTTATTGGGAGAGTGTATGCTTATTTAAATAATAAATGCAAAATTATTTATATCGGAATTTGTCAAGTGCCATTCATCAAAGTATTAAATACAATTCCAAATTATAAACGCCAAGTTTAACACGAACTATGAAAGCAAGTACGGATTACATAACGTGCTTCAGACTTGAGCTGTTTCAACGGCGTATGCTTATACCTGTAATGGTATACTTCAATAAGGGAATGAAATGTCTCGTTATCGCGCGCGTACAGCTACGATGCCGATATTAATGGACGTATGCGTTTTACTCTTATTCGTTTTTATGTAATTTATCTATTCATTTAATTTATTTTATATTATATAATGTTAATTATTCATTTTTTTTGTATTTTTATGTTTTTTTCTTTAAAAAAAATTAATTTTAGCAATCGACCATATTTTTAAACGAAAGTGCAATGAATAGTTTATTTTCTTTTCTTTTCTTTTCATTTTAATTGATTTTTTTGTATATAGTTTATTCATATTATTCTTAATAGAGAATTTAATTTATTGGGATTTTAGTTTTTCATCACTTATTATTGCGCATATTTTGTCAAGCTGAATTGTAAAAAAAAAAATGAATTATTATTATGACTTTTTGATATCACTTTAAAATTTATTTTAAAAAACTTTTAACTAACCATTCGAACTAAGATGTTTATATATTAATAGTAGGTTGTTTAAAAATTCACCATTACTTTTATATTTAAATTTACTTTTAAAATGCCAAAACCAGTTAATGTTTTAATTACTTCTGAATGCTCCGAAAGCTTTGTAAAGATTTTAAAGGTTGTGAAACTGTTTACTCTATTGTTATTTGGAAAATTTATTGTTGGGCAGCATCTGTTTTTCTCTTAATGTTTTTTTTTTTTAAACTTAGGCGGATTTTGATTTATTGGAAAAATTTCGTTTATAGTAAATTGCTTTTATTTTAAAACATTTCTCAAAGGTTTATGTTTTAAAGAAAAATTTATTACTTTACAATCTCGCTATTCATTTGCTTGTTTGGGCCGTTAAAATAACTTGGTACTTTACGGCCTATTATGTTAAATTCTTTATATTTCTTAAAATTTCTAAAAGAAAAATTTTTATATTGGGTTTGAGAAGAGAAAAAAAAATTTTAAACGCATTTACAAGTGAAGAGAGTTTTCATGGTTAAAATATGTTTATGCTCTATTGCTTTACATGTATTCTTTAAAAGAGAAAAATTGAAAACTTCTTTTCCGATCATTATTTATTTATGTTCTTTAGTGTTAACTAATCATGTTGACACATTACTGTATTATAATACGGTAAATATTGAAAGATAAAGTATTATAATATACTATATCATACGTGATTAAATGATAAAATGGCGTTTTTCGAGTTACACCCTTTTTCATTCATTTATTTATTTATTTATTAGAACATAAAGAATTTTTTCCTAAATGAAAAATTTTATTCAAAGATTTAATTTTATTTAACTATAGTTCCGAAACATTTTCTTTGTTTATATTTTGATATATCTATTCGATATTTTATCCCTCTCACTTTCATAGTGGTGGGAGAACACGAATACTTAAGCCCACGCTCATATTTAGGGGAAAGAGCTCGGATTCTCTTATGTTGCGATCTCTTGTATCGAGAGTCCACTATAGATTGAAAAAAAAATTTTGATCTGCTTTCATTATTCAGAAACCTATTAAATGGAAAAAGGGCGTATGTCAAACATTTTGCTTTTTTGTAAAGTTATTATATGAGCTTCATTTTAACATTGAAAAATATGCTTTATTATTTTTTGATTAGTGTACATGGAATCTATATAAGTTTTAAGAAATTTCGTTAATTTATCTCAATAGTATACTAGCATAAAATTTTAAATTGAGTTTATTCAAAATATGATTTTTGGAGATGCGCCCTTTTTCCTTAGAAGTCTTCAATTTCTTTTTAACACATATTTAGGGAAATTTTTGAACAAAGAATATTAGACTTTTATATGGTTTAGAGAATTATGACTTACTGATTTGCAATTCTAAACTTTAAGCGCAATTATTAGTAATGAATTAATAAGTATGTTTAAAAATGTATTTTAAAGTTTATTATTGTTTAATAAAATTAATAAATCGTTTTTTTAGTCCAAAGCAAACCTTAAACAAAGTTTTAAATAAAATTATTGTAGCCGAGATAGATTAAATTTTGAAAATATCAAATGCTAGATTGTTTAACGATGACGTTATTTTTTTCCTTTTACGCGCGTTGCTGTTATCTTTAGCCAAGTATTTTATTTCGGTTTAAACGCTCGGATTAAGTTGAAGCTTATTCCGAGTAATTATGATATCACGCAAAATGATATTATAACGGCTTCAAACTCGAGCTGTTGTTTACGATCGGTTTCCGTCGCACGAGAAACTTTATATTTTTACGGTTCGAAGTGGCATTTTCTTATCGCGCACGTGCAACAGCAAGTTTGAAGCTCGTTGCGATAAATATTTCACGACTTTTGATTTTATGAATTTTAATATTTTTCAGTTATTTCAATTTAATTGATTTAGTTATTATTTTAAAGCTGGAAATTTTTAGGTTTTACTCGTTCGGAATTTTAATTATTCAATAAAGAAAAAATTTCGGTAGCTTTTAGTAAGTTTTATTACAGGAAATTTGAATTTATTATTTATTTAGAAGTATTTCAATTAATTACTGCATTTATATTATTACCAACTTCGATATCTGTTTGATAAAAATTTTTAGTAACTTTTAGATTATGTACGTAATCTATATTATTTTTCTTCTGCAAAATTAAATTTTTTTTTTTTTTTATAAATTGTAGGTAAAGAAAAATTTTCTCTTTTGTTTTTCACACTTAGACAACGAGAGGACTCCTCCCTACGTTGATCACCTATTTTTATCAAAATTACAACGATTTTTAGAATTTTGCTAACTTCCAGCAATAAGTTTATAATAGTTTGAATTTTAGGTTAGGCTAAAAATATTAAATTTTAATCAACAACGCATTCACACAGCATGATGAAATGCCTACCATCCTAATTTTTATAACCCTATTATGAGCATGCCTGTACTATTTACCTAAACGTTACCTGTGCCGTATAATACGAGGGTACAAGGTATAACATAAAGTGCCTTTAAATTCGTTCAAAGTACTAAAAAAAAACGTTTCAAAAATTCTAATTATATTTTCCAAAGTTCTTGAAATTTCTGTTAAAAATTTAAACCCGATTTCTTAATTTATTAGCAAGCTTGAAAGAGAAAAACTGTTTTACAGTTGAATACTAAAATTTTATATGTGCAAGGATTTTCAGCTTTCCTTGCATTAAGGGCAGGTAATCGGATTTCCCTTGTTAAATTAGCACCTTTATTATTTTGTTTTCGACAACGCATTTTATGAATTTCGGCTCTTAAGCTTTGTGTAACGCAGTTAGGTATACTAATAAAAAAAAATTTTTTGTCTTAAAATACCTGAAAAAGTTAATTTTTTTGGTAAAATTTTTCCGAAGAAATATTTATTTCTTTAATGTACGATATTAAAATCACGCGCATAAGTTTTGGTACCAATCCTTTTTTTTATTTAGTTATTCTAGTTATTTTCTATTTTTATTAATTATGGATTTTTGAGGAAATTGCCCTGTTTAGAAGCTTTTCTTTATAATCAACTTAAGTCAGAATTTTGAAACGAATTTCTTTCCTTTTGTTTATAAATTTAAATTGAATATTAATTTTATTAAACTTTGAAATTTTGAATTCGAGAGAGTTTGACTAGAATAAATAAATTTCGTGGGTTCAGATGCAATTTTCTCAGAAATCCTAAATGCACATTGGCCTCTTTTTCTATTTCGATTTACTATATTTTTTTTGTAAGTTCTCAAAAAATTTTTGTAAAATTTTCGCCGTTTTCACGAGTGTGAAAAATAAAAAATATCGCTTCTAACTTTATCACTCTAATTTATTGATTGATGAATCTAACTTTTATTCGCCCTTCTTTTTACTGTTTTTTTTTTTTCATTGTCTTGCTTTCATTTTTTCCTCACAAAGGAAATTGAGCAATTATCATAATAAGAAAAAAGGGAAAATAAGAATTTTAACAGATTCTTTCGCGTTTGCGGTTAAATTAAAAAAAAATAAAAACAAAAAGAAGAATTTTCTTTTGTAGAAAATTAGCAAAGTAAACAACAAAAAAAAATGAAAAAAAACACTGAATTTAATTGAATATAGCGGTGCTATGCACAACTATATTATACTACTATTAATAAAGAAAAATAATAAAAGAATAAATAAATAAAAGAAAATATCACAAACACTTGTTAAATAATAAATCCAAAAAACTGAAATCAAATAAATCGCAAAAAGAAGAAGAACTATTTTCTGTCGAGTGAAAACTTCCGAGGCTGGAGCCACATGGGCCCTCGCCCTCTCGTATTGCCCGTTGGGCCTGTCCGCGCACGTCTGACGGAGGAGCGTCAAGACAATTGAAGCGAAACTTTAACTACCGCTCATTAGGAGAGGGAAACAAGTGCGAAGAAAAGAGAGGTGAGATCCTCTCTCTTCGTCGCCTTCACTTCAATCATCCATAGGAACGTTCGTTGCTGCCCCTCTCCCTATGCCGTAATAGCAAGGAGAAAGAGTACCTCAACGAGCTCTCGTCGACGGTAAGCCATCAAATTCCGCGAAAAGATAAGATTGAAGAAAAAGGTGTAGCCTTGAACGCTTTTAAGCTACCTTTTTCTTATGCATGGAGAGAAAAAATAAAATATCCTATTGAATTGAATATTTTATTTAAAAAATTATTTACTGAAATTTCTGTCATTAAACACTATAGTACTACAAATTACATGTCCAATTGAATCCAGCATTATAAAAGAGACTATTCTGAAAATTTTAAAATAATTGGAAGTGAAACGTTGTGTTTATTATTCACATTAAAATTTTCAATGATGATATCGGTGATATATTGATCATGACAACTTTAAATTCAGAGCTAAATATATTATTGACACGATACTCTTGTTAAGGGCACATCATATAAACGAAGTTAACATTCTCTTAAGGAAAAGCATACTCACTGTTGTAGTAATGTATTATTTTACCTAGCGATCGGACAACAGTGCTATGCAAGTAATAAATGAAGTAATAAATTGAATGAATAAATATGGGGTTATATTCGGTATTGAAAATAATAAGGATGTGCAAATTTTCAGCCCTAAATATTGAAGCGTTTCACCAGGGGGCGCTGAAATGTGAAATATCGTTTTTCCTTCATAACTTGGCTAATTTTGATCGTACGGACTAATTTTTTTTTTTAAATTGAAGGTTTTTTTTGCTCTACAAGTTAAAAATAGTAGACGAAATTTTGGCGCTCAATTAAAATTTTTATATACGTTTTAAAAATTAAAAATTTAATCAAAAAATATAAAAGAAAACACCTCGCTGGAAAAATTTGAATGAATTTTGACTGAATTTTTACAGATTAATAAAAGAGGTAAAAGGGGTCCAAAAGCGCAAACAACCGATTTTTAAGGCTATTTTCTGTATATGTGTGGGTTAGAATGAGAGTGGCATAAGTCACATACTTCTAATTTCGAGATTTTTTATATTAAAGTTTTAAATTAATATACATCTCTATTGAGTGCCATTTTTACAGTGCTTATAATATTAAAGAAAAATAAACAAAAAAGCCACTCTATTTTGAAAAATAAGTTGTTTTAATGTTAAAGAAATAAAATATACCACTAACTAAATTTTTTTTAAATTGTGACTTATACCACTTTCATCCTCACCCACACATATAACGGACTAAAATTAATTAATTTTTATATTTTCACTAACTGAAATATAAGTACAGAAAGCAAGCTTTAATTTTCCGTTTTCAGAATGAAAAAATAATAATTAGAACCAGAGATATGTTTGTTCAAAGTTAAGAAGCAAGAAAGTACCAAAAATCACAAAATCACAGTCCTTTAGAATTTAGATGATTTTTGGTACTTTCTTGCTTCTTAACTTTGAACAAACATATCTCTGGTTCTAATTATTATTTTTTTATTCTGAAAACGGAAAATTAAAGCTTGCTTTCTGTACTTTTATTTTAGTCCCTCTTGATTTATTAAAGACATTTCTAGACTGGATTATTCACACTTGAATTAGGAGCTTTTTGTTACATTTTTTTAAAAATAAGACTAGAAACGTCTATAATTTCAGTTTTTTGAAGCGTTAGACCGTACCGCTCTAGCTTTACTCGTATTTTGGTACCTAAAAATATATCCCAAAGTTTCGTCAAGATCTATGACCCGAAGCTCATAGCCTCTCCTGGTTAGTTTACCGGTTCTATAAAATTGATTCGTTCATTTATACTTTATTGGTTGTTGTAGTTCTTACAATATTTATTATTCCTATAACGTTTATATTTTTTTAGACTACTTATAGACTATATCTATACATCTATAAATTTCATTATTCGGAGAATTTGTCTGTTTTTTTTTCTAATAGATGATAAACAGGTTATTTTGATTGCACTGTAAGTAACTATTGAAATGTATAGTATTGAATATTAAATAAGACTAATAGAAATCATCTTTGAAATATTTGCACAGCTAATAATTTAAATATTTATACACATTTAGTTCTATTGTAAAATATTAATCATTTTCATGAATGTTATTTTTGAAGTTAATACTTCTTTTGGCGCGCCTCGAAAATTTGCTGGGCATGAAAATCCAAGTTGCCGTCACGTTACATTTTAATATGTGTTGTGTACGTGTGACCCTATCTGTGCGCGCCTTAGAGCATATACTACTGGAGGAAGCTTTGAATGCGCCGTGCGTGTGGTCAAGTTGAGAAAGAGAAAGGAATATTGAGGTTGATAGATATCTCTTTTTCTCTAGCACATGATTGGTTTGTTTCGTTCCCTACTCCTTTATCACATAACGGAGGGATAGAGATAGCTATCAACCTTAATATATTTTTCTCTTTCCCTACCTAACCACGCGTAGGGTGCATTCAGAGCTGCCTCCAGTAGTATATGCTCTAAGGTGCGCGCACACACAACTAAGTTATAAGGATAAGGGCTATTACTCGCTAGAAAAAGAACAGGAACAGATATAAGAAATACAATGCTTCTATATCTATATCTATATATATATATATATATATATATATATATATATATATATATATATATATATATATATGAGAAATAAGCGCGTTGTTCCTAGCAACAACTCGCTATTTCTCAAATATATAGATATAGAAGTAATGTATTTCTTATATCTGTTCCCTGTTCTTTTTTAGCGTGTGATGGCCCTAAGGGATAGAGGAAACACTATACTATACCAAGCAATGTATATTCAAGCCTGATTTAAGAGAAAGAGAGAGAGAGTATAGCAAGCAAATACGCACTACACAAGCCAAGTATATAGGAGGGGAAGAGAAGGCACATCGGCACATCAGCGTACAAATCATTGTGTACACGGAGAGACCGGAGTACCATAAAAACACCTACTCAGTGTAGTACGGTAAATTCTATACTCAGTCACCAGAAAGACATGGGGTAGGCTGATTTGAACAGATACTAGTAGTAATATTTAAGCGACTCACATTAGTACTAATTTGTATACACCTAAGCTCGGGATTTTACCAGACTAGTACTAGAAATTCAGATACTACTATAAGTATTTTTATTTTTACGACTATGTGCACTTGACAGAAAGGATATTTTTTCGAATGTTAACTTCAAATGGCAACATCACATATTTTACCACAAACATAAGACAATTCTAAATTATGGAACAAATTTTGCATCATCGTTACTTATTACTTAATGACATAACTGTAGTAAACAACCAATATTACTTTCTTTTTTCATTTGTATATATATGCATAAATAACCTATATGAAAAAAAACAAAATAATCATGATGCGAAACTCAATGCATGACTTGCAGTTTTCTTACGTCTGTGGTAAAATATTACTTAATTACTAACATAATTTTAAAACATTATAATTGTTTATAAAAAATCACGAAAAATGAATATAATTTATGTTTATGTGTACGAATCCAATAAAAGATTTTTCAAATAAGCAATCTAATGTTACTCTCGGAATAAAAAATTTTCAATATTTTTATATCTAGACATTTCTTGTGTTGCTTGGCTTTAATCTAGGACTTTTTAAATGAAGATAATTAATGCGATATGGTTATCGAAAATTGAATAATTTTTTTAATTTCACATTAATATTTATATCAGAGTTTTTTCGGATCGCTGATAAGAAATTTACTATCAGATTTTTCAAATTTAAGATGGCGAATTCAATATGAGTATTAGAAACATTACACAAGTTAAAGAATTTTCAATTAAGGAGATGTGAAACGGACACTACACCTGTACTTATAGATATTAGCTTCCTTTCCATTATATTGCTGAATTTCCGGAAAAGAAATGCATTAGCTTGTAGTATGTACCATGGTGATTATTCAGATAAATTTTCAAATGAATTCATTTATTAGTTTTGAAGATATCTGGATTCCTGTACAAAATTGAAAAATGTTAATAAATAATTTTGGAACCCAATATTCTCAATAACTACCAAATGAATTTATTTGAAAATTTAACCGAATAATCTTCATGGTACATACTACAACCTAATGCATTTTTTTATTGAAAACTTTGCAATAAAATGTTAGGATGATGAATATTTATGAGTACAGGTGTAGTGTCCATTTTACATCCCCTTAATAGCATTTTCAGACTTGAGATATTTAAATTTTTATAAATCAAATAATTTAGAATGGCAAAAATATTTCAATTTGTTTAACTTGTGTTTAGACATTTTTGTATTACTGTACACATTTATAAATTATCTTATGAACATAAATAGAAGTTTTTTATTTTTCATATCAAAATTTATGCGAACATTAATCAGCGCGCAAGCCCTAAAACAATTGCATTGTTTTGGATTTAAATTTAAAAAATATTATTTTTGTTACAAACAATAGAATTCAATTTTTTATTTATATAAAAATACATTTAATATAAATGGTAACAGGACACTTCGCCGAATTCCACTTGGTCGAATCCCATTTGGCCAAAAGTTATTTCGTTGAATGAGTCATTTGGCCGGATGGTACATTTGGTCGAAAGGTATTTGCCGAAAGTTATTTGGCCGAAAGGGACATTCGCGATTTGCGTTGAATAACCAACAAGTTCTACGTATAACAATTTCTACATACATTTCTTGTGATTAACGTGTTATTTGTAATGTATACTGTCAATAACCACATGCGATGTGCGCCGGATAACCAGCAAGTTCTATGTATAACAATTTCCACATACATTTTTTGTGATTAACGTGTTATTTGTAATATATACCGTCAATAACCAACTGCGATGTGCGCCGGATAACCAGAAAATTCTATGTGTAACAATTTCCACATACATTTCTTGCGATAAACGTGGTATTTGTAATATATACTGTCAATAACCAACCACGACGTGCGCCGGATAACCAGCGAGATCCGTGTATAATAATTTCAATGCATTTTTTTGAATAAATAATAACTTCACTTTATTGTTCTTGAATATTGTGGAGTATTAAATAATACGATACTGCTAAATGCTGAAGTGTATTGTGCATTTAACAGTTATTATTATGTATTCAAGCAAATATTCCTTTTATCAAATGACCCTTTCCGTCAAATAATTTTCGGCCAAATGTCCTATTCGGCCGAATAACTCTTTCGATCAAATGGCTTTCGGCCAAATGACCCATTTTTCGTAAAAAAATTTTTTTTACGAAAAATTAATTGATATGATATAGAATTAATTTTTGCAAATTAAAGATTGAACTTTCGACTTTATTATGACATTTTTTTCCTTCAGTTTTTTTGTAAAATTTTATTTATAAAAACAATTCAATATAAGAACACAGTGTTCGGGACAGGCTCAGTAATAGGGACTCAGACCCTATATTAAAGTGAATTTTGTTTCTTAGTCCATCTACATGTTATGTTCTTAGTCCATCTACAGTATACAAAAAACCGGTACTATAGTATGTTGTAAACAAGTGATGGTATTTGTAAATATACTACCTATCCCTTGTTTTAAAGATACTCAGACGAGTAGACGTAATATACATACTGAGACCGTCTAAAACACTACTAGTTCAATAATTTGACTGACTTTTTGATTTCAGTATATGGTTTTATGGTACTCCGGTCTCTCTGTGTATATGCTGTTTGGGTATTGGGTTACCGCATGAGCGTTCAGTATGTATAAAGCGCGCACTCACACGCAGATACGTCTTTAACGGCCACTTAATGATTTTTATTCTAATGCCTTAATTATTAAAAACTTCCTGTATGTTTGTATTATGTATGTATTATATATATATATAGCGCTCCTTTAAACCATATTGTCTCTGATACTCGCACAACAAATATAATAAATACAAATTAAATAAGATAAAAAAAAAAAATTTCATTTAATTTTTTTAAATTAATGATTGGGAAATACTTCAAACGGAAACCGAAAGCATTTTCAAAACTCTAATATTCATTACAGATGTTTTTTCTGTTATGAGACTTTTCAATAAAGTTACAAGTAATCGTATTTATTGTTGCGCAGTACACAATCAAATTGAAATCAAAATTATTCAAATAATTCAAATATTTTTTTTTTCAAATTTTTTTGAAAAACTGAAATTTATTTCTAGGAAAATAAATAAAAAAAAATGTAATAGTATGTAATAATTTGTGAAAAAATGTAATAATATGTAAAACGTAATTGTTAATAAAATTTTCACTTTTGATGTTTCAATTGTTTATAACTTTATTGAAAAGCATCGAAACAAAAAAAATCATTGTAGTTGAATTTTTAATTTTTTAAAATTCTCTTCATTTCTGTTTGAATTTTTTTAGTAATTATTGAAAAATATACAATTAAAAAAAATTTTTTTAATCTGAAATTTTTACAAATTTTAAAAGAGGATAGAAATAGAATAAAATTTTACTTACTTCAATTAATTTTTTTTTATTTTTTTGCGTGACATGTAGAACCAGAGATTATACTATTTGAATGAGCGCTTTTCATCTAAATTTTTTCTTTTGAATTTCTGAGGGTAAACTGAGGTTAGTTGTCAGTAGGAGAACGTAGACAAATCGCGAATAAGTTTACAAATAGAAGCCATGTCGTCACGCTTCTTAGACCTAAAGTGTAGAATAGTCTTACGAATATTTTCCGTCATTGATTAATTGAAATTGCTGGTAGATATACTGAAAAACTGAATTCTAATATTTTAACATGCTTACAGTAAAATTATTAATTTTCAAATGATTTATATTAATGCTGGTTCAGAGTTTGAAGAAAAACATCGACTAAACTATAGTTTAGAACTGCAATTATAATTCACATACGCACTGTGCAATTTTTTAATATTTTTAAAAAACTATGAAAAAAAAAATTCATTATATTTTTGGCTTTTTATCAAGTAAAGTTTCAAATTTGCATAAAAAAGATTATTATAATATGCGATTCCCATATTGAATATAATAATTATCATATACCACTATAAGTTTTTTATATACTATGATTATTTTAAATATTTAGTTAAATGTTCAACTATTTTCATTTCCGTTACTGTTTTTTATATTAATCAAATTGAACTTTTTATATTTACAATATATTATGATGTACAAATATAATAAAAATAAAAAAAAAACATTTTAAAAACACGTTTTTCAAGAATCACAAATGGAAAAAAGCGTGTAAAAATACACTAAAAAGTATTAAATAAATTAATTTACTTCCTTGAAATTACTTTTATACAGTTCATTGCAATAATTAAGAGAAAATTTTACAACAAAAATTTTTTCTTAATTATTGCAATGAACTATATAAAAGTAATTTCAAGGAAGTAAATTAATTTATTTAATACTTTTTAGTGTATTTTTACACGCTTTTTTTCCATTTATGATTCTTGAAAAGCGTGTTTTTAAAATGTTTTTTTTTTAATTTTTATTTTCTACTTTTTAGTTAAAATTGAATTTTCTATAAGTGATTTGTTTTTAAAAGCTTGTATTTAATATTTTTTATTATTTTTTAATAATTTTTAATTTTTAATTCTTTTTTTGATCGAACTAGAATTAATTATTTTAGAGAACACGTGATCGCATGCCGAGTTTCCCGCCATTTTGACGATAATGACGCTATTGGAAATTTTACCAAGATTTATTGTTTTATGCATTGTTGGACCACAAAATCGATAAAATACGGTCTTAAGTTTTGCATGTGCAATGCAAATGCTATAATTTATGTCTAATTACGGTATATGAGAAGTTGAAGAATTTCAAAAATTTTCGAAGACTATTAGACATTAATGTTAAAAGTATATCTATATATAAAATCTGTATTATCCAACAGTGTGTGTCTGCGTCTGCGTCCGCGTGCGCGCGCGCGCGTGTGTGTGTGTGCGTGCGTGCGTGCGTGCGTGCGTGCGTGCGTGCGTGCGTGTGTGTGTGTGTGTGTGTGTGTGTGTGTGTGTGTGTGTGTGTGTGTGTGTGTGTGTGCATGTGTGTGTGCATTTTGTACAAGTATTAACTGAACAAGAACCTATTAACTTGTCTTGACCCAGAGAAAGCCTCCCCACTTGTACTTCTTCGGAGATGAGTTTGTACAACCGTCATCGCCGACCTGGACAACATATTATTGTATTGTCATCGGAGACCAAGGTCTGTGCCAAATTTTAGAAATTTCCATCGATCAAAAGTGTCTTAAATGAAGCGTGCAAGATTCGATTACAGACAGACAGACAGACAGACGTGAAAGCAAACTTAAGAAAAGCGTGTATAAAATAATAAATTTTGTTGAAATCAATATAAGATGCTTATTTTTCAACGTCAATAGTCTATCTGCCGACTTGAAAATTTGATACTTATTTCAAGTAATTGACCCTTATAGTATATGTATGATATATGATACTCATTGTATAATATGAAATACTTAAAAGTTCTTTATGTTTTTAACTTATAATTTGACAATAGTATAAAGATTTATAATTGTCATTAGTAATAATCAATTTACCATATTTTTTTATAATTTTTTTTTTTTTTTTTCATAATGGTAAAGATTTTCGTTAATTACTCAAATCTTTATTTCCCATTTTTTTATAACATAATAAGATATAGATTTACGAATTCTAAAAATAAATTATTTTGCATAACTTTAGCTAAATAAGTTGCAAATGTATTTAGGAAGCCTTCTCTTAACTCAGAACTTGCACTTATCTACTTCATGAGTTACAAATTTGTATTGGGTAAACATATATATTTTTTTTATAAAGATTTTTTTTTCATCAAATCATTAAAAAATTTTAATAAATTAATGGTTTTTATATCTATTATCATTATATGCTTACTATTTAAACAATTTTCGCATGCTTCTGAGTAGCTTAGTTAATTGCAAATGCATTAAGGAGGCATTCTCCTTACCCAGAACTACCATTATTCAACTTCATGAGTTAATAATTTGTTGTGCGTATACATATTTATTTAATATAAAATATATTTTTAAGCAAAGCGTGACGGAAAATTGTTTATTCTATGAGAAGCAAGACTGTCTCTAAACCAAATAAAGTATTAACTTCAGTCGGCCAGTCCCCACAACTGTCACACCTGGTTTTTTAATGGATTCGATTATTTTTATATTAGTAACAAACATTATAGTTCTATGGAAATTGGTTATCATAATTCAAATTTTCTGACAATTTGTCATTAAATCTAATGATAGGACAGCAATAATTGAATGTAATTATGTATAACAACTTGGAATTAATTTAAATAAATAATTACAATCAACATATAATAGAGATTGATATATATCAATATTCAATTTATTTTTTCTTATTGTCAGTGATATATAACTAAGCTCATGTCTTTTTGTATCTCAGTACATCAAAGATCAGTATAAGGCAATTGGTAAATCAATATCCTAGTGGATGAAATCAGTTGGACTTCAATTGAATAATAATTGATAATATTCTCATGAATTTACACAAAAAGTTCTAACATATAAGTAGAAGTACATTTCTAGGTTTGCATCTTGTAACTGATACATCTAAGAAAAAGGTATAGGCATATAAATTTTGTACTCAGTGCATAAGAAATTGAATTTAAATATTGGTTAGTTATAGATTTGAGTTATTTTTACTGTAAAGATGTAATAAAAAATGTGATGAATCATCAGTACGAAGTGGATCGTGTCTTATCATCTCATGGACTGTTAACATTATTCAATATGTAAAATTATTTTTTTAATAAAAATCAAATTGATTATTGTTTAAAGTGTCATTGTATCCTGAAATAGATTATGCACAAATTATAAAAGAAATAAAGCAAAAATAATTTTCCAAATCTTTTCAGTGAAATAAACAAAAGACATTTTAGTTACCAATCATAATTTTCAAGAAATTCAATGACATTCCATTTTTTTCTAATGAAAAAATCCATTCTGAATCTTATAAGAAAAGAATTCTACATATAGTTACCTGTCACAATGTGTTATTGGAAATATTAGAGTATTATATAACCTTGAACTATGAAATAAACAAAAATTTTTCAAATTTCAGTATTAAAGTATATTTTTCATGTGCTACGGTGGCACATGATTTGTTAAAAAAATCTCAAGGTTTGGTTTACTCTAAATCTTTCAGAAGATATTTTCTAATATATTTTAATATTTGTGAAGTATTCAACTATTTCTATGAATGCTTGCAAAGAGACATCTGCAACCGATGACTACAAATTAACATTAAAATGAGTAAATGTAGCTAAAAATAACAATTTTTATTATTTCTAATAACATTCAAATTTTCAAAGGAATCGCCGTTTAGCACCACTCTAAAATTGATAGGCTATATTTATACATATATTACCTACTTCGGTGATTTTCTTGGACATGGGATCATGGCTCAAAACGTTGAAAAGTGGTATTTCAATGTTATAAATAACTTTAGCTCAGCGAATGGGTACATTAGCACTTTTGATTTAATTTTTTCTCAAAATTTAGAATATTTTGAGGAAAAAAGTTTTTCAGTAATAAATTCATAAAACGCAACCCAACTGAGTAATTTAAGCTTAAAATTAGTCAAAAATGTCAAAAATGTGGTTTTTGCCCAACTTTGAAGCTTTGTAGCTCTAAAAATATTTACTAAGGAATTTAAAAAAATTCTGAGTGATTCATAATACGGAAAAAAACCATTTTACTAATTTTTAGCAAAAAAAAATTCTTTTTCCTCTAATTTCACAGAGAATGGGCGATATATATATATATACGGGACGTTTCACGTCAACTCACCTAACAAAAAAATAGAATTCGTCGAAAATCTGTGAAAATATTCTATTTGATACCCAAAATATACAAAAAAAAATTTTAGAGGTCCAGGTCAAAGGGTAAGGATTTAAACGTGATGGAATTTTTCGAATTTTCCAAATTTTTTGCTAAATAAATATTTTAATGAATTTTTTCCTCAAAAACTATCAATTTTTTGTTAAAACTTAATAGGATACTTTTTCTTGGAAATTAGATGTAGAATTCATCTGAATTTTTGCAAATTATAATATACTGATTTTTATGCTTACTTGATCGATTTAAGCATACTATTTAGTATATCTAAAAATCGAGCAGGTTAAATTGGCTTTTTAAAGTCTTATTTTTTTTGTTTTTTTATGAGGAAAAAATATACGAAGCCTCCAGTTGGGCAGCCTTCTCAAAGTTACTTAATTGTGCAAAAATGTCTGAAAAAATCGTTATTTTGGATCAATGATGAGATTCGTGATTTTTTTTCTGAAAAAGTATTGATTTTTGGGACAAATGTATGAAAATGTTTTTAATATGTTCATATTCTACACATGATTTCCAATAAAAAACATTTTCATACATTTGTCCCAAAAATCAATACTTTTTCAGAAAAAAAATCACGAATCTCATCATTGATCCAAAATAACGATTTTTTCAGACATTTTTGCACAATTAAGTAACTTTGAGAAGGCTGCCTAACTGGAGGCTTCCGTATATATTTTTCCTCATAAAAACAAAAAAATAAGACTTTAAAAGCCAATTTAACCTGCTCGATTTTTAGATATACTAAATAGTATGTTTAAATCGATCAAGTAAGCATAAAAATCAGTATATTATAATTTGCAAAAATTCAGATGAATTCTACATCTAATTTCCAAGAAAAAATATCCTATTAAGTTTTAACAAAAAATTGATAGTTTTTGAGGAAAAAATTCATTAAAATATTTATTTAGCAAAAAATTTGGAAAATTCGAAAAATTCCATCACGTTTAAATCCTGACCCCTTTGACCTGGACCTCTAAAATTTTTTTTGTATATTTTGGGTATCAAATAGAATATTTTCACAGATTTTCGACGAATTCTATTTTTTTGTTAGGTGAGTTGACGTGAAACGTCCCATATATATATATTTTACTTAATAAAAATTTCATATTTTTATTATTATTCTTTAATCAGTGTAGCAGGGTTCTAATCTACTCACTGATATTATTATAATTATAATAGACTTATATAGACTTATATAGCCCTGACTCTTTTCAGTGGACCTGGCAGAACCGACTTTTGCAGATATTGTCGTGTTGTGCCTAAAGCCGTGCGTGTGAGGAAGAGGGCTGTTTTTATAACTTTGCGCTCAGGTGAACGAGAGATGTAAAGCCCAATCAAAACTCGACATGCAGTCGAAATTTCCAGGACGGCAAACCATTTGATTATTTTAAGTTCATCAGTTTGCTTACTAATGATTTCTTTTTCCATTCTACTCCGTCTTTCCTTTACACTTAAATACAGTAGACGGTTGAGTTTTCGCAATGAGTCGGTATTGGGTGCGTGCGCGCGCGCGCGCGTGTGTGTGTGTGTGTGTGTGTACACATAAAACTAAAGATGGTTTCATTAAACCACCCTTAACGGAGAGCGTCGAAGGTTTTATAATATTTACAAAGGTTAGTGATTGCATTTATATAAATAATTTATTTTAATAAATTATAGTAAGATATCTTAATCATGGTATTGACTATTGTAAAATAGTTTATTGTACAACTAACTAGGAGAGTGTCACACCTCCGGATTACGAATTTTGCTCAAACTTCGGGATAAGTTTTCAGATGATAAAATATGGGAAAAGCTAAAGTTATAGTCATAAATACTCAATATTTCCCTAGTTACAGACAATTAAAGAAAATCACTAAAAAAGTTACTAGATTTTTAAACGCATATAGTTCTTTAGCTTCGATAGCTACAAGCTTGAAACTTTTTTTAAATGAAAGCTGAGCTCAAATCCTTTCGAATTAGTAGTTATAGCATGTAAAAATATTATTTTTTCCCAAAGTTAGAGCGTGATAAACATTGGACCTGATTTTTCTTTTAAAAACATTAATTAATAATAAAAGCTGAAATTAGGTCCAATCCTTATTACGCTCTAACTTTGGAAAAAAATAATATTTGTACATGCTATAACTACTAATCCGAAAGGATTTGAGCTCAGCTTTAATTCAAAAAAAGTTTCAAGCTTGTAGCTATCGAAGCTAAAGAACTATATGCGTTTACAAATCTAGTAACTTTTTTAGTGATTTTCTTTAATTGCCTGTAACTAGGGAAATACTGAGTATTTATGACTATAACTTTAGCTTTTTCCATATTTTATCATCTGAAAACTTATCCCGAAGTTTGAGAAAAATCCGTGATCCGGAGGTGTGACACTCTCCTAGTAAGTACAGTAAAGTCACATAATTCTCAATAGAGTAGAGAAAATATCTGAGGGAGAAATAAACTTTACTTCTAAGTTGCATATACTTTGTTATTACTTTAACAATTGTCACTTTGTAAATTTAAAGAAAGCGAGCGCAAGTATAAAAAACTTAATTGAAATGGTAACGTAAAAATAAAAAAAAAAAATTTATATTAAAATTAAAAAAAAATTTTAATATGTCAATATTTACTAAAATTTGATCATTTTATAATACATTTTTTTAATTTATTCATGATTTATTATAAATTTTAGTAATTTGTTCAATTTTATAAACTAAAAATATTTATTTCAGTGTCATCAAAGCATCCAAACAAGTTTAGAAGCTCGCAGATCTCGCTATAGGACCTGGAAGGAACCAGTGCAGCCGTGCATAGTTTTAGTTGGAAATGAAGTTTTTGAAATCGATAGTGCTTACATAAGTGTGAACAATAATCTATGGCGTGTGAACCCGACAGTCCGTGCGTTAGATTTGTTCATGAAGTTACATATTGTTTTTAATTTAAATTATCGTAAGGATTGTGAGTATTTTTTATATAATATACATACTGATTATGATAAAAAAACTCCAATAACAATAGCTCTTGAATGTGAGATTGAGCACAAATTGTCAAAAAAAGTATGGAAAAAAAGTAAACAAAAAAAGAAAAAGAATTAAAGGTAGTAAGAACAGTAAAACTTTGTTGGCATTAAAAAATAATGTTTAATTTCAAACGTAAATCTTAATTCGTTTAGACTAAAATGTGATAATTATAAAATTGTTAATATTTTATCTTATTTATCTATATCCAGTTTATAAATATTAATAGATGGATACAAATTTGTGTACTATATTTTATAATGTCGTAGTTAATTGTAACGAAAGTTAAAATTCCACTGAGACATTATTAATTGATAAAAACATACATGTAAAAAGTTCAGAGTTTATTTTCCAAAGCAGAATTAAAAGTTTTATTCATTAATTGGAAGTTTGGTTTATCAATATATTAATAATAATATTTATTATTAATATTGGTTTATATTTATAGTGTTAATAATAAAATAGCAAAAAAATAATAATAAAAATTTGATTTTTATTTACAAGAGATAAATTATTTTTCTGTTTATATAAATTGCAAGAATTTTTTAATTTTTAATAATGTTTCATTGTTCAATTTGTAACGCAGAGATAGATTATTCTGCAAATTTGATAAAACATTATGAAATTTGTCATAATTTCGATAACTGTACACTGAGAGAAAATTCATGTTAATAAAGCATACAAACTGCCCACACAGCATGAAATATTGCAGTGAAACTTTCACTGAAATATTGTGCTGAAATATTGTCACAAGATTGCAGCAATCTTGTCTTAACATTGTTAAGAGGTTTCATGAAACATTTCAGTGTGATATTGCTGCAAACTTGCTACAAGGTTACAGAAAATAATTCAAGCAATATTGCAAGAAACCTTCCATGTAAGGTTGCAGCGAGGTTTTTGCAAGATTTTATAAAAAATTTCATGAAATATTGCAAGAAAACTTTCATGACATGTTTCAGCGAGGTTTCCAGCAAGATTTAGAAAACATTTCATAGAATATTGCAAGAAACCTTTCATAAAAGGTTGCAGCGAGGTTTTTGAAAGATTTCAGGAATATTTCATGAAATATTGCAAGAAATCTTTTATGAAAGGTTGCATAGAGGTTTCCAGCAAAATTTAGAAAACATTTTATAAAATATTGCAGGGAACCTTTCATGAAAGGTTGCAGCAAGGTTTCTGCAAGATTTTAGAAATATTTCATGAGATTTCGCAAGAAACCTTTCATGAAAGATTGCAGGGAGGTTTTTGTGAGATTTTAGAAATATTTCATGAAATATTGCAAGAAAACTTTCACGAAAGGTTGCAGCGAGGTTTCCAGCACGATTTAGAAATTATTTCATGGAATATTGCAAGGAACCTTTCATGAAAGGTTGCAGCGAGGTTTCTGCAAGATTTTAGAAATATTTCATGAAATATTGCAAGAAAACTTTGACGAAAGGTTGCAGCAAGGTTTCTGCAAGATTTTAGAAACATTTCATGAAATATTGGACAAAAACTTTCACGACATGTTTCAGCGAGGTTTTCCAGCAAGATTTGGGGAACTTTTCATGGAATATTGCAAGAAACCTTTCATGGAAGGTTGCAGCAAGTTTTCTGCAAGATTTTAGGAATATTTCATGAAATATTGCAAGAAACCTTTCATGAAAGGTTGCAGCGCGGTTTCTGTAAGACTTTAAAAACATTTTATGAAATATTGCAAGAAAACTTTTATTACATGTTTCAGCGGGATTTTCAGCAAGATTTAGACAACATTTTGATGGAATATTGCATCGAACTTTCTATGAAAGATTGCGGCGAGCTTTCTGCAAGATTTTAGAAACATTTTATAAAATATTGCAAGAAACCTTTCACGAAAGGTTGCAGCGAGGTTTCTGCAATATTCTAAAAACATTTCATGAAATATTGCAAGAAACCTTCCACGAAAGGTTTCAGCGAGTTTTCCAGCAAGATTTGGGGAACTTTTCATGGAATATTGCAAGAAACCTTTCATGAAAGATTGCAGCGAGGTTCCTGTAAGATTTTAGAAACATTTTATTAAATATTGCAAGAAACCTTTCATGAAAGGTTTCAGTGAGGTTCCTAGCAAGATTTGGGGAACATTTTACGAAATATCGCAAGAGACCTTTGATGAAAGGTTGCAGTAAAATTCATGCAAGATTTTAGAAACATTTTACGAAATATTGCAAGATACTTTTTATGAAAGGTTTCAACGAGGTTTCCAGCAAAATTTGATGAATATTTAGGAAATATTACGAGGTATCTTTTGTTAAAAGTTGCAGTAAGATTTCTGCAAGGTTTTTGACAAGATTTCTAAGATATCACAAAAAATATTGCTATGTACATTTCGCCAATGGTTATTACCATATTTTTGGCAATCTTTATAAAATAGTCCAGAAAAGCGTTTCACAAAAAGTATCAGCAAAGTTTCATGAATAATTTCAAAATTAAATTGCAGCAAACCTTTCATAAACAGTTTCAGCAATAATTCCGCAAGTTTTTATAAAAGATTCTAAGAGCAGTCCAGATTCGCTGTTCTTGCCTTATATTTGGTTTCCTGTTATTTACTCAAGTATTTATTGCTGTAGTTGTATTGTAAACGGGAAGTTGAGCGCAATAAGTATGCTATTATTATAAATATTTATGCGTAGGGTAAAAAAATCCATCGAATTGTTATTGAAAAAGTAAAGAACGCATAAATATTAGAAACAAAACCTTTTATTTCGATATTCTCTACTTTTCTCAAAAACGATGCTGAGGAATTTTTCTTCTTGTGCACAAATATTGATAATAATACTATTGCGCTCAACTAGTAATTTATAGATACAACGATTGATACTTAAGCAAATAAGAAAAACTCTATCACACAAGGATAGAAAATCCTACCTACTATTAAATATTACTGCAGCAAGCTTTTGGCAAGATTTAAGAAGTATTTTACAAAATATTGCAGGAAACCATACGAAAAGGTATGAGCGTTGTTCGCGGCAAAATTTGGGAAAAATTTCATGAAATATTACAAGAAACCTTTCATGAACGATTGTTGCAAAGTTTCTTGAAATATTGCTGCGAGGTTTTCATGAAAGGTTGCTGCGAGGTTTTTAGAAATATTTCAATCGGGTTCTAGCGCGGACACATAAATGTTGCTGCAATATCTCATAAAAGGTTGCTACGAGGTTTTCTGCAAGGTTACGGTGAGATTTTCTAAAAAATTGCTGTGTGGTTGCTTAAAATATTTTTGCTATTTTCCCGCAAGATTCTTGTGAGGTTTCTTGAAATGTTTCTGTTACATTTCCTGAAAGATTGCTGCGAGGTTTCCTGCAAGGTTGCGGCGAAGTGTTCTAAAAGATTGCTCCAAGGTTTCTTGAAATGTTTCTATTACATTTCCTGAAATATTGCTGTGAGGTTTTCATGAAAGGTTGCTGCGAGGTTTTATGAAAGATTGCTGAAAGGTTTTTAGAAATATTTCAACCGGGTTCTAGCGCGGACATATAAATGTTGCTGCAATCTTTCATGAAAGGTTGCTGCGAAGTTTCGAAACTTTCATGAAACCTTGCAGCAACCTTGCAGCAATCTTTCATGCTGTGTGGGTGCCATCTACGCGAGCATATAAAATATTGATACAAATATGACAGGTGTGAGAAGCTCTATCAGTATTGGATTACTTTATACACTGAAAGAAATTTTCGCTTTGGAGACTACAATTAAATTTGAATAAAAGAATTTCTATGAATTTGATGAAATTGACTCCAGCTTTGAATAACTAGACATTAAAACTTGAGATACTTCAATTAAAAAACTATTGAAATGACAGAACTCAAAAGTTTACTGAATATAATCATATTTTGAATTCTTCAACTTTGAAAAATATTTGAATTGGCTGCATTCGATACTGGGCATCAACAGACTCTGCGTTGGGCTTGCCAGACTCCCAAATTCGAATTGCCGTTCTTCAAATTTAATTAACTTAATTTAATTCTAAATCCCTCTTTCCGTATTTCTAAGTTTGTATTCAGTAAGATTGATAATAATAATCTGTGTAAAAATTCTTATAAATTTTATTTTTTAAATAAATAAATGAAGATATTAATTAATGACTTTTCACTGAGCGGGAGTAAAGTACTTTTCTCCCTTAAATTTCATTATTGATAAAATTGAGCGGGCGTAAAGTACTTTCCTACATCAAATTTCATCCTTTAGAAAATTAAGCAGGTGTAAAGTACTTTTCTCCCTCAAATTTAATGCTCAAGAAAATTGACCAAGCATAAAGTACTTTTCTCGCGCAAATTTGATTCCTCAGAAAATTCAGCGAAAATAATGTACTTTTCTTTCACAAATTTAATTTTTTGAAAATTGAGAGGGCGCAAAGTACTTTTTTCCTGCAAATTTTATTCTTTAGAAAATGTAGCAGGAGTAAAGTTCTTTCCTCCCTTAAATTATATATTTCATAAAATTGAGCGGACGTAAAGTACTTAACACCCCCAAATTTCATTCTTTAGAAAATTAAGCGAGCGTAAAGTACTTTTCTCCCCCAAATTTCATACTTTAGAAAATTAAGCGGGCGTAAAGTACTTTTCTCCTGCAAATTTGATGCTTGAGAAGATTGAGCGAGCGTAAAGTACTTTTCACCCACAAATTACATGCTTGAGAAGATTGAGCGGGCGTAAAGTACTTTTCTCCCGCAAATTTCATTCTTTAGATATTAAGCGGACGTAAAGTACATTTCTCCCCTAAATTTCATACTTTAGAAAATTAAACGGGCGTAAAGTACTTTTCTCCCACAAATTTGATGCTTGAGAAGATTGAGCGGGCGTAAAGTACTTTTCTCCCTCAAATTTCATTCTTCAAAAAATTATGCCGGTGTAAAGTACTTTTCTCCCGCAAATTTGATTCCTTAGAAAATTAAGCGGGAGAAAAGTACTTTAGACCCGCTTAATTTAAAAAAAAATGATATTAAAGGGAGAAAAGTAGTTTACGCCCGCTCAATTTTCTCAAGCATTAAATTTAAGGGAGGAAAGTACTTAACTTCCGCTTAATTTTCTAAGCAATCAAATTCGCGGGAGAAAAGTACTTTACACCCGCTTAATATTTTAAAGAATGAAATTTGAAGGTGGAAAGTACTTTATGCCCGCTCAATTTTCTCAAGCATCAAATGTAAGGGAGAAAAGTACTTTACTCCTGTTTAATTTTCTCAGGAACAAAATAAAGATTTCTATATGCTTAAAAATTTAATTTTAAATATAATAATTAAATTATTTGCAAAATATTTATTCAATTATATTTAATCAAAATTTTATAGATGCACAAAAAAGATACTCTAAAGATCTTATGTGTCTTAAAATATTTATTAAATTAAATATAAATAACTTTTATTACCTAAAATAAAATAAAATCAAAGTTGTGATAATAATTTTTGCAAAATATAAAAGGAAGAAAATAAAGATAAACGATTAAATACATTATTAGTCTTTTTTATTGATTATATTTTTCAAAAATTGTCTTTACTTATATTTAAAATCCTTAGTTATGTCATGAAATTCAAACACAGAATTCGTTTAGTGCAATAGTACATCGAAGTCAGAGACCTCGACGTTGGGCTTCTTAGACTCCCAACGTTGAAGTAAATGATGTTGAGCGTTGAGTTACGCTACTTCGATAAGTCTTTGAATTTAGTTAATTCTATTTTGAGATTAATCAAGTTCAAGTTATGCATTGTAATTATTTTGATATTTATTGACGTTACTTACTTCTATTTAGAATCGAATCAATTCAAAATCTTGTGTTATATGAGTTTAATTTTTATTTGAAATCGGTAAATGTATAGTATGGGAATCCCTAAAGCGAAAATTTCTTTCCGTGTACTAAAAAAGATGGTATGGAGAGTAACTAAAGCATAAACGGCATTTACTGATGACTCGCGTGGTATACTTCGATGACTCCCCACTCTCATATCCTTTGTTTGCTTGAGTCGCCTCCTCTTTTGGGTAGCGACACGAGCAAACACGGCTGGTCTATATCCAAAATCATGTCGCAAATTTTGCTAACGTATTTTCGTTGCGTGAATATTTTTTTTCTTTTCTTTTTTTTATGAGGAAAGAGACATTATAAATATAATCTGTTAAACTTTGGAACTATCAATAATTAATTTTCAACTTAAGGGCATGACAGAGCTCGCTACCTTCTAAAATAATTCATTAACATTTTAATTCTAAGTTCACGAGTAAACGGTGCGTTAGAATTCTTTCATTGCAGTAAGAAAATTTGTAATACTAAACTTGAGTGCGGGCAACTTACAGAATTTACCAAAATACCGTACATAAAAAGTTATAAACAATTTTTCGAAATATAGTATTTTGAGGTTAGGTTTATCGAGCTTGATATTTAATTTCTATTCCAAGCTTATAAAAAAATATCAAGTCCAAATGATTTTTTATTTTAACAAAAATTATTGTGAGTCAAACTTTCTGAAGTGGGCCACTAAAAATCGAGTAGTTGAATTTAATATAATTTTTCACAGATAATTAAAGGTTTATATGTCAAAATCAATGTCTTAAAATATTTTTGGAAAATTTCAATTTTTGAAATAGTTATAAACAAATGAATTTTTTTGCTATTTTGATAAAATAGTGATTTCTCAGCAACTATTCGATAAAAATTAACTAAATTTGGTTTACATATATATTAATACTAATAGAATAATATACTAAAAATTTTTTTTATAAAAATCGAAAATTATTTTTAAAAAAATTATTTTGCAATAAACTATTAAAAATTTATTCAACTTCTCCTAAGGCTAGGGAATTTTTTCAGGGGGGATTTAATTTTTAAAGCATAAAACTAAAAATACGTGGAAGAAAATTTTAGTGCACTTGAGTAGAAAAATAATTATGCATTTTTAAATATTGGAGTATGAGCGCAGATTTACTGGTTTTTTGCTTGTAAAATGAAAACTAATAAAAGAATTAGTATGGTGTCAATAGAAAATTTGTAGAAAATTAAATTATCAAGAAAATGAGAGGTTAAGCGATCTGATCGGTTCATTAAAACCGAAAAAAATTCGAAAAAACAGGAGAATTTTTTGTTTTTTTTTCAAAAATTTATAACTTTGTTATTTATGAAGATTAAGAGCTGAAATTCGGCATCGGAGTAAATAATTATATCTTCTTTTAAGGTGCCGAAGGCAGATACTATCGGATTATTAGTTTCTGCGCATTTGCAATTTTAATTTTTTTTACGCTTTTTTTGCCAGGTTATCACTGTTTAAAATCGTTGTACATACTTTTCCAAAACGGTTTTGAAAACTAGAAATAAAATACCATTAAACATTATTCCAAATTTTTATTATGAAATATGCACTATATAACATCAATGTAAACGGCCGAGCATGCGACGGACAGTAAAAAGTGGGGATGTACGGGGAAGCAATATAGATATACAGGCGCGTGCCGTGAAGCGTTTAATTTTTTTAATTTTTTACACTATTTTAATCAAAACTTAAAATTATGATTAATAGTATTTTATTTCTAGTTTTCAAAACCGTTTTGGAAAAGTATGTACAACGATTTTAAACAGTGAAAACCTGGCAAAAAAAGCGTAAAAAAAATTAAAATTGCAAATGCGCAGAAACTAATAATTCGATAGTATCTGCCTTCGGAACCTTAAAAGAAGATATAATTATTTACTCCGATGCCGAATTTCAGCTCTTAATCTTCATAAATAACAAAGTTATAAATTTTTGAAAAAAAAACAAAAAATTCTCCTGTTTTTTCGAATTTTTTTCGGTTTTAATGAACCGATCAGATCGCTTAACCTCTCATTTTCTTGATAATTTAATTTTCTACAAATTTTCTATTGACACCATACTAATTCTTTTATTAGTTTTCATTTTACAAGCAAAAAACCAGTAAATCTGCGCTCATACTCCAATATTTAAAAATGCATAATTATTTTTCTACTTAAGTGCACTAAAATTTTCTTCCACGTATTTTTAGTTTTATGCTTTAAAAATTAAATCCCCCCTGGAAAAATTTCCTAGCCTTAGGAGAAGTTGAATAAATTTTCAATAGTTTATTGCAAAATGATTTTTTTAAAAATAATTTTCGATTTTTATAAAAAAAATTTTTAGTATGTTATTCTATTAGTATTAATACATATGTAAACCCAATTTCGTTAATTTTTATCGAATAGTTGCTGAGAAATCACTATTTTATCAAAATAGCAAAAAAAATTCATTTGTTTATAACTATTTCAAAAATTGAAATTTTCCAAAAATATTTTAAGACATTGATTTTAACATATAAACCTTTAATTATCTGTGAAAAATTATATTAAATTTAACTACTCGATTTTTAGTGGCCCACTTCAGAAAGTTTGACTCTGTATAAACATAGCTTTAGTGCGGACAAGTCATTACAATTGTTTAAATTACGAATTTAAAAAGATATCAATAAAATAATAGAAGTAAAAATTGTGTCCAGCAGCTCCGACATCCCGTTAAAAATTAATTATTTTAAACAGCTGGGGGGCAGATGAGCTTGTACAATTTTACGCCAGAGATGTTTCGAAGTAGCGTTGGTCTAGTGCGTAACGTTCGCACTTTCCCTTTTGAGTACGCGTGTTCAACTCTCGACTGGGGTCACTTTTTCAGTTTTTTTTTTTTTTGTTTTAAAGTTTTTATTCTTTTTTATATTTATTTTTTTTAGATTTTGTATTTTTTTAATAATTTTAAAATTTAATTTTTCACAAGTACGCTCGTTTTGTTCAATGAAAATTTTTTAAAAATAAATTATTCTATATAGGTAGTAATTACGAATATTGATAAATAAATAATAGTGATGTTTATTTTATAATAGTATAGTTTAATTTATTTATAATTTAGTTTATAAAATTTACAATAAATTAGTGTACAATAAAGTGGTTCTAACTAAGAGTTGAACTCGCATACTCAAAAGGAAAAGCGCGAACGTTACGCACTAGACCAACGCTACTTCGAAATATCTCTGGCGTAAAATCGTACATGCTCATCTGCCCCCCAGCTCTTTAAAATAATTAAATTTTAAGTTGAAAAACAATTATTGATAGTTACAAAGTTTAACAGATTATATTTATAATGTATCTTCATAAAAAAAGAAAAAAAAAGAAAAAAAAGTTTCACGCTACGAAAATACGTTAACAAAATTTGCGACATGATTTTGGATATAGACCAGTCGTGTTTTCTAGCGTCGCCACCCAAAAGAAGAGGTGACTTGAGCAATGGAAGAATGTCATAGTTAGCAGTAAAGAAAGAATAGTGGACAAGCCACGCTTACTCCCTTGACGTCCCATGAGAGGATACAGCGCCAGCTATCGAAGGATATTAGAGTGGGGAGTTACCAGAGCATGTAAATAAACAGTTTTTGGATAGCATAAACTTCGTAAGAGTATGTGGCGCTGTTATGAAAGCATAGGATATTACTTACTAACTTTGGATACGTAAACTAAATGCTCTATTGGCATGAATTTTCTCTCAGTGTAGTAAATACACTTGTTGTGAAAATAATTGCCATCGTTTGTTCCCTTCTAAAGTACAATTTTCAAAACATTTACGTTATAAACATTGTAGTATTGAAAATAGTATTAAAAATAGTATTGAAAATAAACAAAAAATGAATCAATGTGAAAAACATGCTTTGAATGATGACATCAAATCAAAAACTTTTTCAAGTAACTTGATAGATCAAGAAACTGTAAATACTTTTTATAAATGTGACAAAGAAATGGATTTTAACTCAGACAAAGATATACCAGATATGAAATCGGACAAGGATTCTATAATAATTGAATATATGACTTTAATATTTAAATTGTACAGTATAGACTCGTTGTTGGGATCTATTGTTAATCTTGTGATCGAAGAAGTTGTTGAGAAATTCTTTAAAGAATAAATAATGCCAATATTAAAAAATTAAATTATATCTGATATTAAAGATGAAAATTTAATCAAGAAAGTTGTAAACACATTTTCACAATTCTTTGAACCTTTTGATAATTTGAAAACGGAATATCAGCATTTACATTATTTAGAAGACAATGAATATTACATACCACTAAAATCTGATGTAATTGGTGAAGAAATAAGAACCAAACGCAATCAACAGGGTTTAGAGTATTTCGATAATATACTAAATAATTTTGAAATACTAAAGAACTTCATAAATGACCAAAACAATAGTTCTTCGAAACTCTTGCAGAATATATGCCAAGGTTCGTTGTGACAAAAAATTAAAACTGATTTCCAGGGAAAATTTGTAATTCCATTAATATTTTATTATGATGATTTTGAAGTAGACAATGCGGTTGGTCCTCATAAGAACGTAAACAAAATCGGTGCGGTTTATTACACAATTCCGAGTTTACCACAAAATCTACTTGATCAACTATCGATGATTTTCGTTACCTATCTTTTTAATACATCAGAACGTATCAAGTTTGGTGTTAGGAAATTATTTTGTACTTTGATTGAAGATTTAAAGGACTTGGAAAATAACGGTTTAGATATAAAAATAAATGGTAAAACATTTAAAGTTTTTTTCGTTTTAGCACTTTTTATTGGAGATAATCTTGGACTACACAGTGCTTTAGGCTTCGTAGAATTCTTCTCATTAAATCATCCATGTAGATTTTGTAAAGCTGAGAAATTGGACGTTTAATTTAAAACTGACATTGAGCCTGCACTTCAGCGAAATCGTGAAAATTACAGTCAAAATGTCAAGTTATGTAATCCAAAAATGACTAGCGTTACATCAGAATGTATTTTTAATATTTTAGATAATTATCATGTTACTGAGAGTATGAGTGCAGATATTATGCATAACATTTTGAATGGTGTTCTCAGATATGATATGTCTTTATTATTCAAAAATATAATAGATGTAACAGGTATTACATTAGAAACAATTGATTCTAGAATTAACAATTTTAATTACGGTACGCACGAAAATGACAGACCTCGTCCAGTAACAGAGGCTTATTTAATTAACAATAGTGTAAATATGTACGCTTCGGAAATGCTTACTTTAATTTTGTATTTGCTGTTGTTAATAGGTGATCTTATACCAGAAGATATAGAAAGCTGGAAATGGTTTTTATTGATAAGAGAAATTATAGATATAATTTTCTCGAAACAAATTTAAATTGAGCTGCTACCGTATTTAAAATCATTGATAAAAGAATATTTAGATTCAAGATCAAAATTATTTCCAAACGATCCTTTGTTATTTATAAAGATAGGACCAATAATTAACACTTGGTGTATGCGTTTCGAAGCAAAACATAGAGTTTTTATTTTTTACTGTGGATTCTCAAAAAATAAAGTTAATTTACCTCTATCTTTATGTAAAAAAAATCAATTATCTCTTGCTTATACTTTTTTGGTTAAAAATTCAATAAATAAAAACATTGTTTATGGACCTTTAAAGACGCTATCTTTGAGTTCTTTAACTGGATTTCAAAAATTCAAATCAACTATTGATTCTCGAGATAATTATCGACATTTATATTAAAATGGGTTGAGGAAAACGGAATTGTATTTAAACCAGATCTCTTTTTATATTGAGAAAATATTCATATTTTACCTATTTTCGTAAAAATAATTTATATATATTTAAATATGATGAAAATGAAAATATTTATTTAATATGTAAAAAATGGCATTCTTTAGGTTTCAATGAGCATGTATATGGGCATTGGGTGAAAACGGAAATTGAATATGTTACATGCTGCATTAAAGAATTGTACAGCGAGAAAATAATGCATAAGATTCAATTTGTTGATGGAAAAAATTATATTATGTTTAATATGTAAATATATATTATTAATTATTGTAATAATAAATTTCTTAAAAATGATTAATTTTTCTACTTGAATCATATAAATAAGAACATGTAAGCTAATGCTTCCGTAGTTAAGTTATTAATTAGTAGAGAGATATATATTCAATAATTTCGAATAAACATTAAATTAAAAAATTTCAAATGGAATTTTTAGATTATTATTTATATAAAATATACTAGTTTTCCTCTTGGTGGATGCAGATTTAATTTTTTCAAAGTTTAGTTGCTTCAAAAATATTTCTGCTAGGTGGTAGCAGAATATCTAGTAAAAGGACGTTGATATCATTGAAGCAGATTTTCCTCTTAAGTCAAGCCGAATTCTACGATGGCTTAAAACTAAACGAAAATCTTCTACCACCAAGCGGATTCTCATTGGTTCTAGATTCTATTTGTTTCAGTATAGGCGCCATTTTTTGCAAAATCAAATCAAACGTGGTTTTATATTTGCAAATTCAAGCCTCATTATGTTTTGTGGTCAGAATTTAATAAGAGTTAATATTTATAGAACGATTTATATGAAAAGGTATTCGAATTTCGTTTTTAATTCATTGTAGAACGGTAGTTATATATTTCTTTTCAATTTTTAAAAATTTTAAAAATTGCTTACAGATCCTTTTTTGCATGAAGCGATTAATTTATATTTTCGCTTTTTTTCATTTATTGGTTTATTTACTGTAGTATCATTATTTAAATGTTCACACATTAATTTTTAGTTGTTTACACATTGCGCATAATTCTTTTAATTGGTAAAATTCATTATTTAATTGTGTTTTGTTAATAATATCTGCAATTCGCGATTTTGAATTCTCAATTTTTCCAATTATTTGCATTTTCATATAGAAAGCATTGTATCAATAAAATTTTTTTAAAATATTTTTTCATCAATTTTTACATATTTGGACTCGGGGATTCGAAAAAAGTGGTTTTTAGAAAATGTGTATGTGTGTGTGCGTGCGTGCGTGAAAATTATTTTCAGAATTAAAAAAAAAAATTTTATTTTTTATTTTTTTGGTATTTTACGTAAATTACCTAATGAATTTGCTTTGAAATTTGCATGGGAATTATTTGCAACTGGTTAAAGATGGATGACTTTTAAAAACCAATTTCCTTAGTGTAGTTTTGATTTTAGAAAATTTAAAAAAAAAAATTTTATTCTATATTTTTTTTTCCATTTTACGTAAACCACTCGATAAATTTACTCTAAAATTTGTATATAAGTTATTTGCTACTGTCTTTATAAAACAAGCTTCTAGAAAATAATATTTTTAGCGTAGCTCTTTGATCACTTCTTTTGATTTCTGATTTAACGCTTTTACTAACTCTTTTCTTACTTTCTCTCTGTCCATCTATCTCAGATTAATCCTCATTTTTACTCTATTTTCATCCATCCTTGTCTCTCTTTTCCTATTTCCTAATCAGTCTCTCACATTCACTAATTTTTTTTAATAGAAATTGTATTTTACATTGAAATCACATTTAAAAAAATAAAATCTCGGATCCTTACAATAACTTTCGGAATAATTTTAAATATTATATTTATTTCCGTTAGTGCTAAAATACAATAGAAAAATGAAATAAAATGAGAGAAAATAAAACAAACTGAAATAATCAGTGTCTTATTTCAATTTATACAAAAAGTTTTAAAATGTCTCAGCTTGTTTCTGTTTCTTTCAGTTTTTTTTCGTTTTTTTCGGATTTTTACAATAACTTTCAGAATGAACGAAAATTATTTTAAATATATTTCAAAGATATATTGGTACATCTTTAAAAGTTTAAACTTTAAATATCACTTTTTTCAATTAATTTTTAAACAGTGACTATTATATTACATCAAGAAATACACAGCTGTTTGCGAATAAATTATTCTTTTTTGAAACTATTGAACCAAATTCATTTTTTTAAAAGCTATATTGCACGGTACCTTAAAAATTCCATTAATAGTATCAAATATTTTCGAAAAATGATATGAATGGTTTTAGCATAAATGGTATGGAAAAAAGCAAATTTTCGGAGGTTCTTTCATTGAATATAATGTAAACTACGCAAATAATTTTTAAGAAAACTAAAATAAAAAATTTAAGGGCAGGTCGAGTATATTCGTCTTTTTCTTATCAAAGAATTGTTTTTTTTTTTTTTTTTAATAACTCATATAATCAAGAAAACGTTGAAAGACTTAAAATATATTTTATTTCTTATTTCTCATATTTTATTCATATAGTGAATGTTTAAAATTAAATAAATAAAAAATGTTTAAATTTTGTGATTTTAACTGTTAAGATGTGCGCATTTCGCAGTATCGAAGTCAGTATAACTTAACGGTTAATTTATTTTCTCATTGTATAACATTGTGTAAAAATTCTTTCTTAATTTCAAACGAATATTTAATTAAAACTTTATTTTATAAATGCAATTACATTTATATTTAAAAATTTTAGATTAGATTTTTTAATTAAAGCCTATGTCTTATAATTATTTATATTATTTGTTTAAACAACATAAATATTTAGTACTGTACAACAACATATATTTTTAATTAAATGCTTTATATATTTGATTTAGTAAAACATAGGGTCGAATGATCAGTTACCGTTCCTTTAAGGTTCAGGCAGATACATTTCCTTTAATAAAATAAATCTCAAGGTGTCTCAAGGTCTCAAATCTCAACCTCTCCCGTGGTTTAAATTATATTCAATGAAAGAACCTCCGAAAACTTGTTTTTTTCCATATCATTTATGCAAAGACCATTCATATCATTTTTTGAAAATATTTGATACTATTAATGAAATTTTCAAGGTACCGTGCAATATAGCTTTTAAAAAATGAATTTTGTTAAATAGTTTCAAAAAAGAATAATTTATTCGCAAACAGTTGTGTATTTTTTAATGTAACTAAAAAATCCATGCGCGCAAGCGCGCCTTATATCTAATCTTA
The DNA here is from genome assembly GCA_017163975.1 of Anastatus disparis. Classification (NCBI taxonomy): domain Eukaryota; kingdom Metazoa; phylum Arthropoda; class Insecta; order Hymenoptera; family Eupelmidae; genus Anastatus; species Anastatus disparis. The sequence continues at coordinate 1,372,505 of JAFFSR010000118.1, forward strand.
AGGCGACTACGGAAGTTCGGTTCGATTTCATTTTGTAGTTTACAAATTACTCTTTCAGTTTCTAAAATTTTTTGAATTTTTTAATTTTCCACCATTTATTATAATCCGTAGAATGGTGGAAAATTAAAAAATCTGAAAAATTTTACATATTGAAAGAGTAATTTGTAAACTCAAAAATAAAACCTAACCTAAAATCCGAAGTCGCCTTAATGTATATAAATTTTTAATGATTGACTGTTAATATAGTGTTATTATTTTCTGTTCATTATTAAATACTAATAATTTGATATCTACAAATATCAGCATCAGTAAAGAAATTGATGTTATATACTAATGTATCAGAGCAATTCACGCAGCATCAGTGAATTTATAGACACGGAAAACTTGGAGAAAAATAAATCTCATTTCAAAGACATATTATCACAATATTCATTTTCTTATTATTATTTTAAAAAATTGAAGAAATAGTAAACTTTAAAATTATTTTTTAGACATTTCTTAAATCTTTCAAAATTTAAATAACGAAAATTATTACAAAGTCAAAAGTTGTTTTACAAATATATAACTTTTCATACACATAATTTTTAATATCAATCTAATATATTTGAATTTCAAGATACATCTTAAGAGAATCCCAAGATCAATCTCTAGACATAGTCATGTAAAATTATCCACGATTAAAAACATCTGTTTTTTCAATACAATGTAATGTGGTTTATAAAAACGACTTTTCCAATTTTATCATCATTTTAAATTTCACATTTTAAGGAGACATAAAACAGACACTACACCTACACTCATAAATATTGTCTATCTCCACATTTTAGTGCAAAATTTCAGGAAAAGAAGTGAATTAGATGGTATAAGTTTTTAAATCAATTTATTCATTAGCATTTATAAATTTTTAATTTCTGGTACCAGAAAAATTTTAATATGTATTATTGAAATCCTAAATTCTCAATAACTAATTAATGAAGTTATTTAAAAATTAATATTTTCAACAATATGAAATCCATAAAATATATAAAAAATAAAATAGTTCAAATCAATTCTCAACGATATGTATATCGTTCCTATTTTTAAAATACAAATAAAGATAAAAATTCTAATTTATATTTTCTTAATTATAGTAATTATATCATTCTTTCAAACAAAAGATTTTTAATTTTATTTTGCAGAGAAACTTTTTATTCTAAGCGTGATTCAATTTGAATTTTGAAATTAAATAAACAAACTTTTAAAAATAGTACATTTTAGGCAAATATTATACTATATTTTTGAAAAAAAATTTTTAAGCTGTCAATCTAGAAATATTTTATATATTAAATTATATTATCGAAATTGTATTACTTATCGGTTTTTTTATTATTTATTACTATAAATTTACCAAATTACTTACCAGACTCATAGATAAATATTTTATGATATTGTTATAAGCTAAAAAGCTTATGACATCTGTATTTTCTAAATTTATTGCTTAAGAGCAGGCCGGATTCGCTGTCCTTGTCTAATTGGCATTTTTGTTATTTACTCAAGTATTAATCGGTGTATCTGCCAATTGAAGGTTAAGCGCAATAGATATTATTATTACAAATATTTATGCACAAGAAAAAAAAAATCTATCGCTTTGTTTTTGAGAAAAGTAAGGAACGCGAAAATATTATAAACATAATCTTTTACTTCGGCGTTCCTTACTTTTCTTAAAAACAAATCGGTAGATTTTTTTTTCTTGTGCATAGATATTCATAATAATAATATCTATTGCGATCAACCTTTATTTTGAAGATACACCGATTAATACTTGAGTAAATAACAAACAACTCAATTGTTACTCGGTCGGTATCAGGTTCTACTCCGGCCTGCCGTTAATATACTATTTTATAGTACAATTTTTAAAAAGAGAATTCAGAAGTAAATGGCATTAAATTGTTACCAAGTTCTAATTTGAAATATACAATAACAAATGAATATAGAGCGGTACTTCGCACTCTCGACAACTTCACACAAAAGGAATTTTTGTGAGCGGAAGTGAGCGATGATTATACTAATAATTTTATTTAAAAAATCAAACTATAACTAAATATTTATAATTTAATTATTTTATCAATGATTTTAATTAATAAATTCTAAATCGATAATTTTATTTAAGCATATTATAGTAAATCAAATCTCGTTTTTCGCCAATCATATAATTCTATTCAACGCACCAATCACGTACTTAGTATAAAATGTTTCACAACATCCGGCCATCATTTTTTTAAAAGAGGAATAGATGAATAGAATAGTCACTGTTTGGAAAAAGTGATATTTAAAGTTTAAACTTTTAAAGATGTACCAATATATCTTTAAAATTTATTTAAAATAATTTTCGTTCATAGATTATTTTATTCCATTTTATAAAATTTTAATAAAATAATACTCTCAGTTATAACATTAAATCCATAGAACTTTTAGTATATATATATATATATATATATATATATATATATATATATATACATACTTAAATAATATATATATATACATACGAAACATTTCACATGAATTTACACGGCTAAATAATAAAAATCAATAAGTCTGGGAATATGTTACATGTGGTTTCCAAAATAAAAATAAACATTTTTGGGGTTAAAAATTCAAAGTAATGGAATACTTCTATTTACTCAAATTTTTTGGTTGAACTAATGTTTTAATAAATTTTCTATTAAAAAGTATCAAACTATTGTGAAAACTTAGGACTATTTTTGTTGAAAATAACATGTACACTTGGCGGAAAGGATATTTTTCCGAATGTTAACCTCAAATGGCAACATCGCATATTTTACCACAGACATAAGACAATTCCGAATTATAGAACAAATTTCGCATCATCGTTACTTATTACTTTATAATGACATAATTGTAGTAAATAAACAATATTACTTTCTTTTTTCATGATCTGAATCATAATTTTATGAAATAAAATTTTTATTTCTCAGTTCAATAATCATATAAAATCTAATATTGTCAATTTAAATTATCTTTGTAAAAAAATTTTAGTTATCATTTGAATTTTGTATAAATAACTTATATGAAAAAACAAAATAATCATTATGCGAGACTTAATGCATGATTCAAAGTTCTCTTACGTCTGTGGTAAAATATGCAGCGCTGCCATTTGAGGTACACATTCGGAAAAATATCATTTCCGCCAAATGTACAATATAATTGAATTTTTAAAAATTACAATTTGTAGACTTTTTAACTTACCTGTTAGGTGAAAAATCATTACTGAATATACATAAAAACTGCCTAAATTGATTTGATATTTAATGACTTGACTTAATATTTTTTTATAAAGAACGAATAAATTTCAGCGATAATAAAGAAAATTTCTAAAAACACCCGAATTTGCGGAAAAGTATTTAAAACAGTCATTTTTAATCAATCATAAGATTTTCTTTCTTCAAATGCACTTTGTTATGAAGAAAACGTACAAATATATTTTTATCAGATATCATGTGTAAATATGTAGTGACGATATTACCAATAAATCTTAGTTCTACCAGGTTTTGAGTATTTTTTACTTGGAAATATTTATTAATTATTCATTATGTACCTAAATTAGTTAAGAATTTAAAATAGCATAAAAATCATCTGTAAATATTTTCCCTTTTACGGCAAGTGAATACAACTTGCGTATGAAATTTGGAACAATATAATTAAGGTAATCTAATGTTTAGTAATAACTTCATAAATCTTATTATCCATAATCACATAAATTGTTTGTTAAAAAAAGCTATTTTCTTTCTCAATTTTTTCTTTGTTTTATTTTTAGATTTGTTAATAGATTTATTAATAATAGTTTTGTAACTATTTAACTTTAAATATGTTATATTAAATCTAAAAATAAAAAAAAATAATAATCAAAGATATTAAACTATTAATAACTGTACTCATAAATTATAAATTTTTAAAAATAGTTCGAAATTATGAATTCACATAATTACATGAACATTAAAAAAAAAAAAATAAAAGGAAGTAAAAATTATCATTTTTTCAATGTTATTTATTAAGGAGATGTAAAGTGGACACTACACCTGTACTCATAAATATTAACTGTCTTTCCATTTTATTGTTAAATTTTCAGAAGATAAATTCATTACCTTGTAGTATATATCGTAATGATCATTTAGTTAAATTTTCGAATAAATTTATTCATTAGTTTTTAAGATATCTGGATCCTGGTAGAAAATCGAAAAATTATAATAATTATTATTGGAATCCAAAATTTTCAATAACTAATGAATGAATTCATTTGAAAATTTAACTGAATAATCTTCGTGGTAAATACTACAAGCTAAAGCATTTTTTTCCTCAAGTTTTGCAATAAAATAAAAAGATAGGCCAAATTTACGAGTACAGGTGTAGTGTCTGTTTTACATCCCCTTAATCAAGCGAGTGTGTTCAAAGCGTTGTCGCAATTCTTGAGATCGGCATTCAAAGCGAGTCACTACGCAATAAATCACTGTATTCAGATTCAGCTTTCTGTATACGTTAGAGTACGGAGAGCCGTACCGAGCGTCAAAGCCGTTTAGTCGCTGGGCTTGGATTCAGCTTTCTGTGCCGTAGACTACGGAGAGTCGTAGCGAGCCACAACGCAGCTTAGTCGCAGCGCTCTGCTTCGATCAATGTAATCTTTTATACAGAAAGTTGGAATGATTAGCTACGATATTTTTACGCACTCTTATATTGGGATTTTCCGTCATTAATTGCTGCGAATGTTGTCCGAATCATTCACAACAATCGACTTCGCAGCGTATGCATTCGGCTTTTTTTTCAGTGTAGGTATTATAACATTTTTATAAGTCTTTAAAAATTTTTTCATCTAGGATTTTACAAAATCAGTGGTTGATTAACCCTTTCTGACCTAGTGTCCACTGGAATGGACAATGATGTTTTTTCATTTTTATTAATAATATTTTAGATTTCGCAGTACTTGCCAATCAATCAAATAATATAACGTCCATTTATACGTATATATATAAATAAAAAGAGATAGCAGAAAATAGTATAGGAATGCAAAAAAAAAAGAAATGCAAAATGTAGTCGATAAATTTAATGAAATGATTTATTTTCTAAAAGTTGTACTGTAGAAAAACAATTAAGTGATGTGGATAATGATAGTAAATTTATACAGAAAATGAAGAATTAACGAGCCTAATTTTAAAGTAGAAGAAATATTAAATTCTGTAAAAAATATTTTTCACTCTTATAAAAGTAAATCCGATTTCTCTTTTCTAACCTTCATAAAGTTACTTATTTGCATTTATGATGAATTTTATTATGAAAATTATTAATTTGTAATAAATAAAATTAATTATTTATTGAATTGCTTTTACAATTTATTTTCTTTTTTTATTTTTGCTTCAATATATTTACCTAATTTTATTTCATTACGATTTATTATATTTGGTCAGCCTCAGCCTATTAACCAGTTAATAGCTAGTCCCTACAAAGTTAATGTGGCGCAGATACAAAATTTCTAGCCAGATTCTTAGTCAGATCTTGCCTTTGTGGCTAGTAGCTGCCTTAAAACGTAAAAATGTCTACCAGGGGTAGCTTCTAAACTATTGAGCGTTAGTGTCTCAAACTCTAACTTTTTTCATGTTTTCATTTTTTTTTATGTGACATTTGATATAGAAAAATATTTCACAAAATTAGAATAAAATCGACAGAGAGGAAAAAATTGTTTCTCTGCGGGCGTGCGTGTGTGTGTGAATTCTCTAAGGATTCACTTCAAATTACTGGATTGCTGTAATCGAGCTGCAAAAAATAACTTGTTCGTTAAACATATTGGAAATGTAATTATTTTATTTGGCTTTATTTAACAATTTTATGAAACGAATTCGTTGCTGAATGGGATAAAATAAAAAGATTATAGGGTATGTCATCAATATGCTTAATAGACAAGTTACTTTATAGCTTAATCACTAGTTAACTTTTTGTTGGCAAATTTTTTTCCATTTTTGCTTATAGGTTGTCAATATTTTTGATATGAAGATTATAAAAATGTATATCAATCAACCAATCTTTTTTCAAAAAAAATTTTTAACAAAAAAAAACCGACTTGAAAAAATGCACTGAAAAGTAACAAATAATTTATTATCTTTAGAAATCATACAAATAATTGGTAAAATACAATTTGAGAAGTCGGCGTCTAATTCCTCAATGAATGTAAACGTTATTTTTTAACAATAAATGTAAATGTTATTTTTGAACAATGAATGTGAACGTTATTTTTGAAAAAATGGACTAAGTCGTTCTGCTTACGCACCACAGATTTAGAATTAGACGCCGATTTCTAAAATTGTAATTTACCAATTATTTGTATGATTTCTAAAGATAATAAATTATTTGTTACTTTTCAGTGCATTTTTTGAAGTCGGTTTTTTTTTGTTAAAAATTTTTTATTTGTCATTTTTTAGTGCAATGTTGTTAAAATCTTATTTTTTGTAAAAAATTTTGTTTTTATTCGATACTTTTAAAGTCCGTTTTTATTTATTAAAAATTTTTTAAATTGTTTGTTTTTGTTAAAAAATTTTTATTTTCTATCTTCTAGTGAATCCCCTTACTAAAAACGCAAATATAGGTAGACCCACTAATTACATTAAACTTTCATTATTAATTCATAACGCATGCATTAGTACACCACCAAGCAATATATAGCAGGAAAGAAAGAAGGCTCAACAGCACAGTGTCGTTATGTGTGCATGTATACATATTCAAGCTCAGGTAAGAGAGAGAGAGAGATAGATAGATAGGTGTGTTTATTTATGTACAATATGTTGTACAATTTTACAATATAGTAAATAAATATAAGATTTCAATATAAACAGAAAAAAAGTAAAAATTTTAACAATATAGTAAAATAAAAATAGAATATGTTTAAAAATAGATCATATAAGAAATCACAATAATTACAACTATGGTTAACAATATTAATACCAATAATTATCGAAGTGGCAGCGGTCCATTCTCCAAGGAAAGTTAGTGTGAAAATGCTAATGATTTAAATGAGTAAAGCGATTGAGAGTTACGGATAGAAACGGGAAGCTCATTCCACAGAAACGATGATGTAACCAAGAAGGATCCGTTATAATATTCCGTAGAAGCAGGAGGAACAGTTAATGGTCTTACAGCACCCCTCAACGTTCTCACCGACTGGTTCCACATGTAACCAGAGTAGAGATATGTAGGCTCATTAGATGAGAACATTTTATATAGGAAAGCAGATGTAAAGTATTTCCTTCTAGCAGAGGTAGATAACCAGCACAGTGCAGAACGATAAGCCGAAACATGCTCTCGCCTGCCAATACCATACACATATCGAACACCCGAGTTGATGACTCTCTGCAACTTTAGGTCCAGTTCCGCCGACAGATCACAATAGACAAGACAACAGTAGTCTATGAGTGGAAAAAGCAAAGTCTGAACAAGATGCTTGTGTAAAGCAAAATTAGTGCTTTTCCTAAAGTAATTTAATCTGTAAAGCAGCGTAAAAGATTTGTTACAAACTTTGGTGATGTGCTCCTTCCAATTCAGTTTATTGTCCAACCAAACCCCCAGATCGCGAACATTAGATTCAAACTTAATTGTGGTGCCATTTATTGGCACGCCAGTAGTGGGTAAGGAAGACAGCATGTTAATATAATAATAAGAGCCAATAATTATAGCCTTTGTCTTACCAACATTCAGCTCAAGATGATTTCTGGAAGCCCAATCAGAGATAATCTTTGCATGAGCGCTCATAATGGACGTAAAAACATCCAACTTATTCAGAGGAAAATGAATAATACACCTGCAAGTCATCAGCATATATTAAGTGTTGTACACTAGAATTAAAATCAACAGCAACATCATTTATATAAATTGAGAATAATAATGGTCCCAAAACAGACCCCTGTGGAACTCCCGTGTTAAGAGGAACATAATCAGATGCGACACCATTCTCATCAATGACAGCCTGCTGTCGACATGACAGATAAGAGGCAAACCACCTGATAACTGAACTGGAAATATCAAGCGAAGACATCTTCCCAAGTAAAATAGCATGACTTACAGTGTCAAACGCCTTACTGAAATCAAACAGCAAGAGCATGGTGACATACCGTCTATCCATATTTAGCCTGATATCATCCGTCAACTTCAACAATGCCGTCTGAGCACTATGCCCAGTTCTAAAACCAGTCTGCCGAGGATCCAACAGCCGTCTAGTAGCCAAGTACTCATACAATTGCTGATGAACAAGACGCTCAAGAACCTTGGATAAAAAGGACAACAGAGAAATAGGGCGAATGTCACCCATGGATTGTGGAGAAGAGACTTTATTTATAGTCTTTATTAGAGATAGCTTCCAACATGATGGAAAGAATTCATCTTTTAGCGAATCATTGAAGATGCGACACAAGAGAGGCCCAATTACAGGGAAAGCCGAAAGAATAAAAGACTGAGGAATAGCATCTGGACCCCTAGCTTGCGAAGAAAAACTACACACCGATGCCCGAACCTGACTCAATGATACTTCAGAAAACCGAAACATCAATTTAAATGGTTCATCATCAGCCAAAGTACTCAGATAATCAGGAATCGACGTAACTGATTGATCAGTTGCAACATCAGCAAAATAATGATTTAGCTCATCCACAGAAAAGGAGTGACGAGACTCAATACTACTAGAGCAAATACCAAGATTTCTAAGCTCCTTCCAAATTTGCCTAGAATCAGTGAGACCACAAAGTCGGTCATAGTAATAAAGAAGCTTAGAGGACTCGATACACTCATGAGCACGATCACGTGCAGCTCTATATTGCAGCAAATCGAAGTGAAATCGTGTGCGTTTATAGCGCCTATAAAGACGATCCCTCTCACAAACCAAGCCATGATGCTCTGCAGTAATCCAAGGTCGACGATTTACACCTTGTCGAACTCTTTTGACAGGCACAAAGAGGGAAACTGCTTCATTTAGATGTCCATAGAGACAATCAAGGCGAGCAGGAAGAGAGGAATCACCGCTACATACAGAACAATTCAGTGAACAAAAATAATCCAGCAATTTGGCATCATCAACAGCCTTATAGTCTCGATAAGAGAAATCATTAAGTATAGGCTTCGAGAGAGAAGACTTAACAGTGGCTGCAATTAGATCATGTCCATCTATAAATGGGACGTCAGTCTTCCAATAGTCAATTAGAGAATCATTTTCATCTACAAGACATAGATCGAGGCAAGTATCTGGTGATGAAGTATGATGTGTTGCACCATAAGGCACAGAGAATAGTGAATTTTCCCTAATTAAACCCTTCAGAAACATAGAGTCATCAGAATCAACAGATATGTTGGTATTGAAATCGCCCATGATGATTTTAGTACTATAGCTATGCATGAATGATGTCAAATCAGGAACGAAATCAGTGCCAGCTAAAAACGGTGCATGAGGTGGCCTGTAGACCACTCCGACAAAAATAGGAGAGACTAAATCAGGAGATTTAACCTCACAAAAGAGGTATTCAGGTAAACCCGGCTTGCCACACCAGCTACCATTAGAAGAACACAACCGTGTAAAGTTTAAGGAGGAATGTATGTACAGAGCAACACCACCACCTCTGGTGTTTCGATCCCGCCGCAAGAGCACATAATTATCCAAAGCGATAAGAGAGTCACAAACAATCTGACCCAGTTTTGTCTCTGTTACAGCTATCACATGAAAATAGGGCCGAGAAGCCAAGAAGAGTCTTATCATTTCAATATGAGCACGTATGGAGTTGGCATTAAAGTGGCAGACCCGAAAACCGTCCTCTGTGGTGAAATGATTTGTAATGGAAGATGAAATAATATTATTAGGAGATATCAGAAAATTAGCTGGGAAAGGAGTAGAGAATGGACTTACCACACCATCACACATCAGCTTGTCGCTCCGTCGTCGGATGTCATCAGTGATATCCTTGCTAAAAAAGCCTCAAGGTCGGCATCAGTGGCAATGCGAATAGGCACGTCATCCCTCTTCTTTCTTGCATATATCATGCCACTCCTCACAAACGTAAGGAAGTTGTATTTTTTATCCTTGGCCTTAGCTAAGACCCGCAGCTTCAACTGATGCAAGGAAGCAGGCAAATACTCATTAATATTTATAACAGCAGATGTCAGGGACTCAACAACCTTAACATCAGGAGACAGACAATCGCTTATCCTAGCAGAATGGAGTTTTCCCAATTTTATTTTAGCATCAATTACAGCACGAGCCAATGAGGTGCTCCTCATGGTAACAAGCAAAGGCACAGTAGATGGACGATCCCGCTTCCGCGCAGACTCCGACCCCGCATCAGCAGGAACACTCTGATCAGTGGTTACAGCCATCGAAGCACGCTTGAGTGGTCGAACCGATGCAATGTCATCCTTAGAAAAGGAAGAATCAAGCATGGACAGCACAGCAAAGACAGCAGTTTTGAGATCTTTTACCTCATCCGGCACCAATCCACCAATAACCAAATCAGAAGATCTACGAAGACACAACTGCTGGGTCTTCAAAGCGTCACACTCACGCGATAACGACTCATTACGTCTGTCCAACTCCTGAATTCTGGCAGATAATGGCTCAACAGATGATATGTTGGATTCAGCAGCACGCAGATTATCAATCTTTGACCTAAGCTCCAACTGTTCACTACAAACACGGTCAAGCCTAGCCTCACTTGCACAAATTCTAGCCTCATTCGCAGTAAAACGCTCCTCAAATTTAGCTGTGATCACGTCCATACGAGACTCAAGCGCTGAAAATCTATTATCAAGCGATGTAACTTGAGAGCCAACCGCAACAATATTAGTGTCCATAGTGTCAAGCTTAGTGTGGAGATTATCCAATTTGCTAATTCTTTCAAGAATAGAAGCAAGAGCATCACTCGATTGCACAGCAGATGGAGGTTGCGTGGGAGTGGGCGTCCTTGACAGAGATGGAGAAGAGACCGAATAATCAAGCAGAGATCCAACTGAACTGGATCGCGAGCGAACACAGGCAGTATTCGCGGCCGCCACGCAACCATTGCATACTTTAATTTTCTTATTTTCCTCATCCATAACTATAACCAACTTGGTACAGCCACTGTGAAAGGATTTATCACATCTATTACAGACTTGTGGCTTGGAAGTGTGTGAAAAAGTCAAGTGTGCAATGTTGTTAAAATCTTATTTTTTGTAAAAAATTTTGTTTTTATTCGATACTTTTAAAGTCCGTTTTTATTTATTAATAGTATATTATTCACCTAGGGAGTTAATTTCAAAAATGTCTTAAATCGTATGTAATTGTTACCCGAGCCGAAGGCGAGGGTAACAAACATACGATTTAAGGTATTTTTCATTAACTCCCGTGGTGAATATGCTATTTTTTGTCATACCCAGGCCAAAAGTACCACTTCGTCGATTTTGAGCCGGGAGGAGAAGTGGTACTTTTGGGCAGGGGATGGCAAAAAAATTTTTTAAATTGTTTGTTTTTGTTAAAAAATTTTTATTTTCCATCTTCTAGTGAATCCCCTTACTAAAAACGCAAATATAGGTAGACCCACTAATTACATTAAACTTTCATTATTAATTCATAACGCATGCATTAGTACACCACCAAGCAATATATAGCAGGAAAGAAAGAAGGCTCAACAGCACAGTGTCGTTATGTGTGCATGTATACATATTCAAGCTCAGGTAAGAGAGAGAGAGAGAGAGAGAGAGAGAGAGAGAGAGAGAGAGAGAGAGAGAGAGAGAGAGAGAGAGAGAGAGAGAGAGAGAGAGAGAGAGAGAGAGAGAGAGAGAGAGAGAGAGAGAGAGAGAGAGAGAGAGAGAGAGAGAGAGAGAGAGAGAGAGAGAGAGAGAGAGAGAGAGAGAGAGAGAGAGAGAGAGAGAGAGAGAGAGAGAGAGAGAGAGAGAGAGAGAGAGAGAGAGAGAGAGAGAGAGAGAGAGAGAGAGAGAGAGAGAGAGAGAGAGGGAGAGGGAGGGAGGGAGGGAGAGGGAGGGAGAGGGGGAGGGGGAGAGGGGGAGGGAGGGAGAGAGAGGGCAGGGAGAGGGAGAGGGAGGGGGAGAGGGAGAAAGAGAAGGCGAAGTATAAGGAAGGTAAATGAGAAAACAAAACACCCGGTTTTTTTCTTAATTTGATAATTGGGTCATACAAACCGAATATTGGCCCAATAATTATAGGACACGTATGGGACCTTCCTGTAGACATTCTCTATCAGATAAGAAAAAGTTTTTTCGAATCGGTTAAGAAATGACGGAGTTATGAGGTAACAGACATAAGAAAAAAAAAAAAAAATTTAGTCGAATTGAGAACCTCCTCCTTCTTGAAGTTGCTTAAAAATTTAAAGGCCTAAGTTATAATAATATACTTTATCTAATAATGATTTATGCAACTGAATTGTGAAATACGACTTTTTGGCACGAGCCGCTAACACAGCTGGCTACGAGTGGTGCTCGATCGCTACTAGTCGAAAGCATCCCAGCTAAAAATATTTCAAGAGTCTCAGAAGAAATGTAGCTAACTAGGAGAGTATCACATCTCCGGATCACGGATTTCGCACTAACTTTGAAATAGGTTTTCAGATGTCAAAATATGAAAAAAGCCAGAGTTATAGACCCCAACGCTCAATATTTCTCTAGCTGCAGGCAATTAAAGAAAATCACTAAAAAAGTTACTAGATTTTCAAACGCTTATAATTCTTTAGCATTAATAGCTAGACGCTTGCAGCTGTTTTTAAATGAAAGCTGCGTTCAAATCCTTTTGAAAAAGCACCTATAGCATATCAAAATATTATTTTTTCCCAAAGTTATAGCGTTATAAGAATTTGAGCTGAATTTCCTTTTAAAAATATTAATTAATGATAAATGTTAAAATGTAGTACACTTTTCATAACGCTGTAACTTTAGGAAAAAATAATATTTTGATATGCTATAGGTGCTTTTTCGAAAGGATTTGAACGTAGCTTTCATTTAAAAACAGTTGCAAGCGTCTAGCTATTAATGCTAAAGAATTATAAGCGTTTGAAAATCTAGTAACTTTTTTAGTGATTTTCTTTAATTGCCTGCAGCTAGAGAAATATTGAGCGTTGGGGTCTATAACTCTGGCTTTTTTCATATTTTGACATCTGAAAACCTATCTCAAAGTTAGAGCAAAATCCGTGATCCGGAGATGTGATACTCTCCTAGTAAGTCATAACTAACGCTTTTTAAGAAAAATGTAAAAAACCTCTATCTTTTTAATAATTCTAAATCGCTAGTTAATCAATATACTGTTGTATTCACCCATCAAAAATAAGATTTTCGCACATATTTCGAAAAATCTAAATTGATTTTTTAAAGAGAAAAATGATTTTTTAATATGGACTTAGCTAACATTGATGTGACTATGGACTGGCTAGTTTTGAAAAAAAATTTAAAGAATTTGACTAATTTTGATGCAAAATCGGGATTCAATTATTTTTTATTTTAAAATATTATCTGGACTTAGCAATTTTAGATTTGCAATTTATAGATTTATCAAATAATATAACATAATGTCGAAGCATCTCCAAATAAAAATGGATAAGTTATTTTTTTGGAAAATAGGGTTATCAAGTAATTCATATTTTTTAGCCTATTTTCTACCATATTTAATGTATTTAGTGTATTTATAAGCGTATTATGTGTATGTGTATGTATATGCGTGTGTATATTCATAAAGATACACATAATACTCTATTCATAAAATTAAAATTAGACTTGACCACTTTTGATAAGCAAGTTCAATAGACTTGGCGCTTTTTTGATCTATAGCAGTTGTTTAACATACGAAAAAAAAAAATTTTTAATCACATTTTTTTAAATTTTATAATTAAATATAGTAGAAAATAGGCTAAAAAATATAAATCAAAGAAATTAGAAATTAATAACTTTTTATGTATATCGAAGGTTATTATTTTTAAACAAAATTTTTGTAAGGAAGTGAGAAAACATAAAAAAGGAATAGTTTACTTATCTGAAAAAAAATGATTCAGGTGCTTCGTATTCTTTTTTTTGTAACAGTGTTAGGAACTAACTAGGAGAGTATCACAACTCTGGATCACGGATTTTGCTCAAACTTTGGGATAAGCTTCCAAATGTCAAAATATGAAAGGAAACAGAATTTTATACACCAATACTCGATATTTCCATAGTTATAGGCAATTAAAAATCACTAAAAAAGTAACTGGATTTTTAAACGCATATAGTTCCTTAGCATGAACAGCTAGAAGCTTTAAACTTTTTTTAAATGAAAGCTGAGCTCAAATCCTTTCGAATTAGTAGTTATAGCATGTACAAATATTATTTTTTTCCAAAGTTAGAGCGTAATAAGGATTGGACCTAATTTCAGCTTTTATTATTAATTAATGTTTTTAAAAGAAAAATCAGGTCCAATGTTTATCACGCTCTAACTTTAGGAAAAAATAATATTTTGACATGCTATAACTACTAATTCGAAAGGATTTGAGCTCAGCTTTCATTTAAAAAAAGTTTTAAGCTTCTAGCTATCAATGCTAAGGAACTATATGCGTTTAAAAATCTAGTAACTTTGTTAGTGATTTTCTTCAATTGCCTATAACTAGGGAAATATTGAGCGTTGTTGTGTAAAATTCTATTTCCTTTCATATTTTGACATTTGGAAACTTATTCTAAAGTTTGAGCAAAATCCGTGATCCAGAGTTGTGATACTCTCCGAGTAAGTAATACAAAATAATATTGACCTTCAATATAAAATAATAGAAATTTTTTTAAATATCACATCGATTTGAATATATTTGTTTCTTTGCTGTCAAAGAACGACAGTTGACTGCCTCATCTCAGAGATTAGTCGAATGTTTTGATGATCGGTGAATACGAATACACATAATCGCGTTATAGTATAACATTTAAAAATTTTTTATTATTCTCGTGTTGAAAGGTTAATATTATTTTCCATTATCTAGTTCTAACTTTCAACAGAAAAGAATATGAAGCACCTGAATTTTTTTTTTTTCATATAAGTATGCTATTTAATATACATAAATACTTATTAATTTTCAATTTCTTATTAATACTTACTAGTTTATTTTTGATAAAAATATAGCACAATACTTTGTAAAAATCTTAAAAACCACTAATTATAAAGATAAAGTTTTTCAATGAAGTAAAAATTGCAAGTACACACATGTTTGTAAAATTTACAAACTCCGTTTTTTAATTCTACAAAAATTTTTGTGTTAATTTTAAAAAGTACACATACATTTTTAAATTACAAAATTTTTTGTGTTGATTTTACAAACATGTTTGTAAAATTTTAACACAAAAATATTTTTAAAAATTAAATTTGACGAATTACACAAAATTTTTTACAGTGTAAGTTGCGGTGCTCAAGTAACTACGTTATAAATGTAAATGCGCAAGCGCAAGATCAGTCTTGAGTAGAGAGCCGAACCGACTAAGTCATCACGATCAGTGGTGTACTGACTTTTGTAGAGTACACAGCGTACTAGCAGTTGGCTGGTACGCTGTATTAAATCGCTGTCTAAAGTATTAAATAAATACTAATTAATAAAAATCTTTTGTTGTAGTTCTTTGGCCTCCTGGGGACACGTAATTTGGGTTTAACATTAGAGTCAGATTGATTGCATGTCAGGGTATTGGACCTGGCATTATTGGTACATAACATAAATCCTACATCATATACTAGGAACCCTACAGTGGTAACCACGACCAGGAGTCATCAAAGCAACAAGTTGAAAAACGACGCCACAGCCAACAACAAAAACCATCCTTCACAAAAGAGACTTTCGGCTGCCATTCTACGTAGCACTCTTCAACTTTACAAGACTTTAGTAAGGTATTTTTGTAAAAAGGATATATAAAAAAAAAGTAAATTAAATTAATATCATAAATTTAAATTTGATAAGAAAAGAAATGAAAGTAAAATTTTTGTATATATGAAGTAAAATAATTAAATTACAAAATTAAAAATTAAAAAAAAAGAAAAATAATTGCGGTAACATTAAGAAAAAGAAAAAGAAAATAATAAGAAAAAGAATCTAAGAGAAAAACCAAAGAAACTTTATTAATATTAAGAATAATAGAAAAAAATTCAATAAAAGTGCGAAAGTTTGAGTAGAAAGAAAAAATCTTGGTATTAAGAAAAGCAACGAAAATTAAATAAATATTCAAAGAAATAAGAAAAATAAAAACGAAAAGAAGAAAAAATATAATGAGTGCGTGCGTGTAAAAAAATCGAAATATTCGAGTGATTCGTTTTTATAAAAAAAATAACTAAAATTGAAATTAATTAAAAATTTGAAATTCTCAGTGAAATCGCCATTTTTGCGACGCTATCCAGAAATTCCGCCATTTTGGAAATTCAAATGGCAAATAGACGGTTAGAAACGTCGAAAAAAGTTTGAAAATTCGCAACTTCCTCAACATTAATTTTTAAAATAAAATATAATAAATTTTTATTAAATAAAACTCGGTACACCACACCTTGAAGCAAATATTTTAAAAAGAAACAATAGAATAATTTCCGTAATAAAATTTTGAGCGCGGATATGACGTTAGCATAAAACCTTTCATGTGCGCGTTTATAGGAAACCATTTCGTTCGTAATAAAAGTGAGATTGGTTATCGTGCGAAAATTGTGCGAAGTAGTTAAATCGAAAAGATATCAAGGATCTTTCTCGTTAAATTAAACCGAAACACATTAAAAGTTTTTGTTTTCTAAATTGAATTATAAGATATTAAAAGTTTTATTGTTTTAAAATTAAATTCATAGACATTTACAAAAATTAAAATCACCACGTGTACTATCGTCTATAATGAAAAAGTTTAGTGAAAATTAAATTTTAATATTTTATTGAAGTAAGAGTGAGACCGCGCACGTGTGGATTTTGATGATTTTTAGCTTGCATACATTATAGTGCTGTCTCTCGCGCGAAATGGGGCGACTGTGTGGCGTTAATTTTTTACTTTTCGTGGTAATGTTTGAAGTAGTAGAACATAAAATCATTAGCTTGTGAACATTAAAACGCCTACATCGTCGCCGCCGATCGGGCGCGATTCAGATGACTTTTTAGGTTCTAATTTCATTTTTATAACCAATCTCAATTGTAGGGGAACCTCCGCACACGTGTTATATAAGTTTTAATATGTTTTATGAGTTAAATATAAAAGATGTATTGAGCATCATGAACTAGCAACGGGCGGAGATTCTCTTGTGTTTATAAGATAAAACATGCGCACACCCCCGACGTAGAGAGTTAATAGGGTAGATAGGTTTTGCTTTGCTTTCTATTGAGGGATTTTAGTCAGAATAGGCGGACAGTTTGCCGGGCAGTCTGATGAAGAGTACAGTAGTTTTGTTATCCAAGTAATCTGTGCATCACCTCATGGTAATTCTAATTAGCCATCAGCTATAAGCTGTACTCGATAGAGCCACATTCAGTGGGATACCACGCCGGTAGAGTGACTGTAAGCGAGAATTGGTGAACGGAGTGCCGTTCAGTAATAGCACTTAACATCTAATAAATTAAATTAAATTAAAGTAAAGTAAATTATTCTGGAGTATAGTAATCAGATTGTTCACGTGGCTATCCTAGTCCTTCGTGTATGAGAATTTTTTGAGCCGTGCATGTTAGCAAATAAGGTGTGTGAGTTGATAGCTAGAAACGATTGTGAGGATACCTGTGTGTACTCCTAGGGAAAAATTATTCTGTTAGCTCAAAAATTATTCTGAAGCAGACAAAGCAGCTGCACTTCCAGCCCAGGCTATAGTAGGATTATACTCAGAGGAGGTTAAATTCCAGAATTTTTGGACCAAAGAGCCAGAGGCTTGGTTCAGAATATTTGAGAGTTAGTTGCAATTTAAAAAGATTGTTACTGACGAAAACAAATATTACAATTCAATTCAAAATCTGGGTCCTGAGGTTATTAAAAATGTTTCAGAAGCAACTAGATGCCTATCTGAAAGAAATGAATATGAAAAACTGAATAAGATTCTGTTGGATTGTTTTGCTCTCACTAAGGAGGATAATTTAAGATTACTGTTTGATAGAAGAGAACCTAGTAAGAAAAAACCATCAGAATTCCTTAATGAATTGTTACATCTCGCTGATAACCAAATTCCTAGGCTTACAGTATTAAAGCTCTGGCAAGAATCAAAATGAGAGAATTCTCAAAAAGAGATCTCAAAAAGAGAGAATTAATAGATGGCGAAACAGCTCTCTCAACACTCTTGAGATCAAGAAAATACAAAGAAATCCAATTATATTTCATTGACCCCTCACACAAGTATTCATACTTACTATCTCAATATCCTAGCGTTGTAGGTGTTACTCAAAATCAAACACGTGTGAATAACGGTGCGGAACATTACATCAGAACCAATGGACCACCATTGGAACAGAAAGCTAGAAGTTTATCTCCAGAGAAATTAGATGCAGCTAAGAAAGAATTCAAAGCATCATGCGAAGCTGAAATCTGTAAACCTTCAGAAAGTCCTTGGGCTAGTCCCATTCACATGGTCAAAAAGAAAAATGGTGAATGGCGCATCTGCGGCGACTATAGACAGTTAAATAATGTCACAGTTCCCGACAGATATCCAGTGCCTAATATTCAAGATTTCGCCACAGGACTAAATGGTATGAAGGTATTTACGTCACTAGATTTGCAGAAGGCATACCATCAAATTCCAGTTGAAAAGGATAGTATTCAAAAAACGGCCGTAATTACACCATTTGGATTATTCGAATACAATTATATGACGTTTGGACTTAGAAATGCTGCACAATCTTTTTAACGTTATGTGAATGGAGCTCTGGGAGACCTTAGGAATGTATTCTGTTATATTGATGATATTTTGATAGCTTCTGCCAATGAAGAAGCATGAAGCACATTCGAAACAAGTGCTTGATAGATTAAAAATATTAAATCTACATCTAAATATCGATAAGTGTGTATTTTGCGCAAGAGAATTGACCTTTCTCGGTTATTTAATAAATGAAAAGGGATTAAGACTGACACCCGAGAAGGTTAAAGCTATTCAAGAATATCCGAAACGTAAAAACGTGGATGAGATGCGAAGGTTCCTCGGAATGATTAACTTCTATCGAAAAAGTTTACCAAAGGCCGCCCAAAACCATAGATTATTAAACAGCTACATCAAAGATGCTAAAAAGAAAGACAAACGTCCAATTGAATGGACAGCTGAAGCCGAAAAAGCCTTTAAAAAGGCAAAGAAAGAGTTGGCTGATGCCTCGTATTTAGCTTTCCTTGATGAAACAGCGGAAATTCGCATCAGCACAGACGCTACAGACTATGCTATGGACGCAGCCTTAGAACAACTTAAGGAGGGAGAATGGCAACCGTCGGCCTTCTTCTCTAGAAAGTTCTCGCCAGTGCAATTACACTATCACACAAATGATCGGGAGCTGAAAGCAATTTATGAGGCAATCAGGTATTTCCACTATTATCTGGACACCAGAAAATTCAAGGTTCATACGGATCACAAACCACTGGTCTATGCTTTAAGACAGAGTGCTGACAAAGCGAGCTCAAGACGCATTAGGCAGCTTGCGTACATTTTAGAATTCATTTGCGAAATCTGTCATGTAGCAGATGTTGAGAACCCTGTTGCAGATGTTCTGTCACGCATAGACAGCATTTGTTCGCCAACAATATTTGATTGGAATGATCCAGAGCTTATGTATCATCCTGACTTTGCTCAGGTGTTAATGAAGATGGACGCATTCAGCGTATCCACTGTTATAGATCTTGAAAGACTGGCGCAAGCACAGAATGATGATGATCAACTGTCTAAAATAACAGCAGATCCACATCATCCGTTGCATTTGCAGAAATTGAAATTCTCGCAAAATCAAACTGACAAAGCTCTATACTGTGATTTACAAGATCAAATGATTATACCATATATACCTGGTGAATTAAGAAAAGAAGTTTTTGAATTATTCCATCATTCAGCACGCCCTAGTGCAAAAATTACAGAGAGCTTGGTCAGAAGGAAGTTTGTATGGCCTAACATGAGAAGAGACATCACCAAATGGTGTAAGTCTTGTATTGCTTGTCAGCAATCAAAAATTACCCGTCATAACAAATTAATCCCAGAGCAATTTAAAGCTACTGAAGGTAGATTTACACATGTCCAAATAGACATAGTAGGTCCATTGCCAGAGAGTAACAAATGTAAATATATATTAACGATGATAGATCGTTATACTCGATGGCCAGAAGCAGTTCCATTAACTGAGACCACAGCACCAACAATAGCTAAAGCTTTCTTTAATAACTAGATCTCTCGATTTGGCGCACCATTATATATAACTTCTGACCAAGGTGTACAATTCGAATCTCAGATATTCGACGCCTTAATGGATCTAATCTGATGCAAAAAAATCCATACTGCGCCATACCATCCTCAATCTAATGGTATGATTGAAAGATGGCATCGAACTCTGAAAAACGCCATTAAATGTCAAACTCAGACCGCTGACTGGGCTAACAAATTACCCAGCATATTGCTTGGGCTGCGCACTAGCATTAAGAGCGATGTTGACACATGCCCAGCAGATTTAGTATATGGTACATATTTAAGAATACCAGGCGAGTTCTGTGCATATGGCGAGACTGAACCTAATAAACGATTCTTTTTGAAGGAGAGTATATGAGAGACCTGCAACCCATTCCAGTTACACATAATAGTAACATCAAACCGTTTGTTTTTAAAGACCTGGAAACGTGCACACACGTCTTTTACAGGCGAAAGGCACTAAAAACAGGATTAGATAGACCATACACTGGACCTCATAAAATCTTAGAGAGAAAGCAAAACGGGAAAGACGTCATAATTCACATAAACGGGCAGCAAAAGCTCGTAAATATAGAACTAATTAAGCCAGTGCACTATGTAGCGGATGTAATCGACACTAACGTCGATATGAGTTACAATAGCCAAACTGCAAGTAGTTATCTAGGTAATATTACACCTGAAAACCAAATTCAGACTACAGCTGATGTACACCATCAAGAAGAAGTAATTGAAGTCCAAGATGATGTATTACAAAGTACGACCAGTAACCAGAGAAAAATCAGGTTTAATGAAGAGGTCAAAATGCAATTTTATCAATGATTTCCAGCTGAACAAGTGATTCATAAAGAAGTAGCACCTGTGCCAATTAACAGAGTTGTTACAGCTCGAGGTGGTGATAAATGGTACATTAGTGAGAAAATACACAGTTATAATTCCCACCGTGTTTATAAAGCAATTTTAAGTCACTCAGAGACAATAAATGATCGCGTTGCCATAATGAAGGTTAAACCTGAGTTAGACAATACAATGCGCACAGAAAATGATTTCTTGTTGTGCTACACCACCACTGAGCATCGGGACCAATATATGAGAGATAAAGAAGTACTCTATATTGGATTACCTGTATTAATAGGTGCTGGTACGGATCAATT
The DNA here is from genome assembly GCA_017163975.1 of Anastatus disparis. NCBI lineage: Eukaryota > Metazoa > Arthropoda > Insecta > Hymenoptera > Eupelmidae > Anastatus > Anastatus disparis. Next base: position 1,394,033 of record JAFFSR010000118.1, read on the forward strand.
TAAAATAAATGAATATAGATTTGCCATTTATAAACAGCTAGGTGAGGACTTGAGTAAAATATTAACAAGAAATAATGCAAGTATTAGCATTGCAGACACATGCCAATTAGCATGGCAGATGTTGTGCAATATAGAGTATATCCATGACGCTGGATTTGCACACACTGATATAAGGCCTAGCAAAATAATTATGAACAGTAAAAATACTGATCAAGTATATTTGGCAGGATTAGGTCTGTTATCTCCTATTAATGGGCAACAAGCTGAGCCTATAGACCAAAATAAAGAAAGGCAAAATTACTCAAGTCGTGACAGGTAGCTTTACCTAGAGGCGACATTGAAAGCCTGCTGTACGTCATTATAACCTGTTTAGGTGGCGTGCTGCCATGGCAAAAGTTTAACCTCGAGATTGCAGTAATGGCTAGCAAATTAGAAGCCTTTAATAAACATAAGCAATGCTTGACAAACTGCTTTGAAAGCAGAGAGGTACCCGAGTTCATTGAGTACTTCATGGGGTGTATAAGAATGATGAAAGTCGACGACACACCCCAGTACCATGAACTAAGAAATATATTTTATAAGACAGGTGCGGAACTGAACCGTATATCTATGATGGACTATGACTTCACTCAGTCCTGTGAGCAGACTCGTGACAGTGGGTCAACTCAGGCTTGAGGCATATTAGTCCTCCACCCCCTTCGAGCAGGGATCGGCTTGCTTATGCGGTCTCTGACAGAGAAAAGTGATAAAATGTACGCGTACGAATAAAAACATGAATATAATAAAAAAGACTAGTCACAAAATACAATAAAAAAATGTAAATAAATTTAGATTAGTGGCGACAATTAAAGTTGAGAAAATAAATTAAAAGTAGGAATAGTTAATGGTAAAATACAAACTTTCGCACATGCAAATTTTGTTGTTTAAGAAAATTGACAAATGTAAAGAAACCTAAGAATGTAAAAATGATTCCGTTTAAAATGTAAAAAGCGATATGAAAATTGTACTGCGTTCTGAAATGTAAAAAGCGACATGAAAATCGTATTGCGGTATTTAAAAATGTATTAAAATTTATGTAAATGTTAAGTAATATAAAATGTTAAAAAAGAAATGTAAAAAATATATATATTTTTTTTTAATTTTGTATACAAATTGTATCTAAGAAAATTTATATCATGTACAGACATACCAATGTCTCCTAGAAAAATTTTTATATATAAATAGTCAGAAAATTAATAAAAATTTCCCTAGTCAACATTTGAGGGGGAGCTATATGGCGTTAGCATAGCTAAGTTGTGGTGCTCAAGTAACTACGTTATAAATGTAAATGCGCAAGCACAAGATCAATCTTCAGTAGAGAGACGAACCGACTAAGTCATCACGATCAGTGGTGTACTGCCTTTGTAGAGTACACAGCGTGCTAGAAGTTGGCTGGCGATAAAGTATTAAATAAATACTAATTAATAAAAATCTTTCGTTGTAGTTCTTTGGCCTTCTGGGGACACTTAATTTGGGTTTAACATTGGAGTCAAATTAATTGCATGTCAGAGTATTGGACCTGGTATTATTGGTACATAACATAAATCTTACATCATATACTAGAAACCCTACACAGTGCTACTCTTCGTTGAAACTCTTGAACTGTGCTTATTTTTGTAAAAGCCTTAATCGTGCTTTTTTTTGTACGGGGTGTCAAAATGTTGTAACATGGTTTTACGTCCCAAGAAATTTTCAATTTTTTTTTTAAATTTACTATTTTGTGAGTGAATAATAGATCTGATGACGCCTATAAAAGTCTTAAATTGAATTTTAAATAAGAGTTAGAAATAAAAGTATTTTTTATCTGTTTTTCATGTAAACTGTAATGGAGAGGAATTTAAAATTTAATTAAAAACTTCCCGTCCAGTGACAACTTAGTTGGAGAAAAGAGAACGTCAGTGATGCTGGATGTGAAAAGCAAGAAAAGAAATGCGTTTAAAAAGAAATGATTATTAAAATGTGAAAAGATTTAATTTACTATAAAATAATTAGGATTATATAGCATTTGAAGATTTATATTTGTATGTCTGAGTGTTATGTTATATACGCCGCAAAGAAAAATATTGTTAACACGTTGTATAAGTGAGTAAGAAAGAGATAGAGCGATTAGACGCAAGCAAGCTGGTAGTAAGTAAACGCTCGCCGTATGTATATATTGAAAAGAACAGAGGTTTTCAACTACATTTAGAGTCGTAAATGCAAAAAATAAATTTTTCCTAATTTTCTTTATTTTTCTAAAGTAATTTGCGAATCAATCATTGAATAAATTATAAGATGTAAAATTTAGCGTCCAGAAATTTTTAATTTGTTTACTATAAAAGTGCCTTGATTGGCCTGTCAAAATTTTCGTGTGTGGTCAAGTTCAAGAAAGTGCGGTCCCGGCGTCAGTCTGGAGAGAGTATCGTGCGAGATCAGACGTGTGTCGCGAGTATTGAATAAAACAAAGAGCCCTTTGTGAGAGATGAAGCGTGTGAAAAGATAAGTCGTGTAGAGCTAAATACAGAATTTGTATGTTAAAAGAAAGAGAAAATAAAATTTTTTTTATTGGTGTCACAAAAGAAAAGTTTTAATTTTAATTTGATTTACGGTCGTTGTTCTTTTATAAAAATTGAGTTGTGGACGATTTAAATTTTTCCTTGTTCCGCCATTAACGTGAGAGAATTTTAATAGCCGTGTCAAAGTGTGTTATTTTATTGGCATCAATTTAATTATTAGAGTTAAACGTCATCAATTCTTAGTGGAGCCGTAAAATAAAAGAAAATATATCGAGAAAGAAAATTTAACAGATTTATCGAACAGTGATAGAAATAGTGTCGTCTTTATTAGTGGCGCCGTTACGAAACGTTAACAAACGTTTTTCTTCTTTATTCAATCAAATTTACGTCGCAACCTCTCTATTAACGTCATCACCGTAGTGTTGGCCTGTGCCCAGGAAGCCAGCAAAGATGAACCCGAGAGCGAGCGAAGATTGAAAAGAGAGAAAAAGAGAAAGAGAGAGGCTATAGAAAAAGGTATGAATTGTACGAGGGGCTACTCACTATAAGAAATCATTGACCACCTTCAGATGAAATCATTTGAGATCATTATTGAAATCATTTGAAATCATTAAAATATTTTATTAAATTTTATGTGCACAATATGATTACCGAAATCAAAACTATTCAAATTGAAATCATTTGAAATCATTGAAATCAATGAATATTTTTGTATTTAGTTTACAATTTACAATATTACCAGAAATATAATACTAAATATTATTTAAATACCAGATTAATATGAGCTGCTCTGATAAATAAAATAATTTTTGATTTTTGGGGAATAGTATCGATATATAATATATAAATATTTATAAGAATTTTTTTCTGGAATTGAAAAAAATGAATGATTTTAATCATAAGCAAAACGCATCGCACACAAAATTTTTATGTAAAAGATAATTTATATCAAAAGAAATTAAAAAGAATATATGTGAAAAATGAAAAAAAGAAATACTAACAAAAAATTTAAATAAGATATATAAATAAGTAAATAAGCATTATTTACTTATGTTTGAATTTCTCTCTTTGTGTCTGTCACACACGGCTGATAAGTTTTTCGATCATAGCTCTTATGGTGGTTAATTTTTTAAACTAACTTTGTGTTTCGTTACGAACTCTGATTTTTTCATTATAATTTTTATTTATCAATTATTAAAATAATTCAATATGATTCTGGCAAGATATATTCAAAGTAACACTAAAATTAAAATAAACTAATTTTAAGATATAAATTACTAACATAGTAATTAGAACAATAATACAAAACTAATACATATATATTTAAATATTAATTTGTAGACATTATAAATATAAATTATTTTCATAAAACAAATATAAACAATCTTTCTTTTACAGATTAACGAATTTATAAGTAAAAAGGAAATATATATATCGTTAAATTATATTTTATTATATTATATTATATTGTTTTATTATATTATATTATATTGTTTTGTTTTATTATATTATATTATATTATGTTATATTGTTTTATTATATAATATTGTTTATTTATATTATGTTATATTATTTTATTAAAAAACAAGAAGTATAAAGAAAGCATATGGTAAAAACTCATTTACCAACAGATTATTCAATTAATAAATTATTGATTATTTTAAATCAATATTCATTATTTCAGTTACCATATGATTTCTTTTCTTTTTTTTTAAAATATATTAGACATTTAAATTTATAAAGCGTATACATAGTTTAAAGTAAAAACATTTTGAAGATTTCTTTTAAATAAAAGTATTTTAATCTAAAAATTATATATTATTCTGTTGTTTTTTAGTGAAACATGTAAAGAAAAGATATAATAAAATATGTAAAACATAATCTTTCTTTTTGGCTAATCAACTAACAAATTTTATAATATTAAAAATATTAATTTAAAAGAAAATTTATTTATAAAAGGCCACAAAAGAAAGAATGTGTTGAAAGATGCGTATAGTATCAATTAACTTATTGATTGATAAGTAACATAATCTGAAAAAAGTATCGAGTGAGGCTTCGTTTTTACTTAGCAACATTTACTCTTTCGCTTATTAAAAAAAAAACAAATTTATTAACTAACAAATTGCCCACCACTGGTTTTTAAATAAAGTAAGGAGGAGAAATTAAGGAGAAATTAAAGGTCAGAGACACCTGGAATAAAAAATAGAACTTTTGATCATTAAGTCATAATGAAATCAATAAATTAATAACCAATAAGAAAAATGTTAATAACCCCACAAGGAAGAAGAACAATAGAAAACTCTCTCCACTTTGCAATTTGGAGGGACAATGTCAATCAAGGAGAAGTAATATATAAAAAAAATATCAAGAAGGGATAAGAGACTCGGACACTCTCTGCACTCATCACCTGGCACTTGTATACTTGTACTTGCACTCGTTCTCTATACGTAATCTCTCTGACCTTCACTCTCTCTCTCTCTAAAAAATCAATTGACAACGTTTGTGTAAGGAATAGTTTTTTTTAAATCAGTGCGTGAGCAATTAAGTATAATTGTTACAATTTAATACAATAAATTAATAAACTAAAAATTTGTAATTCAATTTAAAAATTATTTGTTTATTTAAACATCCTATATCAACAAGTTAGAACAGCAGAAGTAAGGTAAATTTCATTCTTATTAAAATTTTATTAATTAAAATTTCATCTATTTAAATTTTTCTTTGAATTGATATTTGAATATTTACAAATATAATTAAATATTTTATTTCAATTAATTAAAATAAATTGATATTTTTTGTAAAGCATTTAGTTTGCATGTTTTAATATATATATATATAAAAATTCAATGCATGAAATATAATTTCAAAAATAAATATATATATGTACATTTCTCTATAATTATATTATAAATATAAAACTTAAATAATATTTTGAGTGTTAATCTAAAAGTTTTTCCATTCAAATTCAGTGTTTTCTAAATATAACTACTCCAGTATAAAGTGATATAATCATTTTCTTTAAATAAATTTATTATTTGATAAAATTAAACTTTAAAATTTAAAAGAATTATATTCAAACTAATAGTATTAATAAGTTGTGAATAAAAATCTAAAGTGATTCTTTATATAAACTCAGTGTTAATTTAAATATTTTGAAGTGAATAAATTTTAATACATGTGTATATTTAAAAAGTGAACAGTGTGATCATAGAATTTCAAATTTGAATCTCTTAATTTAAAAGAATTTAATATTTCATAGTATTTTTATGGTGTTAATATAAATTATTTCAAATAAATAAACTTAACACATAAGTGTATTTCTTAAAAATTGAATAATGAATATAAACTTTAAAATTGTAAAATTAAGTTCTTAATTTGAAAAGTTTAATCATTTTAAAATTAGTAATATTATTTTATTATAAAATATTAAAAAATAAATCAATAAAACATAAAATAAATTGTTTGTGTAAGTGATTTTATAATATAATAACACAAATTAATTATATTATTTAATAAATAATCTATAATATTTCAAACATTTCTTTGACATAATTTCCATTAAAAAGTGTTTTCTTGATTTTAATCAAATAAAAATCAAGTGGTGACAGCTGCCTATTAAAAATTTAAAACAGTAATAGTAAAAAATAATTTTAAAAGTTACAATAAAAATCACCCGATACATCCTTTGTCAGGGCTTGCTAAAAACAGTTGCTGGCACCGCTCGCGCTACTAATAAGTTAAATACATATGAAATTTAAGAAATAAATTTGTTTATATTTATTATTTTATATATTGAGAGCGCGGTGGCGTAATGGATAGAGCTCTTGCCTTCAACGCGGAGGGCATGGGTTCGAATCCTGGCCAGGTACCTCTAACTTTTTTTTCGAAAGAAAATAAGTGTATGTGCCATTTATATCGTGACTCTTTAAAAAATCCGACCTCATTGGGTATCGGTTGATTGTTGGTTACAAAAGTGGCTGACCATCCATCGGTAGTCAAAGTTTTCGGTATGGTGGGTCTGACAGTCCTAGCCTGATGTAATGTGTTAAACAGATGCCGGGCGGGGGACTTCCTCGACTTCATCATATATAAAAGGTTAATCATATAGAGGACAATATCCTTTATAAATTAATCTTTTTATTTAAAAAAAAAAAAAAAAAAAAAAAAAAAAAAAAAAAATTATTTTATATATTCATGTTAAGACGTGACAGTTTCAAAAATTTAATGTGGGATTGTAGTTAATGATTAGCTGAAAAAAAAAAAATTTTTTTTAATAAATAAATGTAAAATTTAGTTATCCTTAATTGAATTTTTTAAAATATAGTTATTATTTTAATTTTTATATGATTCAATAATGACGATTTAGGGATTATATTTTAAAGTAAGTTTAACCTTCATAAATATTAATTTTAATTATCTTGGAATGATTTCGGAATTATTTGAAATCATAAAAAATTTGCTTGAAATCATTTGAAATCATTTGAAATCACTGCCTACCATAGCCTGTTTTGAAAATGTTTGAAGTTACAAGTATAAAAATATATTTCTGAAATCATTTTGAAATCATTTGAAATCATATGAAATCTGTAATCATTTTGACACTTTTTTTTAAGTGAATAGCCCCTCGGAATTGTATTAATTACTTATCTGTATGTGCTTGCATGAGGTAACGTTTTCTTAAACTTTGTGATCGTGTGCGAATTCCTTTCTTTTATTGTACTCTATTCTACTGTATTTAAGTGTAATTATCACGTTGATAATTTTATACTTGTCTCAAAGCTCGTTTGCATGTGTCCCTAAATGCATCATGTATGTTCTTATGAAAGCGTGTGATTAAATCTCTATTTATTTAAACTAACTAGGAGAGTGTCACACCTCCGGATCACGGATTTTGCTCAAACTTAGGGATAAGTTTTCAGATGATAAAATATGAAAAAAGCTAAAGTTATAGTCATAAATACTCAATATTTCCCTAGTTACAGGCAGTTAAAGAAAATCACTATAGTACCTTATGCACCAAGTGCGTAAAATGTACTTTCGAGTGCGAAAGTACATTGCGCACGAGGTGCATATACTATTTTATAGCACGAGGGGCGTAAAATGGTCATTTTATGCTGCTTTGCGGGCATAAAATGACCATTTTACGCCCCGAGTGTTATAAAAAAAGTTACTAGATTTTTAAACGCATATAGTTCTTTAGCGTCAATAGCTACAAGCTTGAAACTTTTTTTAAATTAAAGCTGAGCACAAATTCTTTCGAAACAGTAGTTACAGCATATCAAAATATTATTTTTTCCTAAAGTTAGAGCGTGATAAGGATTGGACCTAATTTCAGCTTTTATTATTAATTAATGTTTTTAAAAGAAAAATCAGGTCCAATGTTTATCACGCTCTAACTTTGGGAAAAAATAATATTTTTACATGCCATAACTACTAATTTGAAAGGATTTGAGCTCAGCTTTAATTTAAAAAAGTTTCAAGCTTGTAGCTATCGACGCTAAAGAACTATATGCGTTTAAAAATCTAGTAACTTTTTCAGTGATTTTCTTTAATTGCCTGTAACTAGGGAAATATTGAGTATTTATGACTATAACTTTAGCTTTTTTCATATTTTATCATCTGAAAACTTATCCCGAAGTTTGAGCAAAATCCGTGATCCAGAGGTGTGACACTCTCCTAGTAAGTAAATGAGTTAAAATGCGCATATATTTTCATTATGCTAATTAAAATAAATAATGCCTTTCAAAAATCTTATATAGAATTACTTTTTACAGAAAATAAAATTTGATAAAAATTTATGATATAATGTTTATGAAATAACCTCACTTAAAGTGTAAAAAAAGAGCAAAAGAGTAATATATGATTTTGTAAACATTATGTTATTCAAAATATAGAACATTTATGTTATATTACTCATGCTCTACATATTTTTCTGAATAAACATCAAATGTACTAATAACTTTTTAAAACCTTTTATTTTAATTTGCATAACAAAGACAATAGCGTTTGTTAAATTATTTATTCAGTTTTAATGAAAGGTGGTTGATATTTGAAAATAGCTAATTACACCTAAAATTACGATTAGGTTTATTTATATAATTTTATCCTCTGAGAGGATAAAATGATTACAAAGATTTCCTATATCTTTGTGAAATACATGCAATAAAAATGTGCACGTATATTTATTTTCAATGATCATAGTTTGAGTATAAGGATTACGTCAACATTGAACTGTAAATTTCTTCATAAATTTTTTTCTTGAAAACTATCAAGTTTCGAAAAAACTATCAAGTTTCAAACTGCGCTGCTTTTGACTTGAGAGGAAAATTTTTCAAACAAAAGTTTTTCAGATTTAAATTTTCTTTAAGATTATGGATGTGCGATTTTCTAAAATTTTCCTGAAAAATGGAGTTTTTCCGAGAAAATGTGTAATTTTTCAAATTAAAGTTAAAGACAGATATTTTATTCTAAATTTGATGAAACTTCAGGAAGAGGAAGATTTTCTATTGTCTTCAATCCTCCTCCAAGCCGATCCGTTTCGGCCCGTAAGAAGAGCAACAATTAATTTGTTTATTAAAAAAAAAGTCGGAAATTCAAATTGATGCCAAGTCAACAATAATTATTGTAAATATGTCATACTTCTTGAGCATGTAATGGTAGGATACCTTTATCATAACCGATTATAAAAATTTGAATTTTTTATTTTTTGCACTATTTTTTAGCGATTTTAAGATTTTACAATTTTAATTCTTGTAAATAAATTCATATATTTCAGCTAATTTTTGATATTTGTTAATTTCATGAAATAAAAGAAAAAGGCCTCTTCAATACCTTCAATTTCAACATTGCTTTTACTTTGACTAACAATTGCGCCATTGTTTTTATACATTTTGACTCGTTTCAAAGTTTAATAGCCAGTTAATGATATAAATTATTTATTGATTCAACAACATTAATGTATACGAAGTAGTCTTATATATATATATCATCGTTTGTAAATTTTTTTACGCATAACATTGAGTGTGAACATCAGGTAACAGAATAAATAAACGGGCAGCGCGCATGCGCACGGTGATATCATAACTTTGAAAAATTGTTTTCTGTTCTTGCGTGAAGAAATGATATTGTATATGAAAAAAATAAAAATTTTTTTTTCAATTACGAGGTTAAACACGAAAACTTAACGTATATAAAGGCTTGGAGCGCCCGATCGCTTCGCCTACTTGCCATCGGGGGCGCTGCCGCGCCCCTTGATTAACAATATCTCTGGTAATTGTGGTCTGATTACATTTACATGTTTCTTTTTTAAATCTAAGGTAACATGTGAAAATAATAATAACTTTGATATCAGTTTTTGGAAAATTGTGTATACATTTGATATAAATAATGATGATTGTAAATAAAAATTCTTTTCGAATTATTTGCAAAATTATAAGTGTTGGTAAATGAATTTGAAGAAGAATTTTGTTTTTATCAATAAAAGACAACCAAATTTATTAGATGGGTTTTTCTATAAAAACAAAATTATATTGTCAAAATATTTATAATATGATATTAATAGTTTTTTATCAACTCTAGAATTGTATGTTTAATTAAACATAATGAACCCTACAATGTATTTTATTATAAATTATATCTTTTTGGGTTACTTTTTATTGTTTAAAGTAAAACATTCTTTTTTTTAAACAAACCAAGATTAAGTTCATAAAATTAAGTACCTAATATGTAATAATAAAAAAAAATTTTTTTAAAAACATTTTTAAAACACGCTTTTATAATGGAGAAAATACACTAAAAAGTATTAAATAAATTAATTTACTTCCTTGAAATTACTTTTATACAGTTCATTGCAATAATTAAGAGTAAATTTAACAACAAAAATTGTTTCTTAATGATTGCAATGAACTGTATAAAAGTAATTTCCAGAAAGTAAATTAATTTATTTAATACTTTTTAGTGTATTTTCTCTATTATAAAAGCGTGTTTATAAAATGGTTTAAAAAAATTTTTTTTTCTACTTTTTAGTTAAAATTGAAATTTGTATGAGTAATTTCTTTTGAAAGATTGTATTTAATTGTATCTCCTATACACTCCCCTATCCCTTATACATTCCCCTATCCCCTATACATTTCCATATCCCCTATTTATATTTCCCTACCCCTATATATTCCCATATCCCATATATATTTTTCTATCCCCTATATTCCCCCATCCCCTGTATATTCCTCAACTCATATGCATTTCCTATCCTCTATATTTCCCCTATCCCCTTTACATTCCTCTATCCTCTATGTTTCCCCTATTCCCTATACATTCCCCTAGCCCTATGCATTTTCTACAACTATCAACTCAACAACATTCTATCAACTCGCCTCGACCCAAAGATGCCTCCCCACTTAAACCTCCTCGGAGATGACTTTGCACACTCGTGTTCGCCGACCTGACAACGGATTATCGCATTGTCATCGGAGATCAAGATTTGTGTAAAATTTCAGAAATTTCCATTGACAAAAAGTGCCTCAAATCGAGCGTGCAAGATTTGATTACAGACAGACAGACAGGCAGACGAACAGATAGACGTGAAAGCAAGCTTAATAAAAGCGTGTAAAAAAATTTATAAATTATTAATATATTATAATCATTTCTTAATTAATCTGAATATTTAGTAAGTATGCAGATATAATTATTATACTATTTTATTATACTAAAATTAAATTATTACACTATGTTATTGATTTTTATAATTTTAAAAATTTATAATGATAAAAAGAATGATAAATACAGTAGTATTTTGATAATTATGCAATAAGTATTTTTATTTTTGTACGTTTGTAAATATTAGGTACTTAATTTTATAAAGTTAAAATTGGCTTGTAACAAAAGAATGTTTTACTTTTGTACATTTATAATTTATAAAAAATTTCAAATAATGAAAAGTTACCCAAAAAGATATAATGTATAATAAAATACATTGTAGGGTTCATTTTATATATATATATATATATATATACTAGGGGGGTACCCCCTGCCCGCTCTGTTCGCCAACCCCCTATTTCTTATTTAAGTAACATTATCTTTACTTTTTTATTTTTATCAACTGTAAAAAATATAATTATTAAAATATATTAAGTTATACTCAAAAATATATTTAAATATTTATTACAAACGCATTTTTGTTTTCCTTATTTATATGATATTATATAATAAAAGTTTTTATTGTTTATATGGAACCAATTTTCATAAATACTAATATCTTACGGATGTCCATAGCATTGATAAATTTTTGTTTTTTTACCTAAATTATTAAATTTATAAAGTTTGTATTATAAATATATTTCTATATTTTCCACACCACCTAGTATTTTTAAATACCGAGGTATATATGTAGGCGCGTTTTTTTTAGCGGTTTCCCCAGGAGGCCTATTTCCACTCACATTTTTAAAAAATGTTTTTTTTTTAATAAATAAATAAAAAATATAATTTGTTTATTTATATTTTAAAAATAAAAAATAACATCTTTTAAATATGTTCGCTGAAATATAAAATATTAAAAATAATATGTATATTAAATTCAATATATTTAAATATACAAAAAAATATTACTTATACTTACTATTAAACAGTATTTAGAAATTCAAAAATTTTTTAAATTCATAAATATAGAATATTAAAAAAGTTGTATCTGTTTTTATTATGACTAAAAATTTTGAAAACAGAAATTTAAAAAATTTTTATGTATCATCCTTTTTTTTTGTCAATATACTTAGAATTTTTTCCATCTTTTTATTCTAATTTTTGTAAATATTGTAAAATTATTTAATATAATTGCTTATAAAATTTTATATAATTTTTTACTTACTTTTATAAATAAAAAATAATATTTCTGGAAAATACTTCTTGGAATTTTTATATGTAATATTAATTATATATACATAATTCATACATATATTTTGTATACAAATAAATTATTTTCTAATTATTTATATTTGTAGTTAATAATGTATAACATTTAAACATTGAAAATATTAAATTAAAATTTTTAAAAATATAATAAAAAAAATTTTTTATTATAAATTTATATTATAAACAATATAATACGTTTTTTAATGTTTTTATATTATATAAACTGATCATAATTTTCAATTTATGAACCAAATTTTTTTTTTACTGCAAATAAATATTTTATTGTTATAAAAAATAATTTTATAATTATGAATTTTCAAGTAAAATATTATTTACGTAATTTTTTATATGCCTTTTTAAATGATCATTTCTTAAAAATTTTTTATTACAAATAAAGCATGTAAATTTTTGTTTCCTATGCTTAGTTAATATATGTCTTATTAAATTAGATTTTCTACTAAAATTTCTCTTACAATGAATACATAATTCCTTTTTTTGTTCGTGAGTTCTTTCATGTCTTCTAGTAATTTTAATTTTAATAAATAAGCCACATGTTCTACAACTTATAGTTTTAATATGAATTCTATTTATATGTATTTTTAAAAATTCAGATGTAGAATAAAAATTTTTGCAAAACGGGCATTGAAATACATCCATTTTTCCTATTAATATTAAGTTTAAACATTAATTTTCATTAAATAATAATTTTATAAAAAACTTGGGAAACATTTTAATTATATTTCATATATGGGGATTTATAATTTTATTTAAGTTTAATTTTATTCTGTTTCTATTATATTTAGAAAAATAAAATATAATAAGCATAACACATATAATAATTTACATCAATGACTTTTTAGGGGTCCACCTTTGCTTTATTTGACATTTTCATTGATTGCAATTTTCTAATATAAAAGAGAGAGAAAGAGAAAGAGTCTACTTACTCTTTACTTAGCTGCCTACCCGACACTGAAGTGGCTTTTGCTGATCGCTTGCCCTACGCACGCACTTATCTTCACAGTGAAAAATTTGTTAGCTTTTGTCGACAAAAATCGCATCATGAGTGGTGCGGTTCACGAAACAGCTACCACTCCGATATTTTCAACTAATTACTTTCTGGCAGCTATGCAGAAACTGTTTTAGCTTTTAATTTAATTTGAAACAAGTTTTACAAAAGAAAAAAATCTTTAATTTTAGTAAAATAAAAATAAAATACCCTTTAACTGAATCAAATTTACACAACAAAATGAAATTTAAAAATCAATTGATCGTTAAAATTAAATGAAATGAATTAATAAAAATGGTAAAAATTTAAATAAATTATTTATTCAAAATTTCCGTCCAAACAATGTTATCTATTTTTGATGTATCATCTAAATTATTTTGAATATAAATATTATTAAAAGTTTTACATCTTGACAAAGCAACGTATAATCGACCTTGTGAAAACAATGGTCTTCTTACAAATAAGCCTACATTATCGAAACTTTGACCTTGTGATTTATTTATAGTTATTGCAAATGCTAATATAATTGGAAATTGTTTTCTGTAAAGAACAAATGGTAATGAAGAATTATTTCCTGTATTTAAAGTAATTTTTGGAATAAAAACTTTATTTCTACTTTTATCGCCTGTTATTATTTTAGCTTCAATATTATGTTTATATAAATTTATAATTTTCAATCGTGTACCATTACATAATCCTTCCGATATACTTGAATTTCTTAACAACATTACTATAGCATTAACTTTTAAATTAATTTATGAGGCGGTAAACCTTCTTTAATTTTATTTAAAAATTCTATTTGGTAATTTAAATAAATGTTATCATCAGTTTGATCAACACCTTTATGCGTAGCGTAATCAATACTATAATATGTTTCAGTTTTTCCATTTAACAGCAGGCCGGAGTAGAACCTGATACCGACCGAGTAGCAATTGAGTTTTTTGTTTTTTACTCAACTATTAATCAGTGCATCTTCAAATTAAAGGTTAAGCGCAATAGATATTATTATAATAAACATTTATGCACAAGAAAAAAAAAATTCTACCGCTTTGTTTTTCAGAAAAGTAAGGAACGCCGAGGTGAAAGTTTATGTTTATAATATTTTCGCGTTCCTTACTTTTCTCAAAAACAAATCGGTAGATTTTTGTTTTCTTGTGCATACATATTTGTAATAATAATATCTATTGCGCTTAACCTTCAATTTGCAGATACACCGATTAATACTTGAGTAAATATCGAAAATCTCAATTAGACAAGGACAGCGAATCCGGCCTGCTCTTAATAAATTTAATACTTTTTTATTTAAATTATTAATATCTTCACTATGAGGAGCTAATATAATTTTTTCTTTGCAACAATTTTCATTAAAATTTAAATCAATTTTAGAACAAATATCGTTAGTTTGTAATTTGTTTGGAATTATAAAAGGGTTTATTTTTCCATCACCAATTTGTAATAGAAATGAAGCAAATTTTTTATTTTTAGATCGAATATTTTTTGTTAATTTTAATATACTAAAAAATTGCCATAAATATGAACTTTTTATTCTTTCTTCTATAATTAAATTTCTATTTCCATGTTCAAAAACTGGTAAAATTTGTCGAAAATCACCACCTAAAATAATTAATTCTCCACCAAAAAGAAAATTACTATTACAAACATCTTTTAATGTATTATTAACTATTTCTAATGCTTTTTTTGGAATCATTGATGCTTCATCCTATATTATTATATCAGCTTCTCTTAATTTTTTTTTATCTGATTGTAATTCTAAAAATGCATTTCCAATTGTATTTAAATTTAAAGGTAATCTAAAAGTCTTATGACTTGTCATTCCTTTAGGTAATAAAGTAGATGCAATACCAGTCCAAGCCATAGACAAAATTTTTTTATTAATTGATATAAAATAAAATATTAAAGTCTCATATAAAAAAGTTTTTCCTGTTCCTCCAGGACCATCAATAAAATATATTTTTTTATTATCTTTTTCAGTTAAAATTTCAAAAATTAATTTTTGTTCATCGTTCAATTTATCATACATTAATTCAAAATTTTTTTTGCTTTCTATTTCATCATGATGATTATTGTTCAAAGTAATTAAATTTATTTTTGGTTCAGGTAAACCAAAATCTTTACAAGACATATATTCATTAATAAAAATATTATTAAGTTCAAATAAAGCATTATTTTCTTTATTTTCATTAAAATCTTCAACAAAATAATTAGTAGTGGAGGTTAGCGCGCTTGCGCGCAGGGGGCTTGCGGAATTTCCATTTTACCATGTTTGATGTCATTTATTCTTTTAAGCAATAATTGTACATTTTATAAAATTTATCATAAAAATTATTAACTTAATATGTTTGTTCTATATATTTAAAGTAAAAGCAGTAGGTGCAAACAATAAAAATTAGCAAGAAGCTTTTTAAATGTTGAGATTTGAATGAAATTGAGGATCAAAGAGGATGAGCTAAGGAGCAGCTAAGGAAGAACAACAAAAACGTAAAATAACACAAAAAAAAGGTAAAATTTGAGGATTTACCTGAAGAGGAGTAAAAATGACCTAAAATAACGTAAAAATAACGGAAAAAAGTGATGGATTTTTTGCGGAAGAGAGAGGGAAGAGAAAATGAAGGCATGAGGGAACTCAAAAGAAGAGAAAAAGAAGAGGGAAGGAAGGGAAAAGGAAAAGAAAAGGAAGAGGAACAAATAACGTAAAATAACGTAGAAAAAAGGGAAAAAAAGAGGATCAAAATTAGGTAAGAGGACGAGGAAAAAAAAGAGAAGGGGAGGACCTTGGTCGTAGAAATTTTCCTTACAACTATATAATATAGAAAGATATAAAAAGAATTTGCCGCCGCTGTGTATAAAAATTCTTTTAGCACCCAAGTAGCAAGATTTTTAGCTAAATTTAAGTTGAAGTTAGCTAAATTTAAGATAAAATTAGCCAATTTTCAGCTGAATTTAACTTTGTTTTAACTCAATTTCAGCTGAATTTAACCTTACTTAAGCTAAAATTAAGGCGATTTTACTTCAATTCAGCATAAATTTAGCTAAAATTAAGATAAAAGTTAGCTAAATTTATGATAATTTAAGATAAAGATAAATTTCATTTAAGTTCAAACTTATTTTAGCTAAAGTTCAAATAAAATTAAGCTAATTAACTTTCAGCTGAAATTCCTTTTAGAGATGGTAGAAAAAAGATTTAAGTTTCTATCAAGGATATTTTGCCAATAAATCCAAAGAATTATATCTTTCTATATTATAAAAAGATTTCGCCGACGCCGTCGCACAGTGTACGATTTTACTATTCTCGTGGCCAAAATCGCAGAACTCTCGATAGGAAAAAGATAGAGACATAAACTAAAATGAAAATTAAAGGTAATGAAGATGCCAATAAGGGAAAAATAGTCCCATTAGATAATAAGTTATTTTAAGTTATTTATATTTGCTTATAAAACATAATAGAAATTTTGGTGTTATAATTTTAGTAATTCTGGATCTGTGAAAATAAAATAGTCTTAGAAATCCGAAATTTCAAAGTGAATTGCACATTAAAAAGTGCAAAGCTACAAAATCTTTGATACGTTTTAGTATGGTTCATAGTCTCAATATAGTCTTTATTGGGAACGATAGAATGTTTTTATTTTTCTATTTAAAAAAGTTCAGTACATCTGAAACAATTTGTACCACACATTATAATAACATGAATATTTGATTACTCATTAACATCCACGTTGTTCAGATTACGATATTTTAAATCTCACTATCGAAGAAAATTTCAAGGTATTGAAAATAAAGAATTAGCTCAGAGATTTTGAAATGTCAACCGATAATCATCAAATTAATTAGAAGCTCGATTGGACACGAAATATAATAATTCACATAATTTTCAATAAATTACATCCCATATATTACGAGGAATCGTGATGGCCTATACACTGAAAGACTTCGCGAGTCACACTCACTCCCTGTCGGCGTAAATCCAACTCTTAGTAGGGAAGTAGAGGGGTGAGAATCATGATAACGCTGCCTTGGAGAGTAGGAGATACTCCCCAACTTTTAAAGCATAATTTACTTGCAATTCGCAATGTAAACACAAATATTTTAGGTTATAAAATTATAAAAAATGTAAGTTTACAAGCAAAATGTGTATTTAATGCATTTAGAAAACTATATTGAGAAATAATTAAAAAAGGAACTTATTAAAAAGTATTATATTGCTTGTTTATGCGTTTATTCTTTAAATATAAACTTCTTAAAAATAAGGTTAGGATTTTCCAATTATGTACATTTTTATGTAGTACAATGTAATTATTAGTCTTAAATAAAGATTCTGCTTGCAGTGTTATCTCTCATAAACAGTTCTAACCTTAAATAATTGTGTTTATATCGCAGATTGCAAGTAAATTATGCTTTAAAAGTTGGGGAGTATCTCCTACTCTCCAAGGCAGCGTTATCATGACTCTCACCCCTCTACTCCTCTACTAAGAGTTGGATTTACGCCAACAGGGAGTGAGTGTGACTCTTAAAGTCTTTCAGTGTATTCGGAGCCTTCGACCTAATTATTATTATGAAAACAAACATTTTATTCACTTATTTTTTATAAATTCTGTTATATCAGACATCATACATTTTTCATTATTTTTCATTCTATTTTTAATCAATATTAAAGATATTTTTGTATCGAAAAGATATACTGCCCGATTAAATATATCTAATATCCGATTTTCTCTACTGTTTTGTCGAGCATGATGTAACATATTTTGTCTATATAACTTATGCCAAGATTCATTGGTATCTTCTGCATAATAGGCGACAGGAAGTGGTAATTGTCGGCAAATTGCAACCTTGCAATATTACCGGTATTCGTTGTGCCATGTCCTTGTAAGATTTGATCGACACGAACCCCTATATTTTTGTATATTCTCTGTTGAATATATATTTTCCGATGGTGAAAAATATCTAAGGAATTATAAGAAACTATTATTCATTATGAAATTAATAGAACATTAATCCTGAAGACTAACCTTTGTATTATTGACGCACATCCCATGACTTGATATCTTTTTGATACGAAAGATGTAGCAAATTTTCAAAAAATTTTATCAAAAAATTTAATATATGATTATGAAAAATCATCCATTAAATTAGAAAAATTATGAAAAGTTCGTAGGCATTCTGAACATCTACTACTTGCATTATTTCATACAATTATGTTCAAGCATTTTCCATCAAATAAAGTTTGGTAAACATCATATTCAATTTTTATAAATTTTCCATTTCGTATTTTAAAACGATATGGCATGAGTTTTTTATTTCTTTATTGAGGCGATTATGCTCTGTCATCGTTGCTGTTTCATCTTCTTTTTCGAAGGTTATGCGTAGAGGTCGACGAAATCGAACACTTTGTGGGGTAGGATTTACCCATGCGCATTCATCTGAATTTATACTTCTTAGTTTAATAATTTTATAACTATTAATAAAAAGCGATTGTGACGAGTCAGAGTGTGAATTTTTAGAATCTATATGTTTTTGATGTGGATGAACATATCCTGATGAGCTGTTAAAACCTAAAGTCACGACTAATTCCATTTTATATAAATAAATCCTCTTCTCTCCAGTCTGCAGCTACACTTTCGCATAATCTTTTAGCAGTTTTATTTAAGATATCCTTTAGAGGTACTAGGACTTCAGTTTCGCTCACTTTATAATTTTCTGGTTTACATTCAACCATTGATTCGTAAATATAATCATAACATGGATAGATAGAGCGACCTCTAGCAATCGTATCGCTAACCAAGGCTTTGTATCCGTTAACAGAATAATCATATTCTAGAAAGAATGCTAAGGCTGATTCATTTGAATGTTTACAGGTTTGCATAGGTTTTTCATTAATGTTTTTATTTTTCGAACAATTAAAATCTACTTTTTTTGCTTCAACAGCCATTTCAAGGACATTGAACTCATTTTTTAACTCTTTTTTTCTCCTATGTAAAGTTCTCATTAAAGTATTTTCTATTTTCACCTTTCTTCGACCTGTATTGATACTTTTCTTACGTATTTTTGATGGCCTACCTCGTTTTTCAGATTTTGCAGTCATATTTTTCTCTTTTCTTCTTGGCATGCTAAAATATGAACATCAATGTAATCCATAAAATTTGATCGAAATGAATGAATAGTTATTTTGATTAGAAAATTAAAAATTTTTAAAGTAATTTTATCCATTTCGCGTATATATTAATATTATTTCTTCCGAATCATTAATTTTTACCGATACTATGAAAGTAGAAAGGGTATCCAAAAGCTACACACATATGACGTCACAGGGGTACCAGTATTCCGGCCCCGCGGGCCAGTATTCCCGAGCTGGGGCACCAGTATGACAGATCGGTCGTCTGAGGCGGCGCCTCATCGCTCGGCCTTATCTCGCTTTTCGATAATCGGGAAATGGAATTTAGTAAAAAATAATAAATGTTAATAATGAATAAAATAATAAATGAAAAAATGAAAAATGTTAAAATCAGTGACAGTAAATTATTGTAAAAATTATTGAAAAAATTAGTAAAATTGAATTTTTTTAAGAAATAACAAGGAAGATATTGGGATTTTTTGAGAGTTTGTTACTTGGTATAATTTTAGAATATTTCAATTTTTTTTGTTTTTAATATTTTTGATATATTACCGATTTGTATATTTTTAATGTTTGTATATTTTTATTCTATATATTTACCGATTTTCAATATTTTCCTGTATTAATATATTTACGAATTTAAAGAGCGATATTTTACGAGTAAGTGGAAAAAAGTAAAAGAGAAAAAACCCTGAAAATCAACACTACATTGTACAAGTGATGTATATATATATATATATATGTATATATATATATATATAAGCTTTACAACTGTGTGTGTCTGTGTAACCAGCTAGTATTAACGTATAAGCGTGTGTACAACAACGAGTGGAGATGTATGAGTGGTGGGGGTAATAGCAGCGCCAGAAATAGAATGGCCCCTGTTAGAGCGAACGCTACACTTGTGTGGGTGCATCCGTACTCTAAAACTTGGGATGTTTATATTATGACCTATATTATGCTGTACGACCAGTGCATTCGCTCTCGACTACATCGCTTACCCGCTCTCTCCCTCATTGTTCTCCTTGTCGGAAAAGCCGAAGTACGTCGTACGGCGCCGAAGACTACCGAGACTATGCCCTATAAAATACCCAATGACTGTCTTGCCCGGTATCTCCGACCTTTTACATCGACTTTAAGGGTGAAATCAGATGGAGCGGAAAATAGGCGACGGAACGTCACAGAACCTCAATTCCGCATCTTTGTATTCCGCCAACGGAGTAAAGACGACGTAATCGACGACATCAATTTTTTTGTTTAAAAAAATTATTAGTGCTTCAATAACCTCACGAAATATTTTTAATTTGCTTTCCATAGCTGTACTTTTAATTTCAATCAAACTTTTAAATTCTATTTTGGTTAACTATTTGTTTAAACAATTTCAAAAAGTCTGTGACGCTTCTATTATCCCGTCAAATTTGTTTCCCTATATTCACATGGAGCGGAATAGAAGTTCTGTGACGTTGATTAGCAATTTTATAATTAAAAAATAATGATGTTAATTGAAATATTTGGTTATAATAACAAACTATATTTTATTTTTATAAAAAAAGAATCTCATTACAATAACAATAGGTGATTATTTCCAACTTTTTTAACATTTTTGTTGTTAATTTAAAATTCGCGGATACATTTGTATGCTATTTTTAACAATTTTTCAGCTACATTCCGCGCCATGTGAATATAGGGAAAAAATTTGACGGAAAACAAGGCGACGGAATGAATGTTTGGTGACGTTCCGTCGTCTATTTTCCGCTCCATCTGATTTCACCCAAACATGCACCTTATGCTTAGGTGGTGTATGCGTTACACCAATGTATGAAAATACTTTCCCAATTGATTACACAGCCACACAAAAAAAAAAAAATGTCAAAACCCACGGCCCAGACCATATATACCTTATGTTTTTGAGGTCGCTGATTCCGAATCCGTGGTCCATTTGACCCCATCACCTCAGGGTCAAGGTCAGGTCAAGGTCAAATTTACAAAATTAACGGCAACCAAGGTTTAACAGTATACATATATGTTTTTGGGGTCGCCGAATCCGAATCCGTGGTCCGTTTGACTCCATCACCTCATAGTGAAGGTTATTTGAAGGTAAAATCGACAAAATTCTTGTAAAACAAACCAAACTTCATGCCATTTATTTTTTCTTACTATACCTTACACGTTTCTCATCAAATGATCGGTGCAAAGCTTTCCTTTTACGTTTTTTACCAGTAGTTTTACAATCTCTTTTCAACATCCAGCAGTAGTCGGCCAGCATACTAGCATCCCATCTACCTTGATAACGCTTCTCCATTACTTGAATGTCTTGGTGAAAACGCTCTCCCTGTTCTTCGCTATAATCGCCACAGTTTTCAGGAAAACTATCCAAGTGATTGTGCAGAAAATGTAGTTTGTAATTCATTAGGCAACCCATATTCCCATAGTTCTCAACCATTTTAGATACAATTACTTTGTAATTTGGGCTTCTGCGATTACCCAAAAAGTTTTCAGTAACTTCCTTAAAGCTGAGCCATGCAGCTTTCTCAATGTTTGTCATGGAACTAATGAACTGGTCATCAGCCATCATTTTTCTAATTTCAGGACCGTCAAAAATACCTTCCTTCAATTTTGCATCTGATTTACTTGGAAATTTACTTTTCAAGTATTTGAAGCACTGGCTATCTTTATCTAAAGCTTTAACGAATTGTTTCATCACACCAAGTTTTATGTGTAATGGAGGAATGAGAACTCTTTTCGGATTAACCAATGGAGTAGCTATAACGTTACTCTTTCCGACTTTGAGAGATTTTCTTTCAGGCCATTTATGATTTGTATAGTGCTTTGCACGGTCTCTACTATCCCATAAGCACAAGAAACATGGCGTCTTTGTAAATCCAGACTGCTGTCCTAACAATATTCTAGAAACTTTCAAATCACCACATATCCGCCATTTATGCTTATCATACTGAATATTTTGTATTATAATTTTGAGATTATCGTATGTTTCCTTCATTGTAGTGGAGTGCGCTATAGGAACTGAGGCATAGTGGTTGCTATTGTGTAGTGATACGGCTTTTAAACTTCTTTTTGATGAATCTATGAACAATCTCCATTCTTCGTCTTTATACACATTAGGTTTAATTTCATTCATTAAACCTTTTACGTCTTTATAATATACTATTTTATCACCATTATGATTCATTTCTTCAAAGTATGGTTCGAAACTTTTGCTTCTTGTTCTGTAAAAAGATACTTTAGTAGATTTTGCCAACTGATTCATGCCTTTTAAAGCTGAAGCTAAATGTTCTGCTCCATCTTTAGGTAAGTTAAGCTCTCTAACTAGGTCGTTTAGTTTATCTTGAGTCCATAACTTTACGCTTTTGTCTTTTTGGCCCGCTGGAAGAAAAATATCGTCATCGTCATCATCATCATCATCTGGAGTTTCTTGATTACTATCACTTCCATAGGACTCGCTACATTGAGTAAAGGTAATTTCAAGGTGAAATGTACTAGATTCATGCAAAACAAACCTAAACCACGGTATCTTTTGTTTCTTCGGAATTTTAGTACAATATTGATTAATTTCATTTTAATACAAGGCTACTTTGAAGAACAAAAGATCATATTTAATTTTCTCTTATTTGTGAGATCGTACATTATACAATTTCAAATTGCATAAGAGTGTTCTGTGATATACGTGAAGAATTGTGTAGAAAGTAAGCATGCATTTTCTAATTGTACAAATGTACGGTTAAATGAATAAGAAAGAATTAAACATGAATTTTTTTCGTCAACGTAGCCTTCACCTGCTTCCTCGACAAAAACTGTGACGGTGACACTGCCCTAAACGGGGATGTGTGGAATGATCCGGTCATAAGTTTGTCGGAGTAACGATGCCAGTAGAAGCGCACTGCCTCGCAGGGGGACGTTAGGGTGTGAGGATGAAGCTGTAGTGTGTCCGACGACGAGTTGACACTGTCCTCATCAAAGTCGGAAAGCTCTTATACTCAGCCCCGGAGAGGTATAAGAGTTATCACCTCCGGGACAGTGGACTCACCTGCGATCGGACCAGGATCCCTAACGTGCGGGGTTATACTGAAAATCATGGAAAATTTACCTTCTACATCTCAAGGGCATATTTGCACAAAAAATTCTAATCTTTTTTGTTTTGTCTGCGGAGTATTCACTCCGCAAAAATCTCGAAGACATTTCAATGAGAATCTCAGAAAAATTTACAAAACTTGCTTCAAATTAGAAACTTATGTAGTTATAGAAAAGTGGACTCCATGTAGTATCTGCGAACAATGTCGTCAAATGCTTTATAAGTGGAATAAAACAAAAGAAGATGACAAAGTTAAATTTAATAGCCCAATGGAATGGTATTAACCAGATAGAAGAGAGGATTGTTACTTCTGTAATACCGAAATTATTGGAATTAATAGTAAAATTAAAGCAACAGTGGATTATGCTGATGTTATTTCTGTAAAAAGACCTATCGAAAAATCGGGAAGCGATGAAGAGCTCGATCTTCTTGAGAGGCTATCTATTGAATCAGATACCAACGATGAAAAAAATGATGAAGAAGATAACGAAGTCAGTGGCGGCATTGATGGGGGTGGAATTGATAATAATGACTTAAAAAATGAATCGTATGAAAGCTATAGTGATGAAGAAATTGAAAATGATGATGATGATGATGACGATGACGATATTTTTCTTCCAGCGGGCCAAAAAGACAAAAGCGTAAAGTTATGGACTCAAGATAAACTAAACGACCTAGTTAGAGAGCTTAACTTACCTAAAGATGGAGCAGAACATTTAGCTTCAGCTTTAAAAGGCATGAATCAGTTGGCAAAATCTACTAAAGTATCTTTTTACAGAACAAGAAGCAAAAGTTTCGAACCATACTTTGAAGAAATGAATCATAATGGTGATAAAATAGTATATTGTAAAGACGTAAAAGGTTTAATGAATGAAATTAAACCTAATGTGTATAAAGACGAAGAATGGAGATTGTTCATAGATTCATCAAAAAGAAGTTTAAAAGCCGTATCACTACACAATAGCAACCACTATGCCTCAGTTCCTATAGCGCACTCCACTACAATGAAGGAAACATACGATAATCTCAAAATTATAATACAAAATATTCAGTATGATAAGCATAAATGGCGGATATGTGGTGATTTGAAAGTTTCTAGAATATTGTTAGGACAGCAGTCTGGATTTACAAAGACGCCATGTTTCTTGTGCTTATGGAATAGTAGAGACCGTGCAAAGCACTATACAAATCATAAATGGCCTGAAAGAAAATCTCTCGAAGTCGGAAAGAGTAACGTTATAGCTACTCCATTGGTTGATCCGAAAAGAGTTCTCATTCCTCCATTACACATAAAACTTGGTGTGATGAAACAATTCGTTAAAGCTTTAGATAAAGATAGCCAGTGCTTCAAATACTTGAAAAGTAAATTTCCAAGTAAATCAGATGCAAAATTGAAGGAAGGTATTTTTGACGGTCCTGAAATTAGAAAAATGATGGCTGATGACCAGTTCATTAGTTCCATGACAAACATAAGGAAGTTACTGAAAACTTTTTGGGTAATCGCAGAAGCCCAAATTACAAAGTAATTGTATCTAAAATGGTTGAGAACTATGGGAATATGGGTTGCCTAATGAATTACAAACTACATTTTCTGCACAATCACTTGGATAGTTTTCCTGAAAACTGTGGCGATTATAGCGAAGAACAGGGAGAGCGTTTTCACCAAGACATTAAAGTAATGGAGAAGCGTTATCAAGGTAGATGGGATGCTAGTATGCTGGCCGACTACTGCTGGATGTTGAAAAGAGATTGTAAAACTACTGGTAAAAAACGTAAAAGGAAAGCTTTGCACCGATCATTTGATGAGAAACGTGTAAGGTATAGTAAGAAAAAATAAATGGCATGAAGTTTGGTTTGTTTTACAAGAATTTTGTCGATTTTACCTTCAAATAACCTTCACTATGAGGTGATGGAGTCAAACGGACCACGGATTCGGATTCGGCGACCCCAAAAACATATATGTATACTGTTAAACCTTGGTTGCCGTTAATTTTGTAAATTTGACCTTGACCTGACCTTGACCCTGAGGTGATGGGGTCAAATGGACCACGGATTCGGAATCAGCGACCTCAAAAACATATATGTATACTGTTAAACCTTGGTTGCCGTTAATTTTGTAAATTTGACCTTGACCTGACCTTGACCCTGAGGTGATGGGGTCAAATGGACCACGGATTCGGATTCGGCGACCCCAAAAACATATATGTATACTGTTAAACCTTGGTTGCTGTTAATTTTGTAAATTTGACCTTGACCTGACCTTGACCCTGAGGTGATGGGGTCAAATGGACCACGGATTCGGAATCAGCGATCTCAAAAACATATATGTATACTGTTAAACCTTGGTTGCCGTTAATTTTGTAAATTTGACCTTGACCTGACCTTGACCCTGAGGTGATGGGGTCAAATGGACCACGGATTCGGAATCAGCGACCTCAAAAACATATATGTTTACTGTTAAACCTTGGTTGCCGTTAATTTTGTAAATTTGACCTTGACCTGACCTTGACCCCGAGGTGATGGGGTCAAATGGACCACGGATTCGGAATCAGCGACCTCAAAATCATAAGGTATATATAGTCTGGTCCGTGGGTTTTGACATTTTATTTTGTGTGGCTGTGTTATTATAAAAAAATGTTAATGATAAATAACAAATGTTAATAATGAATATATATCAATGATAATAAATTATTAAAAAATTATATTTAAAAATTAGTGAAAATTAAAGAAAAAATTTTTTCATTATAAGAATGAAATAATAATTTTAGAGAAAAATTGATGGAAAGGTATAGAAATAAATAGAGATATATTGGATTGATACGTTTATTAAAAATAAGACAAAATATATTTTATATTAGTTAAGATTCAAATAAACATTGGTTAGATTGTTTCTCTATAAGTTCATCATAAAATAGTTTGGAGTGAAACACAACTAATTCTAAATAAACAATATCAAAATAAAATTCGAGAAAAACTTTGTGTATCGAAGCATTGAATTTATCTCTTACAATCTTATGAATTTTAAACATATTGTTGTGTAATATCTTTTTCACAACGTGATCACTGTTTTCCTTTCGTAAATCGGTATCATTAACTAAAACTGTTAATTCTTGAAGTATATAGTCCTTACAGTCATTAACTTGTAGCACAATACGCTGATTACATCGAAATCTATCATCGATGCACATAGCTGCGTTTTTAAAACCGTAAAATGTGTTTTTTTGCATAATTATGGCAGGTGAATAATTTTTCCTTTTCTTACAGTTGTTTTGTGCGTCATTCTTACACTTACTCTGTTTATGAAAAATAATTGCTTTTGTAGCGAAAGATGATGAGAATGTTACATCTATATCTTCAAGTTCAATTTTTGTTGGAGTGTTGTTATGTTTAATGTCTTTTCGTTTGAAATACGAACAAATGTATCGGAAACAATTTTGTAGTCGGCACCAATTTGATGAATCCAAAGTCAATCCGTTTAAATTTTGATTATTTGTTAGTTGTATCATCGATAAAAAGGTTTTATTCTCTTGATTATATTTTAATCCGACTATTGCTCTTTCACTGCCTGTGTTATTGAGCGGATAAGTGGTTGCAAGTAAATTAGCGTTTGAATATGTTCTAGACTTATCAGTATAAGTTTCGGTCATTGTAATTTTTTTCGATGGCTTACTATTTTCAGTTTCCAAAGAACTCGTAAAATCTATTTTTCTTTTCACCATTGCTTGAGCCATTTTAGACAACGCAACTACTATATTTTCACTTGAAAATTACTTCACACACGTGTATGTTAGACCGCAAACCCCGAAATTGAAAAAGCCGTAATTTTCACAATTATACTATTCTACACTCGTCAAAAGTGTCAAATTACGATAAGACGTTTGTTCGAGTACTCACGTTGTGTCACTGTTGAAGCATCAGAAAACTGTGTGACTAGACCCAATAGGGTATACGCATATATCGAGAAGTGGTGTGAAAGTAATAGAATGTTTTCGGTAGTCTCTTATCTAGTTTATGTATATTTTTATCTCGCGTACGAGTAGATGGAAAATATTTCAAGTCAGTAAAACACCGACAGAGAGCATTGAAGATATTATAAGATTAAAAAGTCGTTATATAATATATATCTCTATAAGCTTTACAGATGATGGACATCGCGTGGCGCTCAAAATGCTACCGCCTCGCGATCAGAATGCTTGCAATTTTGATGAGGCACATCCCTCGCGCGCACTCGCTGTTATAGCAACCTTCTATGTGGCTAAATTTTCTATTTTAAAATTCAAAGTATACATTTAAAAAAATGAAAGATTAAATTTTGAGTTTTAAAAATCAAAAGATTAGAGAAAAATGTTTAGTTTAAGAACTAAAATAAGATTATATTTGTTAAAATATAATTCAAAATGAAAATGAATTTTCAATATTTATGAGAGTATAAATTTTCTATTTTATAAATTAATAAAAGTTCAAAGAAAAGTTTTTAATTTTAAAAATAAAAAGTGTAAAGAAATATTTTCTATTTTAAAATTTACAAAAGAAAAATTTTAAGAAAAAAGTATGACAAAGGGTGGGTGTATTGAAATAAATAAAGAAGTATTTGGTTTGTTAAAAAATAAGAGAGTACTGGAAAGTTGTTACATGTTTTATCAAGAGTTAAAAAGTAAAAGCAAAATTTGATACATATGTTTTTTAACCGGTCGAATACAACTGTCAGCATGCTAGTCCTTGATCTTTTATGAAAACTAGTAATAATATTAAAAAGAGGTATATTAAGGGTTTTCAATGACACATTTTTTTTTACTTAAGTATATTCCCAAAGTTCTTTTAGAGGAAATATACACGTCAAATAGTTTTTCGCCTCTACAAAGTAAAGTTCGCTCCTACAGCTATTTAAAAACCACGCATTTTTAACTGGTCCAGTGTTTGTTTCTGCAGTTTTAAATTATTTTAACAGTGTAAAATTCAATATTTTTGTTTTCGATAAATCATTTTATCGAGACGCATCAACCAAGCATTTTTAACTGATCCAGTGTTTGTTCGTGCAGTTTTGAATTATTTTTAACAGTGTGAAATTAAATATTTTTCTTTTCGATAAATAATTTTATCGAGATTCAATAGTCAAGCCGTGTTAAAAATATTAAAAGATTATTTTCGTTTTTATTTTGAAAAGAAATTATTAAAAAATGACAGCAACACTAGTGCTAGCGGCCTTAATCAGCGTAATA
This sequence comes from Anastatus disparis, assembly GCA_017163975.1. Taxonomy (NCBI): domain Eukaryota; kingdom Metazoa; phylum Arthropoda; class Insecta; order Hymenoptera; family Eupelmidae; genus Anastatus; species Anastatus disparis. Next base: position 1,422,915 of record JAFFSR010000118.1, read on the forward strand.
GAAGGCGTGAATAAGATTTTCGATAAGACGGTGAGAGGTATGGGACATTCATCATACTGTATGTCCATTGATAGCTTTTGGTGAGGGTAACGAGCGAATATTTTGTTATGCTCACGAACGTTTATATTTAGTTTAAAGGATATCGCAGGATATGGGCTTTACCATGTCTCTCGGATGTAGTGACAGTACATGCAACGAAAAATTTAAACAAAGCTTTTGTGGAACGGAGCGGGAGCTGATTAATAAAAAAGCGACTGTAGTGGAGACGCAACTTCAGTCAAGAATAAATAATTATCTCGACTTGTCAATTGTAGCTTACACCCATAACTACAAAGTTAAGTTCAGTTACAAGGAGTTGAATTCACCTGATGTAGCCTGGCGAAGTGAAGATCGTTTAGAGTTTGATACTGTAGAAAGACTATTATTAAAAAATGAGATATCCAAATTGTTATGGATTTCCAATCGATAAAGACTCATTTGTGTAAACTAATATTAAAACTAAAAAATTGTAAACGATTAGTTTCAAGTATAATCGATATTAAAGTTTTGTGTGTAATATTTATTTTATAATTTCATATTTGTATTAGTGTGTGTAAAAATTGTATTCTGCGCGCATTGAAATTTATATAATTGTAATAATTTTATAAAAATAAATGTAACATTAGTTATTCGATAAATAAAGTTTTTGTATGTATCATTTAGTTTATAATTTCATATTTGTATTGGTGTGTAAAACCGTATTCTGTGTAGTTTCAAAACTGCGAAAATTGTAATAATTTTTATCAAAAAATAAATGTATTAAATCACAACACATTTTTTATTTTTTCGGCTACTTATTTTGACAACTCGTGAACTATAAATTTTAACTTATCTCCCGCAGCTAGAAGGGTGGTAAACTACAAGCTATAAACTAGAGCTGTTAGTAACGCAATTTGAGCCGTAGAGAGACAACGCTGGAGTCCTAAGCGTATTGAATAGCTTCAAGCAGCGCTGGTCGTGTGCCGTCGCTCATACAGCTAGTAGGCGCACGCGCACGCTCGTAAGCCTTATCGTATCTAGCTTGCTGTTCGAGCCGCCCGCTTACTCGGCTGATACGCGCGCGGTTATCAGCCTTACGAACCCGCGACTAGCTTTCTTATTTCGCCGCTAGCAGTTTGAGCGCGCCGGCCGCGGGTGGCCCCACACTATAAGGCTTACAGAGACGCTGATTGATTATTATAATTGTATATATATTATTTTATTAAAATATTTATCAGTAACAAACATGAACACTTTGTGGCGTCATTCCTTTACTTGTTTGCTGGCAGGTCCTACTGGTAGCGAAAAAACAACTTTTGTTAAAAAATTATTAAAATTTTGTGAAGAAATGATCGATGCTAGCATGGATCGAATTTTATTTTATTATGCCGAGTGGCAAGACGGATATAAAAACGACGAATTTATTAAAGACGGAAACAAAATTGAATTTCGCGAGGTACTGCCTAAACCAGAAGATTACTCAAACGATCCCCACTTGAAAAAACTTTTAATCATCGATGATTTGATGCGTGAATCGTCAAATCATGTAGTTGTCGACTTATTTACCAAAGGCAGTCACCATAAAAATATCAGCGTATTGTTTCTTACACAAAACATCTTTCACAAAGGTACTCATTCACGAGATATAAGTTTAAATTCTTCGTACATAATTTTATTTAAAAATCCGCAAGATCGTGCGCAGATTCAACATTTAGCAAGACAAATATACCCCAAAGATTCAAAATTTTTACAAGAAGCGTATCAGGATGCAACAGTTCAAGGTTTTGAATATTTAATGATTGATTGTAAGCAAGATACTTTAGATGAAGTTAGATTTCGAACAAGTATATTTCCGGACGATGAGTATCAATACGTTTACTTACCTAAATATACTCATAGCGCATATGCATTAAATCTTTGACAATAAAAGCTTTATCACACGTTGTAGCGATTCAGTTTAGATCGGACTATGGAGAAAGACACTCCCCAAAGTAGTCGGTGAGATCGACGTTTGCTACGGAACTCTCCGTTTGAAAAAAAGTATGTTGCCCTCTTGCAGGCGCTAAGACATTCGGATAAAAATCAGCGCGTTGCATTGCTGCGTTCAGCAGATAAAAAATTAATAAATCACATTTGTGAGTGCGCGTTAAATGTACTCAAAGGTACTGTCAATTTAAAAGAGTGTGAGAAAAATAAATTAAAAAAACAAAAATATTTTAAGAAAATTAGCTAAAAAAAAGTAAAAATTCTTGGAAAGTAAAAAAACGTACCATAGTTCAAACGGGAGGGAGTTTTTTACCGTTTTTATTACAACCTATACTGGATACATTGTTCTCGTTAATAATAAGAAAATAAAAAATGAAGAGAGCAGAGAAAATGATACTCTTATCTAAAGAACAACTTGAACGAATGCAGAGGGGAAATGAAAAAAATAACGATCGTAAAATTACTGATACTAGTGTAGGATCGACTGCACTGGAATTTACTTAAACGGTAGGTAATACGTTATCTCGATTAGATAATGAAATGAAAAAAATTCTGGATTCTACAACTTACGAAAACGAACAAGAAAAACTGAAAGATTACTTGAAAACGTTACAGGAATATCTATTTTTTATCAACGACGAAGAACGAAAACTTTCGCTTTTAAAAACAAGTGAAGATGAGGAATTTACTTAAACGGTAGGTAATACGTTATCTCGATTAGATAATGAAATGAAAAAAATTCTGGATTCTACAACTTACGAAAACGAACAAGAAAAACTGAAAGATTACTTGAAAACGTTACAGGAATATCTATTTTTTATCAACGACGAAGAACGAAAACTTTCGCTTTTAAAAACAAGTGAAGATGAGAAGCAGGCCTTAGACAGTTTTTCAATATTAGAAAGTGTCCCAAATTTATATAAAAAGAAAGCTGAATTATTATTGAACTATTTAAAATCCAGCAAAGATCGCATTACGTGGAACGAAAAAGGTCTTGTACATATAGATGGCGAAAAAATTTAACATTCGAATATCATCGATTTAATAAACGATGCTTTACGGAATAGAAAAAAAAGTAAAAGCCGCGGGAAGAGAACAGTTTGCAAAGATACTTCGAGATATCGACACACCGCGCGAATTTGTCGGTAATGATGAATTGTGGGAATTGAACAACGTTAAGCAATCTTCGAATAAGAAAATAAAATTTTAAAATAGTATAACATCTAATAAAGACGATAGCGAAGTTAATGATTCAACAAAATTACGTGATAAAAGTGATAATTTCTTTTCGTTTTTAGATAACACAGTTTTATCTGGAAAGAGTCCCAACAGTAGCTCTGAAAAAAAGAAAAATAAACAGAAGTACATGTTTTCCTCAACATCAAAGTCAAATAAAAAATGGTTAACTAATTTAATTTAAAATGGATATTTTAGAAAAACAATATTTTGATTCACAACATGAAGCAGGGTTTTCAGGAGCACGAAATTTAATCAGAGTAAATAAAAAATAATTTTCTTCGGAAAAAATTAAAAAATGGTTAACGAAGCACGATACGTACACTTTACGCAAAACTATTCGTCGAAAATTCGCACGCTTATATTATGATGTTAACGCTATTGATGAAGTATGGAAGGCAGATCTCATACAATTAACGTCATTAAAAAATTATAATGACGGCATCGGCTATTTACTCGTTGTGATTGACGTTTTAAGTAAATTCGTGTGGGTACAACCTTTACGCGATAAGATTTGCCAAGAAGTTACTAAAGGTTTTAAAAAAATAATAGACTCTAACAAAACCCGCTATCCTTCTATGCTTTAAACCGATCGTGGAAAAGAATTTGTTGGAGGGGCAATACAAAAATTTCTTAAAGACAATGGTCTAAGATATCGTGTAGTTACAAATCCTGATGTTAAGGCAACTGTTGTAAAACGTTTCAACAGAACCTTAAAAGAACATATGCATCGATATTTTACGTTCAAAAATACAAAACGTTATATAGACGTCTTGCAACATATAGTTGACGCATACAATAATACACCTCATTCGACTATAAAAATGCCACCAGCTTCAGTGACTATTTATAACGCGAGTGTAGCTAGAAAAAATTTAGTTGAACGTGCACAGCAGAGACAGCCTGTTCGTAAAAAACCTAGATTCAAAACTTGACAGTATGTACGTACAAGTAGAGAAAAAAACGTTTTTGAAAAAGGTGCAACTAAATCACGGAGTGAAGAAATATTTAAAATATTCTGTGTTTTAAAAAGACAGAATTTATTCATTTATGAGTTACACGACTTGCAGGGAGAAGAAATTGAAGGTTTTTTTCATCCCGAAGAACTTGTTGTCGTTGATAAAGAAAGAGTAGAGCAGCAAGAGTTTAAAATTGATAAGATATTAGGTAGCAAAGGAAAAGGATCGAAAAAACAGTATTACGTAAGTTGGGTTGGATATTCCGATAAATTCAATTCTTGGGTTCCCGCTTCGGAGTTGAAAAAACTGTAATAATGAATCAAAACGATTTTACCATTGTAGTACCAAGCAACAGTAGTTTAAAATATTTTCCAAACAACGCTACTAATTATTCAACACGATTACCTCATCAAGTACAATTGATAGGTAAGTGAGTTGTTGGAACCTCTGAAATTCATATACCGTGCTCGAGTCTTCATTTACAAGTTAAAAATACAATAATAACTGACTATAAAGGAAGTAAAGGAGTAAATTCGTTTCAACACAGAATGTATAACTCTATGCACACTCTTATTCATGCTATCAACGATGGTTTACTTAAATTTTACGAAAACGAAGTGCGTGAAAAACTCTCATACAATGAAAAAGGTGGTTTTGTGTATTTAAAGCAGTTTCAGAATAAAGAAGAAGCTGAATTCATGGATAACGTTAAACATATTTTAGGTTTTGAAAATGGTACAGATGCAGTTTACGATGCAACGCAACAAAAAGGGACAAACGATACAGGCCTCACGCTAGTAGGTGATCAGCCAGCGAGCCTATCAAGAGCTATTTCTGGTCAACTTTTTGTTTACTCTAATCTTTGCGAACCGTCAATAGTGGGAGATACTGACGGGCCTCTGTTACGAATTATTAATATTGAAGCAAATATTTACGCCTGTTAATTATGTTCCACTTCGATATAGATATAAGAGATCAATTCGGTAAACCTATAGCATTCGAGTTTGGGACAGTGACGGTAGCACTACATTTTAAAAGGGAGTATTGAAGAAATAATTATGAGCATTCACGATGTATATTATCAACATCAAGCGGGAGAGGGGAGAGGGGTAAGAAACGTCTTAGTTGGTGCACCGCGGATGCGTGGCCATGGATTGGGGTTTTGGTTTTCTGGATTGTTTCGGAGTGCATTACCGTTCTTAGCTAAAGGTGCACGTGCTGTTGGTAAGGAAGCTCTGCGCGCAGGCGCTAATATTCTTGGGGATATTGGTGAAAATAATATGAGTTTTAAAGAATCTTTTAAGAATCGCATGAACGAATCGGGAAAAAATCTTAAACGTAAAGCTGTCGATAAAATAAATAAAATGATGGAGGGATCGGGGTATAAAACATCAACACGCAATTGATATCGACAGTCTTCTCCCACTTCTGCAGCGCGACGGATCGCTTCAAAATCGAAAATAAAACGCTCCAAAGTAACTAAAGTTAAACGTCAGGTAAGAAGAAAAATAAAACAAACAAAAAAGAACGTAATATTAAAAAAAGAGTGAAAATTAATAACAAGAAAATAAAAAAAGTTGGTGATATATTTGATTAAAAATGTCTTTTTTACACAGTCACTCGGAAGCTTGTCTCAAAACAGAGCTTGATATTTTCTCGCTACTTCCTACACAGACAGCTACACGGAAAAAAGTTTTCACCTTAAAAACTAGTGCTAGATAATAGAAGGTTAAAATTGCGTGATTTATAATGAAAAAAACCATGACAGTATCATTTTAATCAATGCTAGTTTTACTATTTTACCTTCTAAGGTCCAGCACATTGATTTTCAATGACTAGCACGGTTTTTTCCAGTGCCAACATCAAAATTTAAGTTCTGCGCATCAGCAGAGAAACTCTAACGACTAGCACGGTTTTTTTAATAATAAATTCCAGTAGCCTAATATTTTTAGGTTAGAAACTTTTTATGTATATATATCAACGAAAATAAAGTATCATTTATTTATGGTAATTTATACTTACACTTGAAAAGATTTGTTAATTCAGTGAGATTCCACTCATTTAATATTTTTCGTATAAAATTATCCATTTGGCCCTTATTTCCTATGCAATAAATAGAAAAACTTTTGTGTAAAACTTCACAATCGTGCACACTGCTACAATCGAAAATTCGTATACACAAATATACACCAGCGCTGTTATTTAACGTGCTTGGCACCCGAAAAAACCGTGCCAAAGGTGGCACTGTAAATTCACGCGTCAGTTATCGAAAATAAATATTTATAGCACTAAAAAATACTACACTGGTATGAATTTTATTTGTGCTGTCAATAGAGCGAAAAAAATTAATGCCATTCATTACTTTAGAACACACTAGCATTGGAATTTAAACATCTAATCGAATTTAGCATTAGTTTTACCGGTGAAAACTTTTTTCCGTGTATAGATTCGAGCAGATGGGTATTTTACAAACCCGTTTCGTCTTTGAGCGACGAGAGTCCGATCGAATTCTGTGTAAATTCACAAAACAAGGACTACTTAGATCTAGCGCATACCATGCTCAAAGTAAGTGTAAAATTGACACCGTACAAGAAGGAGACAGACGGTCTCGTAGCACCAATCAACAACTTTTTACATTCGCTATTCAATCAGGTTGATGTATACTTTAATAATAAATTAGTTTCACTACCAAATAACGCATACCCTTACAGAGCATATCTCGAAACTCTCTTAATCTACGGACCAGCTGCAAAACAATCGCATTTAACATCGGTTTTATGGGCCAGCGATACCGCGGGTGAAATGGATGAACTTCCCAGATCAGAAAAAATACAGGCTTAAGAATAAGACAAAACTTTTTATCAAACAATAAGACCGTCGATTTAATAGGACATTTACACTGCGACGTTTTTAACCAAGATCGATTCCTACTTAATGGGGTCGAAATGCGTTTGAGACTAGTTCGCTCCAAAGATATTTTTTGTTTAATGGATGCTTCGGATAATAATTACGGAGTTCACATCACAGAGGCAACTTTACTTGTACGTCGTGTAAAAATAAGCCCGACCGTCATAATTGCTCATGCAAAAGCTCTGAGTTCAACTACAGCCAAATATCCTCTTACGCGTGTAGAAGTAAAAACCTTTACTATGCACGGCCGTATAATGGGGGAATCTTTAGAAAATGTTATTCTCGGCCAGCTGCCGAAAAGAATTATAATCGGGTTTTTTGATAACAAAGCCTTCAACGGAGACAAAAAACTTAATCCGTTTAATTTTAAAAATTATTCGATAAACTTTTTGTCTCTTTATGTTGACGGACAACAAATACCGAGTAAACCTTTGCAACCACAGTTTGATGAAAAATCACCTCAATACATAGAGGCATATCATACATTATTCTCAGGCACAGGGATACATTTTATGAACGAGGGAAACGATATTGATAGACAGGATTACGCAAATGGATTTTGTCTTTTCGCTTTCGATCTTACGCCAGATCTTTCAGCGCACTTTGCCGGTCACTGGAATCTTGTAAAAAACGGTACAGTCAGAATAGAAGTCGGGTTTAATAAAGTGTTATCGAAAACCATAAATTGTGTTGTTTATGCAGAGTTTGATAACGTATTAGAAACAGACGCTGCCCGTTAAATCGTTGTTGATTATAACTCGTAAAAATCTTCCTCCCCTCCCCTGTACATTACCGCTTCGGATAAATGAAAACATGACACAAAAACTTTTTGAACTATCAGTCTGTTTGTACTCTTTTTACAGTCCAGTCATAATCTTTTCGTCAGCATTATGGATAAAATAGATTATATAATCGACATTCAAGTATTTCACGATAAATTTCGATTCGAATGTAATTTCGTCTCACACTAGATGATAGAACCGCCTTACAGCTGTTCAAAATTAACAAGTGGATTGTTAGCAACAAACAGCTAACCATCGTGCTTTCATCTCGGGATCGCGTGGTTCGACAGTGAACCAAATCTAGACGATGTATATAATGTACTACGTGAAGTCGCAAAGAACGCAGTACGTATTTTCGTGCGAGGCGCGCAAAAACAAGAGTTACTTGAACGAATTCTTTCTCGACAGATTATTAATCTAGAAGAATATAACTGTCCTCCTTCAAAAATTTACCACGAACAAGCAATCATTATTGTTCCTATCACGGTATAAAAGGAGAAAATTTTAGCTGTGCTTTGACTCATGTATATAAGTTAAAATCCTGGCTCATAAAAACAATTTATATACCGATACAAAAAGAAGAATCAACAGACGAGCCCGACACTCAAGAAAAAAATAAAATCAACAATATTCATAATAAAATTAAAGAATCAGATCTAGATAACAAATCACCACGGACAACCGACAGCTCTACCCCCACTACTGTCATTGAAAGATTTAAGCAGCAGTGACAACGATATTACAGAAGAAAATATCTACGATAATATCAGTGATGAACTCGTTGCAAGTGCTGATAGGTCTTAAAAAGATTCCTGCCAAGACAGTGGGTGTGTTTCCTGCAGACAAGATTCCTCTAATCTGGGAAAAACCATGTGCCCTTGTAGTTAATCTCGATGAAAGCTCAAAACCAGGGTCTCATTGGGTTGCAATTTACGTCGATTCCGATGGACAGGGGACTTACTTTGACAGCTATCGATTACCCCCAACGTACCAGATCACATCGATCGCCCTAGAAGAAACTGCCGAGTGTACGAGTGGAACATACAACAACTGCAGAATCTCAATTCTGATGTGTGTGGGCAGTATTGTGTGGATTTTTTGTTTTATATGTCTCATAATTATTTTCTTAACATGTTTTGTACGTTATTTTCAACCGATACAAAGGATAATGATAGATTAAGCCTTATATTATTTAACCGAATCATGAATGTAAAAAAGGAAACAAAAAAATAAAAAAGAAATTATATGTGCCCAGTGCAATCAAGTGTCTAAAGCAAAAAATATTATGTAATGTGTATGCCTGTGTGTGCGTTTGTATGTATGTATATGTGAATAAATTCCAATATTTTTTTGACTTTGTTACAATACTTAGTTGTTATCAAGACACCATTAAAGTTGGGTCAGGCACCGAGCTCGGGGAACGCTGGCGATCGCACTCCTCTAATCGGAAAAAATGACAGTAAAAAGTCAGAAAATCAAACAAAAGACTCACAATGGAAACAGTATTCACAAAAAATTTCTACAAACACATACTCTATCCCTGAAAGAAATGAGTACAAAAAGTTTTGACTTTAAATATATATAAGTGTAAATAAAAAATACATGTAAGACTTGCAAAGTCGTATTATTCCGAAACTTATATACTCATATCGTCGTTATAATAATTTTATAAAAAATAAACGTATCAATCCAATATATCTCTATTTATTTCTATACCCTTCCATCATTTTTTCTCTAAAGTTAATATTTCATTCTTATAATAAAAAATTTTTTCTTCAATTTCTTACTAATTTTTAAACATAATTTTTTTAAAATTTATTATCATTTATATATATTTATTTATTATTAAAATTTATTATTTTTCATTAACATTTATTATTTTAATTTATTGATATATTTTTATATTCTATTTTACAAATTATTATCTTATTAAACTCTATTTTCCGATTATCGAGAAGCGAGATAAGACCGGAGCGATAAGGGACGTCGCGTTATATAGGGCCTTGATCCGGCAAACACGTACCCCTAAAGCCTCGATCTGGCAAACACGTATCCTAGACGGCATACAAGTTTTAGAGTACGCATGCACCCACACAAGTGTAGCGTTCGCTCTAACGGGGGCCATTCTATTTCTGGCGCTGCTATTACCCCCACCACTCGTACATCTCCACTCGTTGTTGTACACTTTCTTATACGTTAATACTAGCTGGTTACACACACACACACACACACACACACACACACACACACACACACACACACACACACACACACACACACACACACGCGCGCACGCACACACACACACACACACACACACACACACACACACACACACACACACACACACACACACACACACACACACATACACACACACACACACACATACACACACACACACACACACGCACACACACACAGTTGTAAAGCTTATATATATATACATATATATATATATATACATCACTTATACATATACATCACTTATACAATGTAGTGTTGATTTTCAGGGTTTTTCTCTTTTACGTTTTTCCACTTACTCGTAAAATATCACTCTTTAAATTCGTGAATATATTAATACAGGAAAATATTGAAAATCGGTAAATATATAGAATAAAAATATACAAACATTAAAAATATACAAATCGGTAATATATCAAAAATATTAAAAACAGAAAAAACTTGAAATATTCTAAAATTATACCAAGTGACAAACTCTCAAAAAATCCCAATATCTTCCTTGTTATCTCTTAAAAAAATTAAATTTTACTAATTTTTTCAATAATTTTTTCAATAATTTACTGTCACTGATTTTAACATTTTTCATTTTTTCATTTATTATTTTATTTATCATTAACATTTATTATTTTTCACTAAATTCCATTTCCCGATTATCGAGAAGCGCGATAAGGCGCCGCTTCAGACGACCGATCTGTCATACTGGTACCCCAGTCCGGGATTACTGGCCCGCGGGGCCGGAATACTGGTACCCCTGTGACGTCATATGTGTCTAGCTTTTGGATACCCTTTCTACTTATGAATTATTAATATTTTTTGACACTTTGTAAATAATAATATTTATTATTATTTATTTTTTTGAGTTTAAAAAAATTTATATATTCAATATTTAATGAAAGGGAGAAATTTTTTGAATACCGCTAGCTACATAGAGTGCAGTGGACGCGAACTTATACTTATCGTGATGATTTAATTAATTTTGTTAGTGTAGACTAAGAAAAGAATTTAATTGATTCAATAAAATCAATTTAAATGAAATTGAAATTAATTGATTCAATTATAGTTTCTTTAAATCCATAAAATTATAAATAGATTTAATTAAATATTTTTAATAACTGAATTATTTAAATCAATTAAATAGAAATTTGAAGCAATTCTGTAATGCTTTAAGAATAATTAAATTACTTGATTATGTCAATCACGGAAATTTGATTGAATCAAAAAAATTTGAATTGCTTAAATACATACATTTAATTGTGATATACATAAAATAATCAATTGTTTTTAATAAAAATATTTAATAGAAAGAATTAAATAATTATTTTGTGTTAATAATACACTTTTATTTGAATCAAATAAAAAATTAAATAATTGAAACAAAATATTTATTTGCTTTGACTACATTTTTATTTCGTTGCTAAATTAATAAATGAAATTTAAAAAAATATTTAATGTTATCAATTTAATATGCATGATTCCGCGCTGTAAGTTTTATTTTATTTACAAGATGTCGCTTTGAATTTCGCAAGTGATGAGATGTTCATCAGTTTTATACAGGGTTGCGAAAAAAGTAATTAAAAATTATTTGAATCACGAATCATTTTTGAATTTGTAATTAAAGTTTTATTTAATTAACAATTCCTTTTAAATTAATAATTAAAAATATTTTAATTAACAAATCAAAATCTAATCGTGAATTAAAAAGGCTTTAATTAAAAAATCAAAAGGAATTCTCAATTAAATGAATTTCAATTAAGAAATCAAAATGTAATCGTGAATTGAAAGGGCTTTAATTACAAAATCAAAAGGAATTCTTAATTAAATAAATTTCAATTAAGAAATCAAAATTTAATCGTGAATTGAAAGGGCTTTAATTCCAAAATCAAAAGGAATTCTTAATTAAATAAATTTCAATTAAGAAATCAAAATGTAATCGTGAATTGAAAGGGCTTTAATTCCAAAATCAAAAGGAATTCTTAATTAAATAAATTTCAATTAAGAAATCAAAATTTAATCGTGAATTGAAAGGGCTTTAATTCCAAAATCAAAAGGAATCCTTAATTAAATAAATTTCAATTAAGAAATCAAAATGTAATAGTGAATTGAAAGAGCGTCAGTTATGATTATGATTTGTGAATTCGAGGGCTTTAATTAAAAATTCCACAATTCCTTTTTAATTAAACGTACTAAGGAATTTGTATCATATATATGTATATAGAAAAACATATGTGGACGCGCACATACATACGCACCTAGGCTCATATATATGCAACATTTCATGTCGACCCACACGCACACATACGGACAAGTTGATATATATATATATATATATATATATATATATATACATGGTCCGTTTCATGTCAACTTGCACCCGTTGACCCGTATATATTTTGGTTTATATGTATGTATATATATATACATACATTCATACATACATGGGATATTTCATGTCGGTTAGCACGTACTCATAAGTACAGGTTTTCTTTATATGTGATACATTTCATGACAACACGCACACACCCATTCGTGTACCCTTAGATTTACATATATGGGACATTTCATGTCGATTCGCATGCATGCACACGCACGTTAATAAACATAGGATTTTTCACGTCAATTCGAAAGCACACACACAGGTTTATATACATGGGACATTTCATGTCTATTCGCTTGCATGCACACAGACTTTAATAAACATGGGATTTTTCACGTCAATTGGAACGCACGCACTTACAGGTTTAGATATATGCGACATTTTATGCCAATGCGCACGCACGCACACACACACACACACACACACACGATTATATATGGGACATTTCATGTCAACTCGTACATACTCATAATGACAGGCTTTTTTATATATGTGGGACATTTTATGACAACACGCACACACCCATCCTAGTAACCTTAGGTTTATATATATATATATATATATATATATATATATATATATATATATATATATATATATATATGGGACATTTCATGTCGATTCGCATGCATGCACACGCACGTTAATATATATAGGATTTTTCACGTCAATTCGAACGCACACACACAGATTTACATATATATGGGACATTTCATGTCAATTCGCATGCATACACACAAACTTTAATAAATATTGGATTTTTCACGTCAATTGGAACGTACGCACATACAGGTATATATATATATATATATATGGGACATTTCATGAAAACTCTAACACACCTATCCAAGCGCCCTTAGGTTCACATATATGGGACGTATCATGTCAACACGCACGCACCGGTTTTCATATATTTGACATATCTTGTCAAATCAAACACGCAAACACATCTAAACATGTATTTGAAATTTGTATTTATATATATGGGACCGTTTCTGTCAATTCGCATGTACGCACACACATGGGCTTATGAATATATATATATATATATATATACACATATATATGTGTGTGTATCTGTGTACACATATACATGGGATATTTAATGTTAATTCACATACACACAGGTTTATATACACGGGACGTTTCATGTCAATTTACATGCATGACACACGTACTTGAGTTTGTATATATTTTTCTTTATATATATATATATATATATGGGGCTGTTCCTGTCAAGGCACATGCACGCACACACATGGGCTTATGAATATATGTATATACATATACATGGGATATTTTATGTCAATTCACATGCGCGCAAACACACACACACAGGTATATATATATATATATATATATATATATATATATATATATATATATATATATATATATATATGAGTGAGCACCAGATTTTTTTTAAACAAGTGAGCAGTTTTTAATCAGTTACACAAACAGGTTATTTTTTCTATGTTACTTAAAATAAAAAAATTCTAATTTAGGAAAAATTGCTAATATTAATACTGATAAAAATCTTAAAGATTTTTAAGGAATAGTTTTACTTTTTGATGGATAATTTGATTATATGATTTTATTTTCAAATAAGTTTTTCCCATAATAGTTATCTGTAATAAAAAAATTCTTTTACAATGTTAATTACTTTTTTCTGACATTCGTTTTGAAAGTTTATGCTTAGCAATTTTAAAATTTGGTTGTGACACTGATGATGCTGCTATAAATTATTTTGGATGTGTTATAATTAGTGTGCTGCCTCAATTTTCAACTGAAGGATTATAAATTAAGGATATTTTGGATTGAATTGCGGAAATAAAATAAATGATTAAAGAATTACAATCAACAAATCAATAAATTCAATTATTAATAGTTAAAAAAAAATGTTACCATGTCAGTGAGTTTTTTCAACAGGGTTATACATAAATTAAATTAATTCAAATTAATATTTTCAATCAATCATATACCTATTTTTTTATTAAAAGATATATTTTTACAAAATATGTAACAGTAAAAGAGTAGTTCACAGAAAAAAATTGTACTTCGTTAAAAAATTTTATAAATTATAAAAACACAAGTTTTTTAAACTTCATAAAATAATGAATAGCGTACTGTACATATTGTTTTTGTAGCAAAAATTCTACATGTAAAAAATGTAATAAGATTAAAATACAAATAACGATGAATTAAACGTATTTATAAATTATAACATAAATTTAGCTAATGAAATAAAATTTTAGGAAATCCTATTCTAATCTCTGCTGCACTGTAACAATAGTCTCATTCTAATATGAAAAATTGGAAAAAATTATAAAACTTATTCTTTTTTATAACTTTGGCATGAAAATTGCATGAAATAAGCGACAAAATGTTTTTTATTTGAAAAATAGACTTTTCAAATTTTTGGAAATTATATCATACAAATTTTCCTGGACATTTTCCGACTTCACCCCCTTTAAATTAATGTTTAGTGACAAAATATATAAAAAAATTTTTGGAACCGTGGACTTTAATGTTACTATAGCAATCTCCCCTATTTTCCGACCTGACTTTTTCATGTGAGCACCGTTGCGGTACTTTCTGAATAAGCGGTTCAATTATTCGTGAAAAATTGAAGGAAGACCGCAACCAGCCTAAACCATTCTTTTTTTATCAACAGTTGGTGGATTAAAGAATAATTTTAGCTAATTAAAATGTAAAAATTCTTAATTATATTGGTCACCAATGATTAGTGCAATAAAATAAAAAAAATCATTAAAAATGGCAAAATGAGTTTTATTTATATTTATGATGTTTTTACAGAGAAATGGTGCAATGTACGGCAAAATTGATAAGAATATTTTCGACTTAATATTTGATGAAAAACACGAAAAATTATGTTTTTCTGCGAAGAATTAACAACCAGAAAATTTACTTTAGAGATTTTCCTAACTATTTTCCAGCTATCCACCCTCGAAATTCGTGTTCAAGGCACCAAAATACATAGGAAAAACTTTGGTGGAGCCGTGGATCTCCATCGGCTACGGAAACTCTTCTAGCTACCTATATTAGTTATAAATGTCCTCCGTATTCAGGTGAAATACCCCGGTGAACATGTACATTAAGGTTTGGAAAGATTCTGATGTAAAAGAACCTTTCTAATTTTTTGCGGTTTTTGGTACCAGTCCATAATACAACTTTGTGAACTCTTATGAAAAAAATTGTCATGATTTTCGTTGATACCTTCTGAACTTTTTTGATTCATTAAGTTTTACTAAGGAATAGTAACCTTAATTTTATCGTATTCACAATTAATGAACAATTAAGATCGCTTTAGAATTGAACAGCACTGTAAAGTTTTCAGGAGAATCCTTCTAGATTGTATTTTAAAAAATTCTTCAGAAATATTTTTCACGTTTTATCATCGTATGAATATATTTATTAAATTATTAGTAAATAAATGATTATAAATCTATGAGATCATTTTTTTTTTTTTTTTTTTAACGTCGCTATATTTATGCTATGCTATTATTGCTATGCTAATCAGCGACGGAGCTCGTAAGTGTGTTTGTGAACAAAGCACATGTAACGTACAGTGGTGCTTGTATCAATCGGCCGAGAGCGGGATTCGAACTCGGAACCTCGAGATTACGAATCCAACGCTCTACCGAATGAGCCACAGACCGACTCCTATGAGATCATTTAAGAATACGGATGAATCTTTATATTTTCTGTATATTGATTGAAAGGTTAATGAAACTTCACGAACTCTGTGGAAGTAAATCGAGATGAATTATTACAATCTTGTAAAGAGTTTAATAGCTATTAAAGATCCTTAAGAGGAGGTCGAGTATATATGTCCTATTGTAATCAAAAAATTGATTTTTTTACAAAAACTAATAATTTTAGCAAAAATAAGAGAAAGCCCCATCTTGTATCATAAAAGCAATATTTTCTTTGATTAGGAAAAACTTTTTTTATCGATTCCTTTTAAAAAAACCTTGAAAAACATAAAATATCGAGGTTTGGATGGACAATTCAGTTTTTCAAAGTTTTCTTTGAAACGAAGCGATAAAAATAATTTTTTCTCATAAGAGAAAATATTGCTTTTAGTATACGAGATGGGGCTTTCTTCTTATTTTTTGCTACAATCATAAGGTTTTGCAGAAAATTGAATTTTTTTATTATAAAAGGATAGAGATGTACGACCTGCTATTAATAAAATACCGTGAAAATTATTTATGATTCTCAGTGACGATCTTGAAGTTATAAAAAAATATACATATTATTAAATTTTTTTAACTCTTGAAATAGTTAAGCATACCATGGAATTGTTTGATAGTGGAAATAAAGCCATTTTACACGACTAAGCTATAAATTTTTTTGTGAATAAATACAATAAATCGCACTAATTTATTAATACTAGGCAATTTTTCAGTTTATTAATAAGTTAATTTAATTAATACTATGATATGCCCTTCAAAAATCACTATTCAATATATTAGAAATTCATATAGAATCTGAAGAAGTCATAATCATATTTTTTGATATATGGGGATATCCACAAAACTTTTAATTGTCTAGTAACAGGTCATATTACAGCTGTTACTGGGTTACCGCATGATGCACATTGTTTAAACTAGGTTCAAATCTTTTGTGCTATCCTGTAACTCTATTTCTGATGTATTTTGTAAATGTTTAACAAACGGCACAGTAGATATTTCTATGAAACATTCATTTTTACACATAAAAAATTACCGTAATTTATCTTATGTGTAAATTTACTTTTTATAGAATTATCTGCTGCGCCGTTTGTGTACATTTACAAAATACATCAGAAATAGAGTTACAGGATAGCACAAAAGATTATAACCTAGTTTAAATAATGACCTGTTACTAGAGAATTTAAAGTTGGATGGATATCCCCATATAATACCATAGTGGTACACATGAAATTGGAAAGGTTCTAAAAATATATAAATTACAATAACTTTTCTGATGAGGATATATTATTCAGATTAATATTATTTTTAAAATTAGATAACATTATTTTTATTTTTAAGAGCATGACGAAGCTTCCAGTCTTCTAATAATATTTCCAATCCCAAGTTATGAATAAACAATGCGTTTAATAACATTTTTTTGCGACAATGAAAAAATTTGTAAGATTCAACTCGAGTGCGGACAACTCAAGAAACCCACGAAAATACTACATAAAAAGTAATAATACAAACTTTCAATGTAATGTATTTTAAGATTAGGTTTGTCGAGCTTGATATAATTTCCAATCCAAGTTCATAAAAAATTTACAAGTTTAAATGATTTTTTATTTTAACAAAAATTATTGTATTAACATAGCTTTAGTGCGGACAAGTCATTATATTTGTTTTTCTCATCCGTGCTGAGTAAGCGGCCTATAGCGCATGCGTTTTCGGGGTAGTAAGTAGCTAATAGCGCGCGCTGCGTGTGTTGTTTTTTGAGGGCGTGTGTTTCACAGCTATGTACAATATTATTTTGTATTAAATCACGTAAATACGTTACATTCTGTAAAATAATGTCACGCAAAAGCGTTAATTAATGTAAAATCGCAAAGGTTTATACAAGCGCAGCGCCCTTATACTGTATCTCATCGACCATATGATGAATTTTATACTCTATCTCGCTTTAACCTCTGACAAAGTAAATCGTATCATCTATTCTTGTATTATTTTTACATTAACGAAATCGTAATTATTCCGTATAAACGTGAAATTGGTGAACTAAAAGTATGTAATTTAATTACAAATAATAGTACCAAAAAGTATTGAAATATACTATTGCGAGTCAGTCGTACGGCAGATATGAGAGAGAGAGAGAGTCTCGGGCAATGGCGCTATTCGCTACGCTCGTGCGCCAACTTGCCCTCGTGCGCAATAGTTAACTAAACCTTACTCGTTACACAATATACTATTAATTTACGAATTTAAAATGATATTAATGAAATAAAAAAATCAAAACTTGATTGCTGTAGCTCCAACATCAGATAAATATTACGGAAAGAAACATAATGAATCACCCAAATTCACAATTTTATAAATTACAACTGAATCACTGGAAAAATAGTTGCGTACAATATACTTTTCCAAATTTTATGAGTAACGGCTTATAATTGAAATTTCAATGTCGGAACGATTCGGAAAACTTGAAACATTTATCAATTTTCATTTCATAATAGTTCTTAAACATTCTTTAAAGACCGGAAAAATATTTGTTCTGATTCTTTTAGAAATTTTCGGGTCATTTTAACGAGGATATAACTGATGATGATGTAACAAAATTCAACTGCAATAATCACAAATTTTCCAATCGAAAACGTTTCCATAAATAATTTCCATAACTTTATAATTTCCGCGAAAATAATCATAATCTTCATAATTCTGCAAAAATGACGATTTATATTGACTTTTTCATAAATTTAAGTAACTTATAGAAATTTTTTCAAATTCAATTTACTTGTTTTTGTCATAAAAACGAAAGATAATTAGTCTCAAAGCAGACTTAACGTAGGTAAATATTATTTTTTATATACGCTTTTCTTATATTCGCCTTCATGTCTGTTTGCATGTTTGTCTGTCTGTAATCAAATCTTGCGCGCTCGATTTCAGGCACTTTTTGACAGATATAAATTCTGACAATTGGCATAGACTTTGGTCTTGGATGACAATATAATAATCAGTTGTCATTTTGGTACCTGGACATCCAGGTCGATGATAATGGGTGTGAAAAGTCATCTCCGAGGAAGTATAAATGGGGAGGCTTTCTTTGGGTCAAGGCGAGTTTCTCGGGGGTTTTCAGGGTTGCTAAAACCGAATTTGAGATCAAACAATTGCCACAAAGTGATGCACGTTGTCCAGAATACGCATGGACGTCGTCTCCGAGGAAGTACAAGTGGGGAGGCTTTCTCTGGGTCGAGGTGGGTTCCCGGGGGATTTCAGGGCTGCTAAAACCTAATTCAAGGTTTGAAAGTGAATCTATAATGCATAATAATGATTTAGGATGAAGAGGTCGAACTGGAGTACCAAGTCGCCGATAACGGATGTACCTGAGTGTAATCTTCGAAAAGTCTGGTTGCAATGTAACTCTAAATGATAATGAAAACAATTTTAACTTAAAAATAGAAAATACAAAATTTTAAAAACATGCTTTAAAAATAAAATACAATAATTGAATAAATAGGCTAAAAAGTATAAAATAAATAAATTATCTTTTTTTAAATTTTTTAAATAATAGCGCTTATTACCTGTATATCGGAATGATGTTTGATGAAAAAATGTCAAAATTATTCACTAATTACAATAGTAATATGCTTTCTCGAAGTTAAATTTCGCTGGCATTATTCGAACGAAAAATTCATAAATTAGTAGGGATACTACCGCAAATTTATATGCGAGATGATTTGTATGAATGATCTTTATATATGGGTATCGACTACGAGTAAATCAACATATTTCATGGAACTTGCATGAATCTTAAACAATTGTTCTTTTAAAATCTTTTTATTTCCGAGTATTCTCCGACCTAATCAAACAACCTTAGAATCGAAATCTAAAAGAATCTCCAAGTTTCATTTGACATAGTCCCTGCAAATATCTGTAAACTTCATAATCGGTATGGAAAATTTCAAAATTCATTCATATAGACGATTTCCAGGTAGCCAGGATCACCTGGATATTGTGAGATGTCATCTCGGGAAACGTACATGTTATTAATAAATAATGGCTAAATTTCAAAAGATATTCTTGTAGACAATGTTTATCTTACTCGGAACATCCATGTTTGGCTAGATAACATTTGAAACAACTTCAAATTAGTTATTAAACTATAAGTTGAATTTCAAAAGTTTTAGCTGTAGATGATGTTTAAGTTGTCATTAACACCTAGGTATCCAAAGACGGCGATCGTGGGTACCACAGCATAATAAATAACTATTTTTTAAATATTGTCTACATCGATAAGGTAAAGTATGTATATATATATATATATATATATATATATATATATATATATATAAAGTTAAATATGTGTTTGTATGTGTGAGCGTGTGCGTGTGCGTATGAGTTGAAATTAAATGTTCCATATAAACTTGAATAAACCTGTGTGTGTACGTGCGATTCTACATGAAATGTCCCTTATGTATATATATATATATATATATATATATATGTTTATATCATGCTTGTAAGTCGACATGAAAAGTCCCACGTACATGAACGCGTGTGTGCATGCATGCGAATTGACATGAAACGTCTCATATATATAAACCTAAGGGTACTTAGATAGGTGTGTACAAGTTGTCATGAAATGTCCCATATATATATAGAAAAACCTGTGCTTGCGAGTACGTGCAGGTTGACATGAAATGTCCCATATATATATATATATATATAGAAACAAAAAAATTGCGGGTGAACGTGAGCAATTTGATATGAAATGGACCATATATACATATGCAAAAACCTGTCAGTAAGGTCGTACATGAGTTGACATGAAGAGTCGCATGTATATAAAAGCGTGTATGCATGAATGCAAATTGACATGAAACGTCGCATATATGTAAACCTGAAGGAACTCGGATATGTGTGTGAGAGTTGTCATGAAATGTTTCATGTATATAGAAAAGCCTGTGATTATAAGTACATACGAGTTGACATGAAATGTCCCATATATATATATATATATATATATATATATATATACATATATATATAATCCTGTGTGTGTGCATGCGCATTGGCATGAAATGTCCCATATATATAAACCTGTATGTGCGTGCGTTGAAATTTACAGGAAAAATCCCATGTATATCAACGTGTGTATGCATGAATGAAAATTGACTCGAAACGTCCCATGTATGAAAACCTGAGAACTCGGATAGGTGTGTGAGAGTTGTTATGAAATGTTCCATATATATAGATAAGCCTGTGATTATGAGTATGTACAAGTTGACATGAAATGTCCCATATATATATAGAAAAACCTGTGCTTGCGAGTACGTGCAGGTTGACATGAAATGTCCCATATATATATATATATATATATAGAAACAAAAAAATTGCGGGTGAACGTGAGCAATTTGATATGAAATGGACCATATATACATATGCAAAAACCTGTCAGTAAGGTCGTACATGAGTTGACATGAAGAGTCGCATGTATATAAAAGCGTGTATGCATGAATGCAAATTGACATAAAACGTCGCATATATGTAAACCTGAAGGAACTCGGATATGTGTGTGAGAGTTGTCATGAAATGTTTCATGTATATAGAAAAGCCTGTGATTATAAGTACATACGAGTTGACATGAAATGTCCCACATATATATATATATATATATATATATATATATATATATATATATATATATATATATATAATCCTGTGTGTGTGCATGTGCATTGGCATGAAATGTCCATGAAAAATCCCATGTATATCAACGTGTGTGTGCATGAATGAAAATTGACACGAAACGTCCCATGTATGAAAACCTGAGAACTCGGATAGGTGTGTGAGAGTTGTCATGAAATGTTCCATATATATAGATAAGCCTGTGATTATGAGTATGTACAAGTTGACATGAAATGTCCCATATATATATATATATATAATGCTGTGTGTGTGTATGTGTGCGTGCGCATTGGCATGAAATGTCCCATATATATAAACCTGTATGTGTGTGCGTTGAAATTTACATAAAAAATCCCATGTATATTAACGTGTGTGTGCATGAATGAAAATTGACATGAAACGTCCCATATATGCGAACCTGAAGGAACTCGGATAGGTATGTGAGAGTTGTCATGAAATGTTCCATATAAATAGAGAAGCCTGTGATCATGAGTACGTACGAGTTGACCCGAAATGTCCCATGTATATATATATATATATATATATATATATACATATATAATCCTGTGTGTGTGCATGCGCATTGGCATGAAATGTCCCATATATATAAACCTGTCTGTGGGTGCGTTCTAATTGACTTGGAATGTCCCACGTATGTATGCATGTATGTATGTATATATACATATATATATATATATATATATATATATATATATATATATATATATATATATATATATATCAACTTGTCTGTATGTGTGTGCGTTTGGGTCGACACGAAATGTTGCATATATATGAGCCCAGGTGCGTATGTATGTGCGCGTCCACATCTGTTTTTCTATATACATATATATGATAAAAATTCCTTTAAAACGTTTAATTAAAAGGAATTATGGAATTTTTAATTAAAGCCCTCGAATTCACAAATCATAATCATAACTGACGCTCTTTCAATTCACGATTACATTTTGATTTCTTAATTGAAATTTATTTAATTAAGGATTCCTTTTGATTTTGGAATTAAAGCCCTTTCAATTCACGATTAAATTTTGATTTCTTAATTGAAATTTATTCAATTAAGAATTCCTTTTGATTTTGGAATTAAAGCCCTTACAATTCACGATTACATTTTGATTTCTTAATTGAAATTTATTTAATTAAGGATTCCTTTTGATTTTGGAATTAAAGCCCTTTCAATTCACGATTAAATTTTGATTTCTTAATTGAAATTTATTTAATTAAGAATTTCTTTTGATTTTGTAATTAAAGCCCTTTCAATTCACGATTACATTTTGATTTCTTAATTAAAATTTATTAATTAAGAATTCCTTTTGATTTTTTAATTAAAGCCTTTTCAATTCACGATTAGATTTTGATTTGTTATTTAAAATATTTTTAATTATTAATTCAAAAGGAATTGTTAATTAAATAAAACTCTAATTACGAATTAAAAAAGGATTTGTGAATTAAAATTTATTTAAAGCCCAAAATGATTTAAATATTTGCAACCCTGGTTTTATATATAAGGAAAATGAAAAGATGAAATACCTATAAGCGACTTGCGAGCAATTGCGTTTTACATGTAATATAGCGTGCGTATGTACTACAAATATATATTACATTGATAAAATTAAATATTTTTTAAAATTTCATTTTATCGACAAAGTAAAAATTAAATCATAACGAGTAAATTTTTTGTTCCGATTATTTATTCATTTGATTCAAAGAAATGCATTATTTACACAAAATAATTTTTAATTCTTTTTATGAAATATTTTTATTTTAAAAAATTACATATTTCATGGATATATTACAATTAAATATTTGCATTGCAGCAATTGCAATTTTTTTTATTTAATTAAATTTTTTCCTCAGTGTAGTAGCTTTTAATAGATGTTTAAATAACGTTTGATTGAAAATCTTACAATTTCAATGGACATAATAAATTCTATAATCTTTTGCTTTGTCGGAAAAAATATATTCTATTAGTCATAAAACGGTCTAGTCCCTGTATAGAAATACTGAACCCCGTTTCCTACAATAATAGTTTGATTTTATATCAACAAAGTTTTTCTATAATTCTTCTAGGGAGTAGTTTTTTTATTTACTCTCCTAAACATGTTAAGTTTTTAGTTGTAATAGTTATTGGAAGAAAGTAAAAAATAATTATATATATTAGTCTATTTTAGTAATAGAGCATGAATCTATTCTATATACGATAGCATTTCATATTAAATTGAATTGAATTTCTTACCTTAGTTCTTTAAAGATGATAAATATCCAATAAATTTAGAACAAGTAGCTCATAAGAAATTGAATTTACAATAATGAATCTGCAGCGACTGTAGAAATATTATCACTAATTTACAAAACGACAGGTATTATGAAAAGCATAAATTATCTATTCATGTGTTACAATAAAAAAATTTTATGGATTTACAATAAAACCATGAGACTATATATATGGCTGATTCCATTCAGATTCATGCAGGCCGTCACTAATCGAATTTTTTTGTCCTTCTAAGTAATAAAAATACCTTCTATTATGTATATGAAGATAAAATTTACCTCGTAGAACGCTCAAAAAATTTTTTCTTTTTTACTACAGCAATTTTAGTGTTGGATGTAAAAACAAAAATTTTAAAATTGAAAATGAACCTGTACTTTTAAATGACTATAGCTCCGTCAATTTTTAACCTTTTTGTTCGTTTTTTAACGAAAATGTGCGGAATTCTGTCTAGTTTTAAATGCAATCTCGATTTTTGTGATACAATTAGATTTCACTAGATTATTTACGAAAAATTGAAAAAAAGCGATTTTTTTCAAACACGATTTTCTCAAAAACTATATTTTTTTTTTTTTATATTTTTATATGATTTTATACATAAAAAATACTAACTTTAAGGGTAGGTGAGAATATGCGATTTTGCCTTATTTTTTTTTAACAGATTTTTAAACGTTTTTTTTATATTTTCGATTTTAAAACATTGATATCATGGCACATCGTACTATTTTTCCAACTTTACGTGTTCTTACAATTATTTTTATGCTTTTATTTATCAATATATCAAAAATATCAACAATAATTTTTAAAATAAGCCCCGGATCGAATATTTTGATCAATTAGAACCAAAGTTATGACAATTTAAAGTTTAAAAAAGAAATGCTGAAAATTTTGAATTTTGAATTTGAATTTTGAATTTTGAAAAGATGAATTTTTTAAATACTAAAATATATTATTTGGTCATTTTCAATGAACAAATAATATGCGATACAATTAAGAAATGAACACTAATGAATTGGGAACTAATGTGAATAAAAAAATCCGAATTTGAATAAAATCTTTTAATTTACTTCTTGCCACTCATGTCTCGAAGTTTTGGCAGTGTATATTTGGTTTCGTTCACTTTTCCAACAGTGAATCTTTTAAATACCTTTAATTTCTTTTGCATTTCCTAACCATTCCATTTTTTTTATCTGTCGAAAAACTTCTAACTCATCCTTGTGGATAATAAGAATGTTAATCCACAGAGTATATTTTGACACATGAGAGGCGAAATTTTCAGCGTTTCTAATAAAATCTGCACTCTTCTTGGACAGATTATGCGTGGTAGCATAATGTTTAACTAAACCACCACAAGAATTGATATCTATTTTTAAAATGACTGGCAGCTTCATCGGAAATGGTTATGATTTCATCAAGATCTTGCGCAATATGTTTTTGTTTTAAGTTGTCGATAGTTAAATTTATAGCCATTAGGGCATGAGACAAATCATGTTTAATATCGTCAGAGATAGTGACATACTGACTGTTTTATCATTTCCAAAACAGCATACTGACGTAAATATTGATATTTGGTTTTTACTTTAATGATAGCTTCGAATTTTATTTTGAAGCAGAACTGTCCAATTTTCTGCAAAATCAACATGAATAACTAATTGGAAGTCATTATTTTTCGCTGAAAGTTTAACCTCTTTAATTGCTATACGTTGAATTTCTTTGACCAATTTATGAGCTCTCACAGTGAGAGCGCGCTCTCTTAACTCTATTAAGAAATTTTCAATTCTGCTAGTTTTATTCAGTAAATTTGATTTTTCCCAAACACCATAAATTATTTTTTCATAAAAATCTTCTTCTGTCAAAGAAATTATTTG
This sequence comes from Anastatus disparis, assembly GCA_017163975.1. Taxonomy (NCBI): domain Eukaryota; kingdom Metazoa; phylum Arthropoda; class Insecta; order Hymenoptera; family Eupelmidae; genus Anastatus; species Anastatus disparis. Next base: position 1,448,959 of record JAFFSR010000118.1, read on the forward strand.
TAAATCAATAGAATCTCCAATGGGACATTCTTTACATTCTCTTAGTACACATTTCATATCATCTTTTGAACAAAAAAGTGAAGAACATATTTTCAATTACAAATCTGCAATTTCTTGTTTATTCTCTTTTTTATAATTATTCAAAGCATCTAATATAAGTTTAAGATTCTCGCAGTAAACGCAAAGACACGAATCGGTGGGTGGATGTGATATAACCCACTCTGGTCTTAAAGCGTAGAATGATGATTTACCAATTTTTGTTTTCATTTCAGGATTTTCGTCTTTAAATAATTAATATATCTCTTATATACTTCCCGTAAGAAAGCGTTTGACTTTTTTAGTTTTTATACCATTTTCTTTGATAAATACTGTTTCGCTTTTATTTGCACTTTGACGAGAACAATTAAAATCATCATTCAGATAATAATCCTTTACTTTCATTAAAATTTCACTATCCAAAGAATGGCGACAATAGTTCTCAGACTGCTTGTAAATTTATTATTTACCAATGATCGTGCTTGATCAATCATATAAATAGTTACATTTGGTAAAACTGATAATAAATAATCTTTGGAAATATTACTTGGTATAATACTCAACAATCGCACTTACTCAAGAAAATTTGAACAATTATCTAATGCAATTTTAATATTCTCAATCCATTTATCATTTGTTTTACATTCATTATTCTCATTCAGTGCGAGCAAATCCGTTATATCGTAGACTTTCATCATTTTACTTGCTATTTGTGAATCAAATGCATCGTTTATTTGTTTTCTTTTTCGGAGAGCATAAGATTCTCGCATCTTGATATTGATACTTTGAGGCATTTTAATTGGTGAAATGTTTAATTTTAAATTACTTGAAGTCTCGTTAAGCTGTTTTACCACAGCCTCACTATAAATAAAATCTTCCGAAGATTGTTGACTGCTTGAAGTCGATGAAATAGGCGCATTTTTCACTTCATCTAATAATATTTTGTAACACGTAGGGCATACTTTAAATTCTCTAGAGAAAGAAGCATTTGAATACAAGCGCTTCAAAGACTCCGTTAGATCACCTAATTCTTTAACGAACTTTTGGAGCAATCATAAACAACTTTTTTGTGCCTTTCTTTTAAATCCTTGCACTTTATTTTAACAATCAGTGATGCCATTATTGATATTCTGTTCAATGACAGATAAAAGAAAATAATAATTTCTTAAACATCTTTATTTTTTATCTTCTTTTTCTTATATTTTTAAACACGTCAAGTCGTTAATGAGAATGCAAAGAACGAATCATCGCCACCTAGTGGTGACATGCGTCAACTCCCTACAAAATAAATTCAAATTCTAGGCGCGAAATTCGAACTAATAAAAAAATTATATTCTCCAACAAAAAAAATTTTTATTATCATAATGTACCATAAAAAGAGGATAAATGGTCATGTATTCTTTCTTCAAAATAACTTTTTTTTAAATTAAATAATTTATATCTTCAGATTTTAATTTTTAACGAAAATTGCGTTTCCTCAATGTAAATATCATATTTATTTAAACTTTCAGCATTTTTTTTTTAAACTTTAAATCGTCATAACCTTGGTTCTAATTGATCAAAATATTCGATCCGGGGTTTATTTTAAACATTATTGCTAACATTTTTGATATATTAATAAATAAAAGCATAAAAATAGTTGTAAGATCACGTAAAGTTGGAAAAATAGTACGATGCGCCATGGTATCAATGGTTTAAAATCGAAAATATAAAAAAAACGTTTAAAAATCTGTTAAAAAAAAATAAGTTAAAATCGCATATCCTCACCTACCCTAGAAGTTAGTATTTTTCATGTGTAAAATCATATAAAAATTAAAAAAAAAAAATAATACAGTTTTTGAGAAAATTGTGTTTGAAAAAAATCGCTTTTTTTTGGTTTTTCGTAAATAACTCAGTAAGCTTAAATTGTATTACAAAAATCGAGATTGCATTTAAAACTAGACAGAATTCCGCACATTTTCGTTAAAAAACGAACAAAAAGGTTGAAAATTGACGGAGCTATAGTCATTTAAAAGTAGAGGTTCATTTTCAATTTATGAATTTTCGTTTTTTACATCCAACACTAAAATTGCTGTAGTAAGAAAAAAAAAATTTTTTGAGCGTTCTACGAGGTAAATTTTATCTTCGTACACAGTGGAACCAAAAGACTAATATATATAATATATTTACTTATATATTTATAACACGTACATGAGTTTATATATATTTTTTTATATATATATATGGGACTGTTCCTGTCATAGTGCATGCACGCACTCACATGAGCTTATGAATATATGTATATACATATACATGGAATATTTTATGTCAATTGACATGCGCGCACACCCACATACACACACAGGTAATATATATATATATATATATATATATATATATATATATATATATATATATATATATATATATATATATATCTATTGGCCGTTTTATGACAATTTTTCCCATGTATATTAATATTTATTAAGAAAGTTTTGAAATCAATCAAGCAATCGTCGTATACTTTTGTATTTGATTCATTCTTTTTAAAATAATATTAAATTCATAAAAATATCATTACACTATCTTTTAATTTTTGAATGTAATAAAATTTCTTCAAAGCTTTTGAATATTATGTCTGTTATTTTTTGTTTTAAGTCATTATTCAAACTGATGAATACTATTTTATTATGTTATTATTACTTTTAAAAAAGTATATTTTAGGTGAGTTTAGTTATTAAACAGTATAGTATTTTATAGAACATTTTTTCTAAATATTTCTTTTTTTCTACTACATACATCATATTTTTTTTTTAATTTCAGTTCTGGAGAGTACTGAAACGAATTGAGTAATTATTATTAAGTTTATACCTTTTACTAGATTTATCTATAGTTTTTGCTTAAGAAAGTTTTGAAATCAATCAAGCAATCGTCGAGTACTTCTGTATTCAATTCATTCTTTTTAATAATATAAAATTCATGAAATATTTATAGTTTCAGCTAAAGAAAGTTTTGAAATCAATGAAGCAATCGTCGAGTACTTCTGTATTCAATTCTTACTTTTTAATAATATAAAATCCATAGAATGTTTAATTTATATTCTCTTTAATAGACGAATATTTGGAAAAACTTTGCCAAATAATTTTTGAAAAAAGGGATTATTGAGATGAAGATAGCGATGATAGTACACATCAAAATTGAAAAAAAAATGATATATCCGATCAACTTATTATTTTATTTATGAGTGAATATTACTACTTAAACATTGATGAACTATACTTGATCTTAGTGATATCTATTTTATTTTATTCCTGATGAAAGATTTACTTAATAAACAATTTCCGAAGCGATCGACTTCAAAGTTTCGGAATAATTTTCTATTTAATATGCTACGGTTGAAGACCAAAATTGTGCAATTTTATTTCTTAAAACTTGGCAGCAGAGCCATTAGCTTCTAACAACTTATATTTGAGAATTTGCTGCCATCAACTATAAAATTATTTATGCCTTTTTAAAACTTTCAGGGAAGATACCCATTTTAATTGTAATACTTTTAATAAAATAAAATTATGCATTCTCTATCTCATCACACTATCTTTTTATTTTCAAGTGCTGTAAAATATATTAAATTTTACTAAATATCTACAAAATAACTTGCCAGGCCCGTGGTTTGATATTTTGTTGGTGAAATGCTCAATGTATGTGAGTACTGCTTTATAATTGAATTGTTAGCTAATTCAAGTGTTTTGAATAATAAGTAAAAATATGAATCTATAAACCAATTGTGTACATGTACAATTTTCATCTGTCACAATATATATGTGAATTGACATAAAATATCCCATGTATATGTATATACATATATTCATAAGCCCATGTGAGTGCGTGCATGCACTATGACAGGAACAGTCCCATATATATATATATATATATATATATATATATATATATATATATATATATATAAAGAAAAATATATATAAACTCAAGTACGTGTGTCATGCATGTTAATTGACATGAAACGTCCCGTATATATAAATATACGTGTGTGCGCGCGCTTGTGAATTAACATTTAATATCCCATGTATATGTGTACACAGATATACACACACGTAAATATACGTATATATATATATATATTCATAAGCCCATTTGTATGCGTGCATGCGAATTGACAAAATGGTCCCATATATATAAATACAAATCTCAAGTACATGTTTACATGTGTTCGCGCGTTCGAGTTGACAAGAAATGTCTAATGTATGAAAACCGGTGTGTGCGTGTTGACATGATACGTCACATATATGTAAATCTAAGGGCACTCGGATAAGTGTGTTAGAGTTGTCATGAAATGTCCCACATATATAAACCTGTAAGGGCGTGGGTTATAATTGACGTGAAAAATCCTATGTAGATTAACGTGTGTGCATGCATGCGAATTGATATGAAATGTCCCATATGTATAAACCTGTGTCTGTGCGTGCGTTCGAGTTGACATGGAAAATTCCATGTTTATTAACGTGTGTGTGCATGCATGCGCAACGACATTGACTGTCCCATATATATATAAACCTGTGTGTGCGTGCATGCTAATCGACATGAAATATCCCATATATATATAAACCTGTATGTGCGTGCGTTCCAATTGACGTGAAAAATCTCATGTTTATTAAAGTCTGTGTGCATGCGTGCGAATTGACATGAAATGTCCCATATATATATATATATATATATATATATATATATATATATATATATATATATATATGTATAAACCTGTGTGTGTGCGTTCGAATTGACGTGAAAAATTCTATGTATATTAACGTGCATGTACATGCATGCGAATCGACATGAAATGTCCCACATATATAGAAAAGCCTGTGATTATGAGTACGTACGAGTTGACATAAAATGTCCCATGTATATATATATATATATATATATATATAATCCTGTGTGTGTGTTCGTGCGCATTGGCATGAAATGTCTCATATATATAAACCTGTATGTGCGTGCGTTCCAATTGACGAGAAAAATCCCATGTTTATTAAAGGCTGTGTGCATGCATGCGAATAGACATGAAATGTCCCATATATATAAACCTAAGGGTACTCGGATGGGTGTGTGCGCGTTGTCATGAAATGTACCACTTATATAGAAAACCTGTACTTATGAGTACGTGCTAGCCGACATGAAATGTCCCATGTATGTATGTATGTATGTATGTATGTATATACATATATATAAACCAAAAAATATACGGGTCTACGGGTGCAAGTTGACATGAAACGGACCATGTATATATATATATATATACATGGAGCCTACCCTATATATATATATATATATATATATATATATATATATATATATATATATATATACATAACATATGTATCAATGCGCATATACCATGAACATTAAAATATATTATAAAGCATCTATATTCGTTGATACTGCGCATTTCCGGTTGCGCAGTTTATGCTGGCTGAAAACGATGAAGAAGAAAAAAAATAACGAGAATACGACATTTCGAAATTTCAATCTGCATTTTCTCGTGATTGAGTGAACCGATTGTAATCAATTTTTTTTTTTTATTAAAGATAATGAAAATCTTTAAATATTATTAATTGTATTTTTGTGTATGTATCAATGTATTTTTATGGGATTCGATTTTTAAATTTTTGAAACTCTATTTTAAAGTATAAGAGGAGCGCCTCGACGTTTTTGTATTCGTACCTTAACTCGCCGTCGAGGCGCTACCGCGCCTCTTGATATTCTAATGACTCTATATACGCGATTATATAAATATGCTGTATACCTAAAGATAAACTCTTTTATTATTGTTTACATATCGAAGGATTGATAATTGACGAATTTGAAGAGAATGTAAAAGTTCATTTATTCCGCTTTAAATACACTCCTATACGGAGTAAAATGGTGTAACAGACATGTGAATATTGTTTATAATAAAAATTACTATATTGAATATTAAAAGTGGGACATTTCTAAGTTGTAAGGAAAATTGTCATTTTACATAAGAAAAATTGCCATGTTACATAGTAAAATTTATCAAAGTAGATACGTAGAAATAAATTTTATTCGTTTATTATTTTTTGAATCCGAAACTACTGTTATAAATCGAATAAATTTAATTTTTTAATTATTTAATTTTTATTATATCAAAATCGACTTGGGAAATAATGTTACCTAACCCGTGATCGAACCGGCTACCTCAGGGATACGAGACGTGAACGTTACCGACTGTGCCATCATGAAATTTTACAGGCTTAACTACGAATCGTCATCATATGTTATAGAGTTACTTTGAATTCAGTAGTAAATTTTGAGGTTGGAATTAAATTTAAAAATCATCGACTCAATATTATTATTCTAAAAAGTAAAATTTATTATATGTGTAATAATATTTACTATATGCATAATAAAATTTATTATTTTTACAACTTTAATTCTAAATTTTGTATCAAATATTTTTATACTCTCATACGAAATTTTACTATAATATAATAAACTTTTCCAGCCGAATTTTAAGATTTAACCCTTTTTAGCCGAATTTGAAGATGGGAGCTTCTTCGAGGCAAGTAGCGATATAACCCTTTTTAACTTAATTTTGAAATTGAACCTCTTTCGCGGTAGGTACCGATATAAGGATTGAAAAAGAATTTTCTTTAATTAAGCTTAAGCTTCCGTTGATTTTACAGCAATTCCGAACCCAATATGCTAAAACAAAAACGGGTCTTGACAGAGTTCATACCTGTAGCTTGAAAAAAATCTTCAACCATTCATATTTTCGTTGTTAGAGCACGTAGAGACTTCTATAAACTCTTAAATCGAAGGTCTTGAATAGTACTATAACAACTCAATACCACTCAAAGTGTGAATGACTGTGGAAATTTTTTACAGCTGCGAAATTATTAAAATAATTTAAAATAAAATACCACACAAACTTCAAATAAAAAAATATGAGTGAGAAAAAGTGTTGAGCCTTTTTCTAACAACGAATTTGGATTCCGCGGTGTAAAATCTATAAAAAATTCCTATAAAAAGTAGAAAAAATTTTTTTTTCTGAGGTATCCAGCAATAAAAGCATTTTTTTTGACAAAAAATTCATGTTTTGACCACGTTTTTTTGGGGTGAATATCATTGTTATCTAATGGGACTATTTTTCCCTCATTGGCATCTTCATTACCTTCAATTTCCATTTTGGTTTATGTCTCTATCTTATTCCTATCGAGAGTTCTACGATTTTGGCTGCATTTTAGATCTATTTATATTATCTTCTCTCTATATTATTAGAAGTATATCGCCGCTGTCGTCGCTATCGATATATCATAACATATAAGTTTAAGATTAATAATAGATGAAAAATAGGTAATATTATCTTTTTTACAATCAGCTAATTATCCTGTAATCATTGTGAAGTTTGATCATATAAAATAATTATTAATTTTATGATTTCATTTAAAGTTTAGGGTTGAAAATATCATTTTGGAAAAGGTCAATTGAAGTATAATTACCAAATGATTAAATTTAAATTTTGTTAAATCAAAATCAAACATTCGAATATAGTCTTAATAAATTTAATTCTATTTTTATTTAATTTTGTAAAAGAACACCAACATAACAGTTTTCCAAATTTTTTATCTTAAATCCAAAAATGTTTTAAATATCTCTTTATTATTGCCTTACATTTTAAAACATCGATAAAAAAACGAGAAAAAACAATGTTAGATTGATAGATTTATAGACTATTTTTTAATTTATTATGTTACAGTCAACATTAGTATTTTTTTATTTAATAATCTACGTATAAAAATAATAGATATTTTTTCTGCGAATATATTTTTAGAAATTCGTGTAGATAAATAGATTTATTAAAAGATCATTAAAGATTTACCTAAAGAAAACTTTTGAACAGTTAAAACTAGAAAAAAATACCTCGCTCCTAACGTCGCTCGGTTGAATTTTATATATTATATTAGTATATATCAATTAGCCAATTTTAAAATGAAAAAGAATTGCTGCAACTTATGAATTTTGATATTGTAGTTTTGTAATGAATCAAATTTTTATATTTTTATAAAAAAGATTTATTAAAGTTACAATATGCATAAAAATTGTTTAAATACAAATTATATCATGATGAATTAAGAATTTGTTCTACTAAATTGCATTTGAATTAATGAAAAAATATGATAGGGATTCGTTATTTTTAATCACGGGTTTTAATCATAGACCATAAAATAATCGAAAACAGTATTTGACGTTTACTAGAACTAACAACTGCACGGAGAAAGAAAAGTATTGTTGAAATAGGCTCTAAATATAGTATATCTAATTTATATACTAAGGTATTTGATAAAAAAGTGACGATATAATTTCAATTAATACTATAGCTTGAATTTTAGGGACTAATATTGGTACTATTATATTATAAAGTAAGAGCATAAATTTTTGATGCTTGGTATCTTTTTTTGTTACTAAGACTGACATTTCACCTGGTCGATTCGAGGGTAATATTTCGCAGAAAATGTGATTGTTGATCTCTTTTCGTGCAGCTTTTCCTATTAATAAAATTAAAAATTATTAAGTATAGAATTATTCATATAATATATAACACTTTTAAATTACTAATAATTAATATTGCAATTCGTGATTCATATTCCGTTTTAAAATAGTTGCTTAAGTTTTAAATTAATTATTAGTAATTTAAAATTGATATATATATATATATATATAATAAATATATATTATATATATATTTATTATATGATTTACATTATATTTATCAACTGTTAAAAATTGTTATACAATTTAATGGGTTTTACGTTAATAGGTATTAATTATATCGAAGTTCCTCGCTCCTAACGTCGCTTGGTTGAATTTTTTTAATTATATTATTATGTATAAATGACTAATTATGAGTATATAAGAATTAATTAATTCAAGTTAATTTTGAGTACTGAATAAAATTAAAAATAATTCGATTAAACATAATATAAAAATATATGTACAAATGTGCTTAAAGTAAAAAAGTGTATAAGTTATTCCATCAAGTGACTATTTCTCACTCTACTTCCATAAGAAGAACAAAGATAGTACAATATTTGATATAAATAAACTGAAAACTAGAAACTGAGTAACAACTTTAATTTCCAGACCTTAACATATGACCATGAATTTAAATTATAAAATTAATTTTTACGTGAAACATGCTTAAAAAAATTTTATGTTCATTTCTAATAAAAATATCTTCACAAATGTTTTATATATATATATATATGAAATACGAAATTTAAATAGGAAAAACCATAAGATTAAAATACACATTTTTGGTTAATTTTAAATTTGAATATTTCAGATTAATAAAATAACTATTTGCAATTACTTAACAATCTTTTTTGCATCTAATATAAAATTTTAATGAGATACAAATATTACAGAGTGTATGTATCACAAGTAAGGTTTGCATATCATAAATATTATAATTTTTAGAAAATTCTTGATATTAATAGATTATTAATTAAAAAATTTAAATATTTTTTCATTGATTACAAGTAACTTTTTAAATATAATTAAAATAATACTATAAATATCAATTTAATAACATTTTCATAAAAATCAATTTAAACGCTATAATTATTAAAATAAACATTTTTATTTAATTTCCACATAGCGCGAAAGATTCGGGAAGCTTTCATCGAAAGGTTCGAGGAAGATTCCAATGTAAGCTTTACGGAAGGTTCAGGGAAGCTTACATGTAATATTCCATGAGGGCTAAATGGAACATTACAAAATAGCTTCCAGTAAGCTTCCGAAAAGTTATATCCAAATGAAATTTGGAAGATTACTTTACATCTTGCAGAAAGCTTGCAGTAACATTTTGCGAAAGATTCTATTTAAACTTCCTGCAGCCTTTCACAGAATATTACAGGAAGGATATATTAATGTTCCCAGAAAGTTATTGTAAAGTTTCAGAAAAAAAATACATTAGCTTGTAGTAAATATCATGAAAATTATTCAGTTGCATTTTTAAATTAATCTATTCCTTTGTTCATAAGAATTTTGTATTTCTGGTACGAAATCGAACAATTTTAATATATATCACTGGACTCCAACATTTTAAATAACTGACGAATGAATTTATTTGAAAATTTAATAGAATAATCTTCATAGTACATACTATAAGCAAATGCATTTTTTTTCTAAAATTTCACAATAAAATGAAAAGTCAGGCAATATTTATCAGTACAGGTGTAGTATCTGCCTTACATTAATTTAATTTTATAGATTAAAAATATTGTCTCTTTTCTTATTAAATTAATGTCTCATATTCTTTTTAATTTACAAAATTCATAGCAGATTATTTAAATATAAAATATAAGATTGAAAATTTTTTATAATTGTGTATAACTTTCGATAAAGAATTTTTATTATAATTGATTTTAATTAATGAATAAGAACACGAAAAATATGTTTTTTTTTAAGAGAAAGTCGTTAATTTAATAGAAGTTTATAAATTAAATAAATTGATTACAAAATCTAAATTTCTTTACAATGTTTTAAGCACATGAATTTTATCAGATAAAAGATTTTTCCTCAAAAAAGCATAACTAACTAAAAATTAATAGTGATAAAAAATTTCTACCCAAAGCTACATAATTATAAAAATTAATTCATTTGACTTGTAATCTGCTTTTTCCGTATTTATATTATAATCTCCCATTAATATTATAATTTAAAAATATAGTCCATCTTTGTTAAATTAATGTACAAAGATAATATAAAAAATAAATATCGAATTATAAAAAATATTAATATAAAAAATTAATATCAGATTATTATATGAATACGAATAAAAGAAATTACAAAGTAAATGATTAAAAGTTTTTATAATTGTATAACTTTAGATAAAAAATTTCTTTTAATATCAATTTAAGTTAGTAAATAAGCATACAAAACATTTTGTTGCTTTTTTAAAGAAAAGTCTTTAATTGAATAATGAGGATATGTTTGTGATACTAATAACTTAATACTTTATGTAAATATAAGAAGCTTAAACGCAAATTTTGAAAGGTTACAAATGTTAGTTGAGGGTTTGGTGACTAAGCCGAATATAATTGTATGTGCAGAGACATGGAATCTTGAACATTATAAATACTATGGGATAAATAAGTACAGAACATACTACAATAATAGTAGATTAAATAAGGCAGATGGTGTGGTTATGTATATTAGTAAAAACTTGTGTGAGACAACTAGTACAGAGAATTATGGTAAACTAAGTATAATTAATACTAAAATCAAAATGCAAGATAACGAAAATATAGAAATAAGCGGAATATACAGATCACATGACTTACATAAAACAGAATTTATATTAAATTTAGAAAGATTCTTAAAAACAAAGAAAAATATTAAAAATCATTATATTATTGGGGATTTTAACATCGATATCTTGGAGCAGGACTGTCTCAGTCTTGATTTCCTAAATAATTTCTTAGAAAAAGGACACATACCTCACTTTAATGGTATAACAAGGCCAAAAGATAACAATTCTGAAGGTTCTTGCATAGATAATGTTTTTATTAAAACAGATGGTAAAAATATTAAATCATACAAATTAAGTCTGGATTTTACAGATCATTTTCCATTAATAGTCACGACTGAAAATATATGTTCTAAAGAAATTATATTATAAATTAAAAAATATTGTAAAATCAAAGAACTGGGAATTAATCAAGACTGAGACAAATCCTGATTTAGCTATTAAAATGATAATTAGCGAAATTCAGAATTGTATGAACTTGGCAATAAAGAGTAATAAAAGTAATGATAAAAATAAACCAAGAAAATCTTGGATTACAAAGGAATTATAAAATCATGTAATACAAAAGATAATCTATATAAACAATGGAAAAAAAATCCAAACAACGAAATCTTAAAACAAGATTTCAAAAACCATACGAAAATTTTGAATAATTTAATTAAAGAAGCAAAAATAATATATGAAAGAAAAATAGTTGGAAAAAAATAAAAATGATACAAAAAATATATGGAAGTATGTACATGATAAATTAGGTAATAAAAAAAGAAAAAATAACATAAAATATTTGCGTGATGAAAATAACAAAATTATAAATGACAATAAAGAAATGGCCAATTAAATAAATAAATATTATAGTGAAATAGGAGAAAAAATAAGCCAAAAAATCGAACAACCTAAAGAAAAAATAATACTGCCACCAATGGTCTTAAACACAATTTATTTAAGACCTACAAACTATTTTGAAGTACATAAGATAATACATAGGTTAAAGGATAAGTCTGGTGCAGTTTGTAAGGGTGGTTTTTATTCGAGATATTATAAATATATCTAATTAAATACAAAATAATAATCGGCTTATAATTCCCAAATTCTGAGATTTACCAACCTACAAAATTAATAATAATAATTTAACCAGGGAATTAAATACTCTATCTGTAATATTCTAATCAATTATAAGGTCACTTCAATAAATAAGTTAACAAACATCCAATTATAGGGAGCAAAACTCACTAAATAGACTTTAATTAATTTAATTAAAAGAATATAGGTTAAGTTATGGACGATTTCTCTAGATTAAGTTAAAATAATAATAAGATATAGAAAATCAATTAAAATATACTAAATTACAGAAAAGAAAATTATTAATTTAAGCAATAATAATAATCAGAATCTCTTTAATATTAAAACAAAAGTGAGTAATGGAGCAACACGTGCTCAATATATGTTAGGTTATGTAAGGGTGGGGCTAGAACAGCAGTGCGTATCCCAGATTACGCAATTCTCCAATTGGTGGCACTAGTATTGTCTTTCCTCGGAGTCTTTCTCTCTTTAATCTTCAGCAGGCGCTTTATAGAAGCGAGGTTATAACAACTTAATATATATTTCGTATATATATAAATCTTCAGAAATTGAATTAATATGACCTTTGATTTGTAATATGTTTAAAATTATTTGCTTTTGATAGTTTGTTACCTTCACAATTATAAGAAATCTTATTATAAATCAAAGGAAAGTGGTTAAAAAAAATTTGTTTATAAAGAATTTATCAAACCGCTATTTATTATTAATCTCTCACAAAGTTAAAATTTCTACCACTAAAATGAATCTTTAATTGATACTAATTTAACAAGAAATAGGTAATTTTATAGACTCAGTAAGACAAAAGTCCAGTAAAAGAAAACTTAAAAAGAAAACAAAGAAAGTTTCTATAATTAGTTATAAACTATTATTTTTAGATTATAAATAATTGAGGTTGTCTTTTCAATTCAATATACTTCAAATAAAAAAAAAAATAGTCAGCTTTATAGAATTTTTACTCACTAGCTTACCAAACTATTTCTTATGCTTAGATATTTCAGTTTAGGACTACGAAATAAAATCTCACGGTTAATTTTCACTATTTAATTTAATAACAAATTCTTCTCAATAATTAAGTAGAACAACAATTTAAATTTTCACTAATTCACAATGATGCCACGAATTACTTTTAGGTTAGAGACCCACGTGGCTATTTATATAGCCTGCCGTGATCTCTCCGCAAGGAATTTTATATATTACAATAAGAGTACAATTTTTAGTACTTTCTAATTTCGTAATTGTTAATTATTAGTAACAAATTCAACTAGTTTACACGTTGCTAATAACTCGCCACGAGAGAGAGAGAATTTGTATTTCTTTTTTTTTTCACTTCGCGCACTATCACTTTTTCTTTCTTTTTGTTACAATTTTTTTTAAAAAAAAACTAAATTTAATACAAATTATACCTGTTTTTGTCCGTTGCTACGCTCGACCTCGGCCATTATCCTATTTTATCCCAATAGAAGAAGCAACGACAACAATCCAACAAAAAAAAATCTATGAGGATCGACTCCGCAAAATGGCCGGCAATCTGTGTTATAGACCCTCTATGCTAATGGCTATTGTTGGCGGTTGGTTCTAACCCACACTCGACCGAATATTTTTTTTCAATAAAAGAAAAATTAACAAAAAAAAATAATCCTTAACCGTTGGCAATAACAAAGAAAAGAAATTCAACAATAATAATTAACAACCAAAAGAAACTTTACTAAATAACAATGAAAAGTTTAGATTTAAAGAAAAAAGTATTAGCGTATGACTATGCAACAGGGCTACCGAAACGATAATGAGGCACGAAGAAGAAGGAAGCGCACGCTGAGCATCAGTGGCTTCTTCTTCTCTATTGCTCTCTTTATTACTCTCGTTGTTTCCTATTTGATATCTCTTTCTATTTCGCGACTCACTAATCAAATAAGGTTCTTTTATCATTTTATTCTGGCGTAATTTACTACTCGCTAGTCAAATTACATGTTACTTCCTATTACTAGTGTAGTATTAGTGTGTTTTACAGGTTACGCCATCTGCGCGCTTAATTTGATTACATTATTTCTTATTTTCTTTATGAATAATTAATGCGTTACTTCATTACAATAAAGAGTTTCCTTTTTCATCAAATAACATAAACAAACATTAGTTAATAATATAAACAGTAATTTCTTGTTATTCATTATTTTAGGCTCGCTTGAGTCTTTATTCTGTTAACGATTTTCATTTTTAACTATTTCGTATAATTACACAGTTATTTTATTTATTTGTACTGTAGCGCCATCTATAAAAATATACTAAAATGTCGTAACAACAAGTAAATAGAAATTATTATTTAAATTATATTTGAATATCTTTAGATTTTGCGCGCCACCTATAATATGACTCATTTCAGTTCTTATCTATTAATCTAGCATCTCTTTTTATTATAATTAAGTTTTTTATATCTGTACGCTATCTTTTTACCATATGCGTTTATCCTACTTTATCGACTTTCATTATTCTATCAGTGTATTCCTATATCTCTCTCTTTCTATTTTTTTTTAACTAATTCTACGCGAGCGCCACAACAGCGAGCACGTGTTCGTATATTGTTTGTGCCGTCGGCGCCGCTTAGCCGCCTCCTAGGCGTTTGGTGGTGCGAGTCGTCTGCTCGGGGCTGCCGTCGCGTCTCGTGAGTGAAGTGCTTACAACCATGTGTGTGTGTGTGCCTTGGTTTGTGGTAGTGAGTGTCCCCACCTGGCCTAACCTCCAAAGCACGGTCTCACGTGTTACTGGTTGACAGGTGTAAGCATCAGCACCGGGAACAACAAAAATCAACAACCAGGTGGATTAATACCCTGGGTTTTAGTGGCGTGTTCCTGGTGTGCATGTGTATGCAGCGTGTACGTATGCGGTAAGGTAGTTATCATTTTCTTTATATTAAGTTTTAAAGGGGGTAGAGAGAGCGAGAAGATAGTCTTCGAGTGAGAGAGAAGATGTGAATGTAAACACCTTCTATCTCTCATTCAGACAAGAAGACTTTATTGAAAGCAAAAAAAAATTCTATAAAAAACCGCGTTACAAACACCCCCCCCCCCTTAAATCGGGACATCCCCGATGTACCGCATTTCGACGCTACACACAATGAACCAGGATCCGCTATTTTATATATATATATATATTTTTTTGATTCATTTTATACATGCATATTTTGGTTATTTTATTTTTTTAACCTAATCGTTATTATATAGGACGTCACAATTTACCTCTTACCCTTCACCTACTATTTCACATTGATATTAAACTTCTAAAACACTCACTACATATCATTGTCCTATGAGCTTATACCTCTTCAATTCCTCTATTACCAACCCCCTCTCTTCTTAATCCTCACAACCAATTTTTCTCCATTATTAATTCTATTTTTCCTCCTCCTTTATCTTCATTTTATTCTTTACTCTTCTCCGCTAATACCGCTATCTCCACAACTCCGCTATTTCGCTAATGTAGGCGACTTAGCGTCTAGGTCTACGGTCAGACCTTGGCTCTTCCTCCAAAACCGCCCGGAGGAGTGTATTCCTATTATCCTCCGGAAGGTTTTGAAGGCGCTTCACCAGTCTGACCGCTTCTCCCAGGCGTTCTAGCGCTGTACTTCTTGGGGGATTTACGTGGGTCTTCCTTGTCCTTCGAGAGGGGTAAGGGGCCGCCTCTTCTCGGACCCGGTGGTTTTCTCGACGATGGAGAGACCTGCTGCGTAATCCCCTAATACTTCTACCATTAAAGGCTCTATTAGATCCAGCGTTGCGAGAGGTTCGTTCGTTGGGTCTGGAGTGTTCTTCTCTCCTTCCTCCCCGTATACCCAAGTCCGTGCTCCGTACCTCTCGTCGGGTTCCAGGACCGAAGGTATGAGCCACGTAGGACCGGTGCTCGCTGCTTCATCGGGGATAGGAGTTGAGGTTAACTCCTCTCCTTCCACAGTTGAAGCAGTGTGCAACCTCCAATGGCCGTGGACACTCCCTTGATCGGTGTCCGGAACGCCAGCACGAGAAGCAGGCACCGTGAGGTAGATCAACGGTGGGGTCAGTGGGAATCGCCGTCAGATTCCCAAACATGATGCCCTTGCGAATCGCCGGGGATCTAGGAGTATCTTCGATCGGAGGATTCGGTGGGGCATAGGGAAGGGAGGGCTCAGCTCGAACCAACTGAGCCATAGGGAGGGGGAGTGCACAGAGAGGTCGAGGTGGCAGTGCTACTGATGATTCTAAGTCATCAGGATGTAGCTGCCTCCTAGTCTCTCCAGCTGCTCTCCTCCTTCTGGCTCTATGGCGTCGGGCAGATCTCCCAGTTCCTTCCCCTGGGTTACTCCGGGAATTCTCCGATCGAGGAATCTCTCTTGATATAGGGAAAACTAAGTCTTCCGTCTCCATACTCTCCGGTAGATCCCAGGCTTGAGGTTGCGTGTTAATCAACACCTCAGCGGAGACCACCGGAACGTATGGCGACGGTAGCGCAGAAGACCCATTCATGGGGTGGACTATGGCAGGGGTGGGGGCCCTAGTGGACCTCCTTTCTTCGTCAGAGTCCTCCACGATCTGGAGTCTCGCATTAGTTCATGTATGTGGAACCACTATGGTCTTTGGCCTATCTTCTTTCGGTGGTTCGATCAGGACAACAGCAGCTACCTCTACCATTTCGTCAATCGGCTCAGGTTCTTTAGGCCGACGCAGAGCTGGCACCGGCGTACCTGGTGTCCGGTGCTCTTGCTTCTGGGCCCTTCGCTTTGCTATTTGAGCCTTGAGGTATTCGGCTATTTGTTGTGGATTATCCTCATCCAGATCTTCCAAATCTAGCGCCGCCATCCTTGCTTCCGCCACCGCCAACCTTCTTTCTCTTGTTTCTCTTTCCTTTGCTTCATTTTCTGCAGCTATCTTTTTCAACATCTCCATTTCGGCCTGCGCTATGATTCGCTGCCTCTCTGCTTCAATTTTCATTTCTTCGGCTCTTTGAGCCTCTTCTACTTCTCTTTGTCTAAGCAAAGAGTCCTGCCTTTCTTGGGCCAACCTCCGTTCTTCCGCCTCTACTTCTTCAGCCGGGTTAGGGCGAGGAGCAGGCGTCGAATGTTGGTTGGTCGGAGAAAGTGGCCTCTCTACCGACATCTCTTCCCCTGGTTCTTCGGATGACCGACGAAACTTTTTCAGAGCCGCGTTCCTTCTCTCCTCTTCCTCTACCTCGTCTGCCCAATTAAGGTGAGGTGAGGGAACGGAGTCAAGAATCCCGTCTCCGATGGTTCCGCCTGCGTCATCACCGCAGATATCTATCAGCATGGCCGTTTCTTCTGGTGTTGATGTGGTTGTTATTGAGGGGGTGGTACGTGGTGGTATGGAGTCCATGTCCTCACTTAACAATCGAGCTTCCTCCTCCGCACTCATCTCATCCTCCGGAGCCTCCTCCACCTCACTCAACCCTTCGTTGTAAGGTGGTGGGGTCGGGCCATCTAACTCGATGAGATTAGTGCTTGGAGGGCTCGATGTTATGTCCATGGACCCTGGTGCGCCATTGCCTGGAGCATCCTAGCCACCAAACTCTTTGTTAACCACTAATTTATCTTATATGTATATATATTTTTATGATAGATTCGCCAATTTTTATCCTAAACTAATTTTTATTTTTAGGGTTTGGGTTGGTTGAAGGGTAACGCGGGGGAATATATCTCTTCAATTGCGACACGTGTGCTTTCGCGCATTGCTTGTTTGACCCGACTTCGATTTCGTAAACGCACGGAGAAAGAACCGCCACGATTTTATACGGACCGTCGTACTTGGGAGCGAGCTTCGCTGAGAATCGTTGCGCCGCATTTGATAGAGGGTGCGTTCTTCGCATCACCTCATCGCCAACGCTAAATTGGACATCTCTTCTTCCTTTGTTATATATTCTTCCTTGAGAGCGCGGTGGCGTAATGGATAGAGCTCTTGCCTTCAACGCGGAGGGCATGGGTTCGAATCCTGGCCAGGTACCTCTAACTTTTTTTCAAAAGAAAATTTGTGTATGTGCCATTTATATCGCGACTCTTAAAAAATCCGACCTCATTGAGTATTGGTTGATTGTTGGTCACAAAAGTGGGTTGCCATCCATCGGTAGTCAAAGCTTTCGGTATGGTGGGTCTGACAGTCTAGCCTGATGTAATGTGTTAAACGGTTCCGGGCTGGACTCCCTCGACTTCACCATGGAAAAAGGTTAATCATATAGAGGACAATATCCTTTATATATTAATCTTTTTTTTTTTAAAATAAAAAAAAAAAAAAATATATTCTTCCTTGTTTTTCCTTCGCTTCGTCAATAAATTTCGCTACCAAATCTCTTAGTGCATCCAATCTTTTCATTCTGTCTAACCATGCTTCTGGGTCTACCTTGTATATTAAACCCGGTTTTTCGACTTCTCTTCGGAGACTTTTTACTGGTTGAGGATGTCTACCATAATTAAGAAAAGCTGGTGATACCTTGGTTGATGCCTGAGTAGCAGTGTTTACAGCATGGCGAAATTCATGTATGTGTTGGTCCCAGTCTCTATGGTCTTGTTTCACAAAGGTGGCAATCATCGTTTTTAATGTTCTGTTACTTCTTTCAACTGGGTTAGCCTGTGGATGGTATGGCGATGTTGTAACATGTTTGACTCCATATTCTGTTAATACCTTATCTAAGAACTTATTATCAAATTCCTTTCCGTTATCTGTTAGAAAATATTCTGGAGTCTCCCATCTGAATAAAATAAGTTCTTCAAATGCTGCTGCTACCGCTTTACCATCTGCGTTTCGTATAGGTTTTAATTCAATCCACCTTGTGAATAGGTCCTGAAACACTATCACATACTTGAATTGTTTCTTGCTTGGAGGAAATTCCATTAGGTCAGCTGCTACTACTGCCCATGGTCTATCTACCACTCGCTTTCCTATTAATCCTTGTGGACCTTGTTGTGATATTTTATACTTTTGACATTCTACACAACTATTTACGAAGTGAGTAACATCGTAGTATAAGCC
Organism: Anastatus disparis; assembly: GCA_017163975.1. NCBI lineage: Eukaryota > Metazoa > Arthropoda > Insecta > Hymenoptera > Eupelmidae > Anastatus > Anastatus disparis. Next base: position 1,468,405 of record JAFFSR010000118.1, read on the forward strand.
TCTCCAGTAATATTCTCTTGCTATTCTATCGTAGGTTTTTTCTATTCCTAGATGTCCGGTTGAAGGTTCGCAATGAGCATCTTTTAACACTCTGTCGCGTTGCTCCATAGGTACGACTAACCTCCAATTTTCTTCTCTATTGGTTATAGGATCTAACAGAGGGTCAGTGCGAAATCTATATAGTAAGCCGTCTTCAACCTTCCAACCTTGATACTTTCTTGGAAATTTTTCTACTTCTACCATTTTCTTGGTATATTCTTCATCTTTGATCTCTTTAAATGCTGCTATGGCTTCTTCTTCGGGGTCATACATTCGTGATAGAGCATCTGGAAATTGGTGAGCTGATCCTCTTCTATGAACTATTTCAAAGTCCCATTGTTGGATTTCTAGTGCCCATCTTGCTAATCTTCCAGTTGGTTCTTTCATCTTCATCAACCATTTTAAGGCGCTATGATCTGTTATAACCCGGAATTTGTATCCTTCGAGATATGGTCTCAATTTCTTCATGGCCCATATAAGTGATAAGCACTCTTTCTCAGTGGTGCTATAGTTGCGCTCAGGAGCAGTCAAGCTACGGCTTACATATACTATAGGATGTTCGCCATCTTCGTGTTCTTGGGTAAGTACAGCTCCAACTGTGAAGTTACTAGCATCGCACTGAATAGTGAAAGGTTTTAAGAAATCAGGTCTCGCTAATACTGGAGCCATAGTCAATGCCTTCTTTAATTGTTGAAATGCTTCTTCTTGTTCTTCTGTCCATTCCCATTCTTTAGATTTCTTTAAAAGTCTTAGCAAAGGTACCTTTTTCTCTGAATCTCCTTCGATGAACCTGGAGTACCATCCAACCATACCTAGGAACCTACGTAATTCTTTTACGTTTCTTGGAGCTGGGTAGTTCATCACTGGTGCAATCTTATCGGGATCTGGTCTAAGTCCTTCACTGTCTAGTAGAAATCCTAGATATTTAACCCTTGTACTACAAAATTCACATTTTTCTCTATTTACTGTTAATCCAGCTTCGGCTATTTTCTTTAATACTTCTTCTAACCATTTAAGATGTTCCTCAAAAGTCTTGGTGGCAATTATTATGTCATCTTAGTATCCAAATATATGCGGGTCATATTCTGGACCAAACAGAGAGTCGATTAATCTTTGAAAAGTCATTGGTGAGTTAGTCAGACCAAACGGGAGACGACGAAATTGCCATAGTCCAGATCCTGGTACGCTAAATGCCGTATATTTCCTACTTGATTCTTCTACCATAACCTGAAAATAGGCTGACTTCAAGTCTATCTTAGATAAATACCGAGCTTCTCGTAGTTTGTCCAAAATTGTGTCCATATTTGGTAGAGGATATGCATCTTTCTTCGTTACTTTATTCAAGTCTCTGTAATCCACGCAGAAGCGATAACTGCCATCTGGTTTTCGTACCATTACAGGTGCACTGCTATAGTCGCCTGCTGATGGTTCGATAATTCCTTCGGTCAACATCTTTCTTACTTCTGCTTGAGCAATCGCTAACATCATTGGAGACATCCTACGTGGCCTATGTTTAATAGGTTCTTGGTTGGCTACCTCTATACGATGTTCTATTAATTTCGTTAGTCCAAGAGAAGTTGAATTTGTTGGGAGATATTTTTCTATTAATTTTCCTACTTTTCTCTTTTCATCATCTGTTATTTCTGCTATTCCGGCACATTCTGCATGAATTATCGTATCTTCATCATCGTTTTGATTAAAACTTCTCCATTCACCTTCTTTTACTCTCCATAATCCTCTTCCTAGACGAGCATCGCAGTCGAATTTTTGGCAGAAATCCACTCCCAACACTATATCCTGATCCAAGTTATCGATAGCTTTTACTGGTAATAAGTCAACTACGCCATCTATATCCAAACTAAGCTGAAGTACTCCTACTACCTTCGAAATTTTTCCTGTTACGGTTTTAATCAGTGTATTATTTTCCTTCAATCTGTCTTGGAACTGTTCATAGATGCGAGGACCAACCAATGATACCATTGCTCCTGGGTCAAATAATGCCTTAAATGGTTTTCCAGCTAGAATAATTCGAAGAAAATTTCTGTTTTCTGTGGCCATACCCGCTATTTTCTTCTTCTCTTCTTCCATAGGTGACGAAAAATTTGATGTGTTTGGCACAGCCTCTCCCCCCCCTTGTTTTGCAGATTCATCGACAATTTTTGCGAAGTTGTCCAGCTTCGTTGAGTTGTCGATGTTTTCGGCAAAACCAGGACCATTAACAAGATCAACCGGTTTTACTATAGTCTCTGCCTCGTTGGTAGGTACTTTCGTTGCCTCTATCATCTCACTTTTCAAGTCTCCTACTATTTCTTGTACTTCACGCTTGAAATCCTGATTCATTCCAGTTTCTTCTTCATCTGAGGTTGTTGACCAGCCATCACCATAAGCGTGGGTGCCGGAATTCCCCAGAGCTTTAAACCGGAGTTCATTAATTTTCTGCGTTGAGTAATCTTCCGTTGATAAACTTCCTTGATTCGCCCAGCATGAAATTCCCTCGTTTATGGAATTCCCCTTCTGAGCGAATCTTCTATTATAGGTTCGGTAAGGGTTTATCTTTCTAGCTTCCCTTTCCGCTTTCCTAAACAACTCTTCATCATTTCTATCAATTTTTAACAAATCCGCTACTATCCTTCTATCTTCTTCGTCATTATTATCTATTCTCTTTATTACATTATCTTCATTTTCTATCTTATTTTCAATATTCTTCAATTTTTCGTTATTTTTATTCAACATCTCTCTTATCTCTGGTGGGTTGTTATCATTTATTGACGTCCCTGGGTGGCTTATGAGGGGGGTGTGGGACGAGGCAGTCCCCCTGCTGATCCGTTTCCCCAGGTTTGTCGTAATGGTGCACAAGTTACACAAGTTTGAAATGTTACGTTTGGGGCGTTACAGACTTGACAGTAGATCTGACTTTGGTTGTTTCTACTAGGTCTATTAGGACAATAATCAGCACTATGTCCAAGTGCTTTACAACAATAGCATGTGATTGTTGGACATTCATACATTCTATGTCCATCCTGATGGCAGTGATAACAACTATTAGGTCTATTGTAATTAGAGGCGTCTTGTCCAGATTGTGGTCGATATCTTGAACCCTGGGATCCGTTATAACCGCCATTTCTGGGTGGATTCCATCTGACTCTGCCTTGATTTCCATAATTTGGCCTCCTATCGTAATTATTATTCTGTGATGCTTGTACTCCATGATTATCGTTGGTTTTTCCTGTTGTCTCGTGATTATCGTTTTTATTTTCTTCTACACTCTCTTTCTTGACATCTACAACCGCCGCTATTATTTCATTTTCCTCTTTCTTATTAGTCGCTGTTACCTCAATCTGATTACTCTTCTTGTTTCTTTTACTCCTTTTTCTTTTGTTACTTTTTCCGCTATTTTGGGTCTCACTATCTTCGGATGATATTTCCCGGACTGCTGCTATTTTAACTTTGGTATTACTCCCAGCATAACCAGCTGTTGGTAATCTCATCTTATCTTTCGGAGGTGGTGGTACGTATCGGCTGTCTAAATCCTTTTGACGTTCCCAGCGTCGACCATACCTTTCAATATCATCCACTGAATTGATTTCTTTGTCCACCATCGCTCTTCTATATTCTGGTAACAAATTTTTGAATACCATATCCACTAATTCTATCGATGTTGGAGGAGATCTAAAGTGTTTAATGATATATCTGAGACACGATAAATAATTGGATATCCTCTCACCCTTAGCTTGGGTTCTCTGTCTCAATTCATCTATCAGATCTTCCCTGTATAATTCACCAATGAATTGGTGTCGGAAAGCTTTCTTAAAGTGTGACCAGGATGATATTTCCTCTTTTCTGGTAAGATACCAAACGTTTGCTGCGCCAGTCAGCACTCCAGATAGGGCTTTGATGATGTCTTTCCCTCTGTAGTGATTACTCTTTTTAAAATCGTCTAATTGTGTTAGAAAGTGTTCTGGTCCTTCTTTACAATCACCAGAGAATTGCAGGTTCCAGGTTCGTAGGGCTTTCATAACCCTTGTCACCTCTTTGGACTTTCGTCTTCTATTAGATCTTCTGTGGTGACCTTTTGACCTTTGGCTAGGTAACACTTCCTCACTATCGCTACTATAGGTATACTCATCGCTACTATCATCTTCGCTATATGAAACCTCCTTGTATGATTCTCCTTTTCTCGGTTTTCGGCCGTCCTCTTTACCTCTGAACGGCTCCTTATTCCTTTTATCTGGTCTCTCTTGCTTATTTTCCTTTGATTTTATTCTATTTTCCTCTATGGGTATATTCTTCTTATTACTTCTTTCATCACTGGGTTTTGACGACTGATCTTCGGTTCTAGAGAAATTTAATTTTTCAATTCTGGTTGGCTTGCTCACCTTCGGTGTAGAGCGTTGCCTCAGAATCTGATTATTTGGTTCCTCTAAATATGGATTTGTAAGTAAGGTCGTACTCTGTTGCCTTTTTCTTGGTTTTCTTCCTCCTGTCAGAGTTTGAATAAGATTTTGATAAGTCTGGTTGACGATTTGGTTATTTCCCATTTCATCACCGCTACTGGAGGCTTCAGAGGCACTACTCCCACTATTAGAACTACTTAGCATATCTTTGGAGTTATTTATTTCAGTTATTCTCACATTTCCTAAATTATTGATTATACTTGTAGTTTCTTCTACTCCTCTTTCCATTACCGCTACGGTAGAATCTGGAGATATGATTATTGGCTCAGAACCTATTGAAGATTTTACTAAACGTAAATTCTGAATTATTTGTACTTCTTCACCTTCTCGGTGTTCTGAATTTCTTTTTAGTATCTCTTCGATTTCCGGAGAAAGAAGTACAGATATTCTCTTCCGTTGTGGTCCTAGAGGTGGTAATGCCATACTACCCCAGATAGGCAATCCTGCTACCTCTGGTAACGAGCTTTGTTGTTCTATTGGTTGAATTGTAGAAGGATTAGTTCTAGTTACTATCGTCGTCATTGGTGATTTTGAAGGGTTTTGGATAGAGGGTGGTACCTTATCCCTTTCTACATCTGTATCTTTATCGGTGGTATCCGTTTCCGTTGCTATAATCTCTGGTGCTTCCTGTTGGTCTCCAGTTTCCGTTAATACTCGGTCCATATCGTCTGCTATTTCATCGGTTGGATACCACGGAACATCCTTATCTGGTTCTGTATCCATGATATATGCTCGTAATAACCTATCTCGTATAGCTAACACCGGACCTTGCGAATTTAAGTTTCTCTCCTTTAGTCTATTTTGGACTTCCTGTGGATCTAGCCGCTTAATAGTTCTTGCCAACTCTTTAATCTCTTTATTTTTTTTCAATTTGTCCATCTTTGTCTTGTGGTCCGACATCTTGATCCGCTAGTTGCTTTGCAACGATCTACGGTCTCTCCAAACAAGTACGAAATTCTTCTTTATAATACTTTAACGATTTACTAAAAATCTCTACCACGACAAAATCTACTTCTGAATTCAAATGAGGGCAGCTATCGCTATTTAAGCGCCAAAAAGAAGAGAAAAAAAAAAAAATTTTCGCAAACGTAAACCGCGCTGACGAAAGCACACGTATGCAATAGAAGTTCCACGATAGGGTAAAAATAAGTAAAACGGTACTTATTTTAAGTTTGGGGATGTAAAAAGGGGTCTCTACGCTAATCTCTCCGTCGAGTGCCAATATAAATAGATATGTATAAATAAATATATGTATATGTATATAAATTATGTTACTCTGGAGATTACCGTCTTTTACTTTTACTCTTATTTTACCTAGAAGGGAAAAAAAAAAATTTTTGTGCAAATTTTTATTTGCGAAATTGTATTTTTGCTTTATTTCTTCTTGAGTTTCTTGAGTAAGTTAGATTTTAATTTATCTTGAATCCTTTTATTTATTTCGCTAAACGCAATTCTTCTTGATTGTTTTATAAATTATTTTTAATTTATTTCTCTTCGCTATTTGCAAATCTTCTTTAGTAATAAAAAAAATTTTATGTAATTCCTTCTTATAAATAAAAAAAAATTTTAAATAAGAAAATTTAAACGTGAAAGAAAAAAAAATTCTAATCTTCTTGAATCTCTTGATGTGATTCCTAATACTTTAGTTTCGCGAAAAAGGAAAAAAAAATTCAATAATAATTAAAAATTAAGAAAAATTTAGTAATAATCTTAAGTAATTATTTATCTTGAGTTTTATTCTTCTTGTGTAATAATATATTATTTTTCTTGAATAATCAAATTATTTTTCTTGAGTAATTGAATTATTTTTCTTCTTGAATTTTGCTTTTTATTTTTATAATATTTAAGAAAAATCTTCCTGTAAATTGTAAAATCCGCAAAAAAAGAATCGCTACCGCAAATGTAAAATAGGTATATATATAATTTTGGCACTCGACAGGTTATATATACTCGTAAAAATCAGTTTGTTTTAGGTAGGAGGGCCCACCCAATATATAAAAGAAGGATATTCCCAATTCTTGCTATACAGATATATATAAATATATTTTATATTCTTTTATATATGAATATGTGTATATATGTATATATATATGTATGCTCTTTTTCTATTTTATGTATTATTTATATATATATATTCTCTTTAGATATATGTGTGCTCTCTCTCTCTCTCTTATACCTAACCAATTCTATCTCATATTTAACCTCACTTTTTGGACTTTGCACCACCAATTTCAGTATTTTTCTGCCGCTACTTGGCCTTTGAGTTGGGCGCCAGTTGTAAGGGTGGTTTTTATTTGGGATATTATAAATATATCTAATTAAATACAAAATAATAATCGGCTTATAATTCCCAAATTCTGAGATTTACCAACCTACAAAATTAATAATAATAATTTAACCAGGGAATTAAATACTCTATCTGTAATATTCTAATCAATTATAAGGTCACTTCAATAAATAAGTTAACAAACATCCAATTATAGGGAGCAAAACTCACTAAATAGACTTTAATTAATTTAATTAAAAGAATATAGGTTAAGTTATGGACGATTTCTCTAGATTAAGTTAAAATAATAATAAGATATAGAAAATCAATTAAAATATACTAAATTACAGAAAAGAAAATTATTAATTTAAGCAATAATAATAATCAGAATCTCTTTAATATTAAAACAAAAGTGAGTAATGGAGCAACACGTGCTCAATATATGTTAGGTTATGTAAGGGTGGGGCTAGAACAGCAGTGCGTATCCCAGATTACGCAATTCTCCAATTGGTGGCACTAGTATTGTCTTTCCTCGGAGTCTTTCTCTCTTTAATCTTCAGCAGGCGCTTTATAGAAGCGAGGTTATAACAACTTAATATATATTTCGTATATATATGAATCTTCAGAAATTGAATTAATATGACCTTTGATTTGTAATATGTTTAAAATTATTTGCTTTTAATAGTTTGTTACCTTCACAATTATAAGAAATCTTATTATAAATCAAAGGAAAGTGGTTAAAAAAAAATTTGTTTATAAAGAATTTATCAAACCGCTATTTATTATTAATCTCTCACAAAGTTAGAATTTCTACCACTAAAATGAATCTTTAATTGATACTAATTTAACAAGAAATAGGTAATTTTATAGACTCAGTAAGACAAAAGTCCAGTAAAAGAAAACTTAAAAAGAAAACAAAGAAAGTTTCTATAATTAGTTATAAACTATTATTTTTAGATTATAAATAATTGAGGTTGTCTTTTCAATTCAATATACTTCAAATAAAAAAAAAATAGTCAGCTTTATAGAATTTTTACTCACTAGCTTACCAAACTATTTCTTATGCTTAGATATTTCAGTTTAGGACTACGAAATAAAATCTCACGGTTAATTTTCACTATTTAATTTAATAACAAATTCTTCTCAATAATTAAGTAGAACAAAAATTTAAATTATTACTAATTCACAATGATGCCACGAATTACTTTTAGGTTAGAGACCCACGTGGCTATTTATATAGCCTGCCGTGATCTCTCCGCAAGGAATTTTATATATTACAATAAGAGTACAATTTTTAGTACTTTCTAATTTCGTAATTGTTAATTATTAGTAACAAATTCAACTAGTTTACACGTTGCTAATAACTCGCCACGAGAGAGAGAGAATTTGTATTTCTTTTTTTTTTCACTTCGCGCACTATCACTTTTTCTTTCTTTTTGTTACAATTTTTTTTAAAAAAAAACTAAATTTAATACAAATTATACCTGTTTTTGTCCGTTGCTACGCTCGACCTCGGCCATTATCCTATTTTATCCCAATAGAAGAAGCAACGACAACAATCCAACAAAAAAAAATCTATGAGGATCGACTCCGCAAAATGGCCGGCAATCTGTGTTATAGACCCTTTATGCTAATGGCTATTGTTGGCGGTTGGTTCTAACCCACACTCGACCGAATATTTTTTTTCAATAAAAGAAAAATTAACAAAAAAAAATAATCCTTAACCGTTGGCAATAACAAAGAAAAGAAATTCAACAATAATAATTAACAACCAAAAGAAACTTTACTAAATAACAATGAAAAGTTTAGATTTAAAGAAAAAAGTATTAGCGTATGACTATGCAACAGGGCTACCGAAACGATAATGAGGCACGAAGAAGAAGGAAGCGCACGCTGAGCATCAGTGGCTTCTTCTTCTCTATTGCTCTCTTTATTACTCTCGTTGTTTCCTATTTGATATCTCTTTCTATTTCGCGACTCACTAATCAAATAAGGTTCTTTTATCATTTTATTCTGGCGTAATTTACTACTCGCTAGTCAAATTACATGTTACTTCCTATTACTAGTGTAGTATTAGTGTGTTTTACAGGTTACGCCATCTGCGCGCTTAATTTGATTACATTATTTCTTATTTTCTTTATGAATAATTAATGCGTTACTTCATTACAATAAAGAGTTTCCTTTTTCATCAAATAACATAAACAAACATTAGTTAATAATATAAACAGTAATTTCTTGTTATTCATTATTTTAGGCTCGCTTGAGTCTTTATTCTGTTAACGATTTTCATTTTTAACTATTTCGTATAATTACACAGTTATTTTATTTATTTGTACTGTAGCGCCATCTATAAAAATATACTAAAATGTCGTAACAACAAGTAAATAGAAATTATTATTTAAATTATATTTGAATATCTTTAGATTTTGCGCGCCACCTATAATATGACTCATTTCAGTTCTTATCTATTAATCTAGCATCTCTTTTTATTATAATTAAGTTTTTTATATCTGTACGCTATCTTTTTACCATATGCGTTTATCCTACTTTATCGACTTTCATTATTCTATCAGTGTATTCCTATATCTCTCTCTCTTTCTATTTTTTTTTAACTAATTCTACGCGAGCGCCACAACAGCGAGCACGTGTTCGTATATTGTTTGTGCCGTCGGCGCCGCTTAGCCGCCTCCTAGGCGTTTGGTGGTACGAGTCGTCTGCTCGGGGCTGCCGTCGCGTCTCGTGAGTGAAGTGCTTACAACCATGTGTGTGTGTGTGCCTTGGTTTGTGGTAGTGAGTGTCCCCACCTGGCCTAACCTCCAAAGCACGGTCTCACGTGTTACTGGTTGACAGGTGTAAGCATCAGCACCGGGAACAACAAAAATCAACAACCAGGTGGATTAATACCCTGGGTTTTAGTGGCGTGTTCCTGGTGTGCATGTGTATGCAGCGTGTACGTATGCGGTAAGGTAGTTATCATTTTCTTTATATTAAGTTTTAAAGGGGGTAGAGAGAGCGAGAAGATAGTCTTCGAGTGAGAGAGAAGATGTGAATGTAAACACCTTCTATCTCTCATTCAGACAAGAAGACTTTATTGAAAGCAAAAAAAAATTCTATAAAAAACCGCGTTACAAGTTGATAACATAAATATGAAAATATTAAAAGCTATATCTGAAAATATTTCGGAAGTTTTGGCCCATGTTTTCAATCGGTGCACAGAAAAGTCTGTTTGGCCAGAAGTTCTTAAAATAGCAGAAATAATACCAATTAATAAAGCAAATGATAAACATATTGTGTCAAATTACAGACCGATATCACTGATTTTGAATGTGGCTAAGATTTTCGAAAGAATAATCTATTATAGAATATATAATTTTGTGCAGAAAAATAAACTGATTAATTTACATCAATTTGGTTTTGTTAAAGGTAAGGGAACCAAAGGCGCTTTGAAATATATATCGAATATAATATACAATAAATTAGATAAAAGTGAACCTATGATTGTCACATTTTTAGATTCAGCCAAAGCGTTTGATACGGTCAATCATGAAATACTTCTTGATAAATTATATAATTATGGCATCAGAGGGAATGCTAACCAACTACTCAAAAATTACTTAACGAATAGAAAACAATCAGTAAAAATACAGGATCCCTAAAGTGAATATTATAAAATTAGTACAGGTGTTCCTCAGGGAACAATATTAGGACCTCTTATTTTTATACTATACATTAATGATATGTTGGATAATTTACCAAAAGGTTCCATATTATCTTATGCAGATGATACGGCAATAATATCGGAAGAAAAAACGTGGCAAGCCACACAAGATAAAATGAATGAATATCTTGCATATGTTAATGTATGGTTGGCTTGGAACAAATTAACTCTAAATGTCGAAAAAACAGTATTTATGCCTTTTGGTAATTACAAGAATAGTATTCCAAAAACTTTAGAGGTTGAAATTAATAATAAGAAAATAAAAGGTATTGAAAATTTTAAATACTTGGGAATTATTTTTGATTCGAATATGAGATGGGATATGAACGTAGAGAACTTAATAAAGAAAACCAATTATCTTACATTTATATTTTCCAAATTAGCTTATATTATGCATACAAAAATATTACTGATAATATATTATGCATTATTTAACAGCATAATTAGTTATGGAATAATTGCTTGGGGAAGCATTTACAAAAGTAATATAAGATCATTGCAAAGTTTACAAAACAGAATACTAAAAATAATCTATAAAAACACCTTTGAAATAGAAAACTATCTCCTAAATTTAGAGCAACTATTCTCTTTAGAGTCATTAATGTTTCATTACCATGAATTGATGGATAAATATAAGGTACAAAATAGCAGTACTAAGAAAAAATGTTTGCAAATGCCAAAAATGATTAAAAAGATGAGTGAGAAAAATAGTTATACTGTAGCTATAAGACTTTATAATTTACTACCGAATGATCTCAAAACAATTGAGAGTAATAAAAAATTAATTAAGAAAAAGTTAAAGAAATGGATTAAGTCTAATATATATAAAGATGTACTTGGGGGTTAGAGAGATATAATATATATGAATTATGTTCACCCTACTAATATTTTAGTTGGACTGAGTGATGTGATAAAAATATTGAAACACAAATAGCAAGGGTGCACTACTTATATTTTTATTATTATTTGTATTAGTTTGTAAGTTAGTTGTATAAGTAATTTCTGTAATTTATACCAGACCTACGATCAGCCATACTTTGCCTATGTAGGATTACTTTGTAATTAACTGGTTGATAAATAAATAAATAAATAAATAAAGTTTTAAGAAAGAGTATTGTATTATTACTTAAGTTTTTTCAAATAAATTTATTTTAAAATCTATATAAAATGAATTTTTCAACTTCATATAGCATGAAAATGTTTGTGTGTGAATAATACGTAAGTATATGTACATATTCATTTATCTGTATACATAAAAAATATTTAAATTTAAAAAAATAGTGAAATATATGCATGTGCAACATAATTTATTGAAAAAAAAAAATTTTGTTTAGTCGGAGATCGGACTACCGACAAATATCTTACAAGTCCGTCACCTTCGATTCGCAGTTATGCCTACAGGGGGATACGCGTTTAATGGATGTTTTGTACCTAAGTGGTGAGATAATACCACGTTTACTATATAAGTTGAACGTTGGCGGTTTTGAGTATATACTCACAGCGCCTGCCTTAAAAATGTAAATGCGTCTTTATAATTATACGTTAATCCTAATATATGTGAATATGTATTGATGTATAAATATGATATAATAGTATATAAAATAGTATGTTGTAAGTAAATATGTGTTTTTCACAGCTAATGTTTGTAAAATATAGAATAAAAATAAAATGTCGAACAGAATCGTAACAAAATACCTCCCGAACGGTGAAAAAGGATAAAATTAACCAATTGATATTTGAATTATTGACTTCCCCAAAGCCTCCGGAAACCTTACACTGGAATCTTCCTGGAAGCTTCTAGCATTTTTTATGGAAGCTTCCATGAAGTATTTTAGGAACCTTACGGCAATCTTCCTTGAAAGGTTCTTGTAAGATTCAAAAGGCCTTTATGCTAGCTTCCATGGAAGCTTACTGATTTCTTTCACGGAAACTTCCTGGAATCTTCCATTGAATCTTTCTGAAAGAAAAGTACGCGGGATATTTTACGCTTCCAGGAAGCTTACATGGAAGCTTCCGGGAAGTTCCCGAACGTTTTATGGAAGCTTCCTGAAAGCTTCCTGGAAGCTTCAGTGCTATGTGGGCTACAATCTATTGTCATAATTTATATATATATATATATATATATATATATCTTTAAAAAATAATTATTTTATATGATGTACAGTTATATAAATATTATATATTTATAAATTTATAACTTAATTTATTAAATTAAAATTTTATTCAGTTATCATTCGGAGAATAAAGTATTTAAATTAGTTTTTATTAAAATATATTATTTAAAGAGTTACTTGTTAATAATTTTTTATAAATAACATACATTTAACTTTAATTACATTTTTATTTATACACGTGTTTGTATTTAAATGAATTGTCATTTATATACAAATTGTTAACATTTAAATATATTAAAATGCATTTCATTGAAGCAATAATATTTTTATTAAGAGAAACATATAAATTTTTAAAATATATCCAATTACCTCATTTGAAAAATTATCATTACATGATATAAAAATATTTTTATTAATATCGTTTTAACATAAATTTTATAAAAAAAAATCTTAAAAAATTATTTATTTAATATGTAATTTTTTTTAATAGTCAATTATAAAGATAAAAAAATATATGAAATATGAATAAATTTTTCTGATTAGGTCTATAATTATGAATTTATATTTATGAACTGTCTAGATAGAAGTAAAATTTCCCCTAAAAAAGTAAACATTTCAGAAGAAAATCTACTTATTATTTGCAAAACACTTATTATGAATGCAGAAAAATATAATGTTCTGTAATATTACTCTAAAATTTGTATTAAATATGATAATTGAAAGTACAATTATTTCATTATGTTGAATTTCTGCCGTCCAAAGTATAAAAGTGGTTAACTACATTGGAATCCCATTGGAGTTAAGGTTTTCTTACTTTGGACGGCAGATTTGTTGTCAAAGTTTAATTATATTTCACTATAAGTAGATATAAAACGGAAACTGAATACAACTACCTTTCCACTCAACTGTCATATTTAACTGTCTTTCCATTGTATTGTTGAATTTCCATAAAAGGAACGTATTGACTTGTAGTATGTACCATGATGATTATTTATTTGAATTTTCAAACTAATCCAATCATTAGTTTTCAAGATATCTAGATTTCTGATCCCAAATAAAAAAATTTTAATAAATAATATTGGAACCCAAATTTCTCAATAACCAATAAATAAATTTATTTAAAAATTCAACTGAATAATCTTCGTGATACATACTATATGTTCCCTGGTAGAAATTAGTCCGGGCTACTAGACAGTTTCAGCTAGAATAATCAAGTTCTAGACAGATCTGTACAGATGAACTAGACAGATCTGTACTGGCGTGTAACGCCTTCCCCTTCTAGATGTCCGTATAGTTTTCCCTTATGGAACTGTACAGTTCTATCGAGGCGTTAACGTATATTAAGGGTAAGGCGCAACATAATTTCATATAGACGCTTTAGTTCGTCATTGTATTTCATGGCATCACTTGCACGAATATGTACTATGCTGAAATGTATAGTCGCGTGTATGTAAACATTCTGTCCTTGTCTCTCGCATAATAAGAAAGAGAGATAGAGATAGAGACGCGACTATAAATCCCAGGCTATGCGTGATACTAGCACTTTTACTTTCAATATGACTTTCTAGTGATAGATTTGTTGTACTTTCCGTTATTCAGTTGATAAATTTTTAAAATTTTTATTCATTGATATTTTCGCAAACGATATTTAAAGAAAAGGTGCAATGAAAGAACATTATTAGGTTAGGTTTGGCTTTACTTCGTCACTGCTGCATGATTTGTAGGTTGGTAGCGCGCGCATTCAAGGGTTATATTAGTCTACATCTATCTAGTTTTTCTTATCTAGAATAATCTAGTTTTACTATAAAGGCCTAGAGAGCTTATACGGGCGCGCGGATAAAATTTCTACCAGGGCTAATGCATCTCTTTATTCGGAATTTTGAAATACAATCGAAATATAGTCAATACTCATGGATGCAAGTGTAGTGTCCATTTCACATCTCTTTAAATAATTTATACTTATAAAATTTACATAATATTTTATAAAAACTATTAAAATGATAATCGTGTATTTAATATTATTGTAAACTATGAATAAAAAGTTTAAGAAATTATTATTAAGTAATAACTTATATGTAAATATTGAAACATAATATTTACTCAAAGTTTTAATCTTTGAACATCACAAATTCAAAGTAAATAGGAAAAGCCGTAGCGCTAACTTGCCGTAAGGAGCGCTACCGCGCTCCCTGATAAATAGTTATATTATTTTACTAAATACATTTCCAACTTAAATAATTAATTTCATGTTAAAACTGAAATTAATTAGCATTTAATTGCAGGAGTTATCTAAAAAATTTAACATTTTTCAAAGTTATTAAAAAGTTATTTATAAAAAGTATTCCCATGAAAACAGAACAGAAAAAATTTTTTCGATTACTTCAAATTTGTCTTATGTGAAAAAATTTTCTATATCTCAGTGAAATATAAATCGATTTTGATGTTTCTTTTTTTAATCTGGGGTAGCACGAGATAATATTAACAGTCGTTATACTTGTTTAAAAATATAAATAAATTAATTTGTTATAAACAATAACAAAAAATATATGCATATATTTTTTTCATTTTTTATATACTTGTAATGTTTATTTTTATAATCTAATAAATAAGTTTCATTTATTTTATGAAAAATTTAGATTATTATCTTTTTTACACGCTAATAATTAATGCAAACATTGCTCTTATTATAAAAATCCTGACATTAAAAAAGAGCTTCTGACCTTGAATATTCAACGAATTTAACGTTTCTTTTTTTAATCTGGGGTCGTGCGATATAATATTAAGTACCGTCATTTTTGTTTTATTTAACAAAACAAATTAATTTATTATAAACAATATATATAAAAAAAATAATTTATTTCATATTTTACATTAATGGAACGTTAGTATTAATAATTTTGTGATACATAATATCTTTTTTTCTCAAAAATTTAATTATTTTCTTTTTTAAACAATATTATTAATAAAAACACATCTCTTATCATGAAAGCCTTCACATTATTTTTAAATGCCTTTCAGCATTTTTACTTTTAAAATAGTTTTATTTTTATTATTATTATTTTAATAGTCATTTATACCTAATATGAATATTTATTTTATAAAGAATTAAAAAGTATTTCTGTTTCGTTGTAAAGTATTTCTATGTTATATTCGTTAAAAGAAGAGAAGTATAATTGAAGTGCGTGTGTTATTGTATGAGTTCGTTGAACCCTGCTTTGCGCTCAAACTTTCAATCCGCAAGTATTTTATTTTATATTTTATTTCTTCTTGATTGTTAAGATATAAGTTCGTTGAATTGTTACTGATATACATATATATATATATATATATATATATATATATATATATATATATATATATATATATCTTTAAAAATAATTATTTTATATGATGTACAGTTATATAAATATTATATATTTATAAATTTATAACTTAATTTATTAAATTAAAATTTTATTCAGTTATCATTCGGAGAATAAAGTATTTAAATTAGTTTTTATTAAAATATATTATTTAAAGAGTTACTTGTTAATAATTTTTTATAAATAACATACATTTAACTTTAATTACATTTTTATTTATACACGTGTTTGTATTTAAATGAATTGTCATTTATATACAAATTGTTAACATTTAAATATATTAAAATGCATTTCATTGAAGCAATAATATTTTTATTAAGAGAAACATAAATTTTTAAAATATATCCAATTACCTCATTTGAAAAATTATCATTACATGATATAAAAATATTTTTATTAATATCGTTTTAACATAAATTTTATAAAAAAAAATCTTAAAAAATTATTTATTTAATATGTAATTTTTTTTAATAGTCAATTATAAAGATAAAAAAATATATGAAATATGAATAAATTTTTCTGATTAGGTCTATAATTATGAATTTATATTTATGAACTGTCTAGATAGAAGTAAAATTTCCCCTAAAAAAGTAAACATTTCAGAAGAAAATCTACTTATTATTTGCAAAACACTTATTATGAATGCAGAAAAATATAATGTTCTGTAATATTACTCTAAAATTTGTATTAAATATGATAATTGAAAGTACAATTATTTCATTATGTTGAATTTCTGCCGTCCAAAGTATAAAAGTGGTTAACTACATTGGAATCCCATTGGAGTTAAGGTTTTCTTACTTTGGACGGCAGATTTGTTGTCAAAGTTTAATTATATTTCACTATAAGTAGATATAAAACGGAAACTGAATACAACTACCTTTCCACTCAACTGTCATATTTAACTGTCTTTCCATTGTATTGTTGAATTTCCATAAAAGGAACGTATTGACTTGTAGTATGTACCATGATGATTATTTATTTGAATTTTCAAACTAATCCAATCATTAGTTTTCAAGATATCTAGATTTCTGATCCCAAATAAAAAAATTTTAATAAATAATATTGGAACCCAAATTTCTCAATAACCAATAAATAAATTTATTTAAAAATTCAACTGAATAATCTTCGTGATACATACTATATGTTCCTGGTAGAAATTAGTCCGGGCTACTAGACAGTTTCAGCTAGAATAATCAAGTTCTAGACAGATCTGTACAGATGAACTAGACAGATCTGTACTGGCGTGTAACGCCTTCCCCTTCTAGATGTCCGTATAGTTTTCCCTTATGGAACTGTACAGTTCTATCGAGGCGTTAACGTATATTAAGGGTAAGGCGCAACATAATTTCATATAGACGCTTTAGTTCGTCATTGTATTTCATGGCATCACTTGCACGAATATGTACTATGCTGAAATGTATAGTCGCGTGTATGTAAACATTCTGTCCTTGTCTCTCGCATAATAAGAAAGAGAGATAGAGATAGAGACGCGACTATAAATCCCAGGCTATGCGTGATACTAGCACTTTTACTTTCAATATGACTTTCTAGTGATAGATTTGTTGTACTTTCCGTTATTCAGTTGATAAATTTTTAAAATTTTTATTCATTGATATTTTCGCAAACGATATTTAAAGAAAAGGTGCAATGAAAGAACATTATTAGGTTAGGTTTGGCTTTACTTCGTCACTGCTGCATGATTTGTAGGTTGGTAGCGCGCGCATTCAAGGGTTATATTAGTCTACATCTATCTAGTTTTTCTTATCTAGAATAATCTAGTTTTACTATAAAGGCCTAGAGAGCTTATACGGGCGCGCGGATAAAATTTCTACCAGGGCTAATGCATCTCTTTATTCGGAATTTTGAAATACAATCGAAATATAGTCAATACTCATGGATGCAAGTGTAGTGTCCATTTCACATCTCTTTAAATAATTTATACTTATAAAATTTACATAATATTTTATAAAAACTATTAAAATGATAATCGTGTATTTAATATTATTGTAAACTATGAATAAAAAGTTTAAGAAATTATTATTAAGTAATAACTTATATGTAAATATTGAAACATAATATTTACTCAAAGTTTTAATCTTTGAACATCACAAATTCAAAGTAAATAGGAAAAGCCGTAGCGCTAACTTGCCGTAAGGAGCGCTACCGCGCTCCCTGATAAATAGTTATATTATTTTACTAAATACATTTCCAACTTAAATAATTAATTTCATGTTAAAACTGAAATTAATTAGCATTTAATTGCAGGAGTTATCTAAAAAATTTAACATTTTTCAAAGTTATTAAAAAGTTATTTATAAAAAGTATTCCCATGAAAACAGAACAGAAAAAATTTTTTCGATTACTTCAAATTTGTCTTATGTGAAAAAATTTTCTATATCTCAGTGAAATATAAATCGATTTTGATGTTTCTTTTTTTAATCTGGGGTAGCACGAGATAATATTAACAGTCGTTATACTTGTTTAAAAATATAAATAAATTAATTTGTTATAAACAATAACAAAAAATATATGCATATATTTTTTTCATTTTTTATATACTTGTAATGTTTATTTTTATAATCTAATAAATAAGTTTCATTTATTTTATGAAAAATTTAGATTATTATCTTTTTTACACGCTAATAATTAATGCAAACATTGCTCTTATTATAAAAATCCTGACATTAAAAAAGAGCTTCTGACCTTGAATATTCAACGAATTTAACGTTTCTTTTTTTAATCTGGGGTCGTGCGATATAATATTAAGTACCGTCATTTTTGTTTTATTTAACAAAACAAATTAATTTATTATAAACAATATATATAAAAAAAATAATTTATTTCATATTTTACATTAATGGAACGTTAGTATTAATAATTTTGTGATACATAATATCTTTTTTTCTCAAAAATTTAATTATTTTCTTTTTTAAACAATATTATTAATAAAAACACATCTCTTATCATGAAAGCCTTCACATTATTTTTAAATGCCTTTCAGCATTTTTACTTTTAAAATAGTTTTATTTTTATTATTATTATTTTAATAGTCATTTATACCTAATATGAATATTTATTTTATAAAGAATTAAAAAGTATTTCTGTTTCGTTGTAAAGTATTTCTATGTTATATTCGTTAAAAGAAGAGAAGTATAATTGAAGTGCGTGTGTTATTGTATGAGTTCGTTGAACCCTGCTTTGCGCTCAAACTTTCAATTCGCAAGTATTTTATTTTATATTTTATTTCTTCTTGATTGTTAAGATATAAGTTCGTTGAATTGTTACTGATATACATATATATATATATATATATATATATATATATATATATATATATATATATATATATCTTTAAAAAATAATTATTTTATATGATGTACAGTTATATAAATATTATATATTTATAAATTTATAACTTAATTTATTAAATTAAAATTTTATTCAGTTATCATTCGGAGAATAAAGTATTTAAATTAGTTTTTATTAAAATATATTATTTAAAGAGTTACTTGTTAATAATTTTTTATAAATAACATACATTTAACTTTAATTACATTTTTATTTATACACGTGTTTGTATTTAAATGAATTGTCATTTATATACAAATTGTTAACATTTAAATATATTAAAATGCATTTCATTGAAGCAATAATATTTTTATTAAGAGAAACATAAATTTTTAAAATATATCCAATTACCTCATTTGAAAAATTATCATTACATGATATAAAAATATTTTTATTAATATCGTTTTAACATAAATTTTATAAAAAAAAATCTTAAAAAATTATTTATTTAATATGTAATTTTTTTTAATAGTCAATTATAAAGATAAAAAAATATATGAAATATGAATAAATTTTTCTGATTAGGTCTATAATTATGAATTTATATTTATGAACTGTCTAGATAGAAGTAAAATTTCCCCTAAAAAAGTAAACATTTCAGAAGAAAATCTACTTATTATTTGCAAAACACTTATTATGAATGCAGAAAAATATAATGTTCTGTAATATTACTCTAAAATTTGTATTAAATATGATAATTGAAAGTACAATTATTTCATTATGTTGAATTTCTGCCGTCCAAAGTATAAAAGTGGTTAACTACATTGGAATCCCATTGGAGTTAAGGTTTTCTTACTTTGGACGGCAGATTTGTTGTCAAAGTTTAATTATATTTCACTATAAGTAGATATAAAACGGAAACTGAATACAACTACCTTTCCACTCAACTGTCATATTTAACTGTCTTTCCATTGTATTGTTGAATTTCCATAAAAGGAACGTATTGACTTGTAGTATGTACCATGATGATTATTTATTTGAATTTTCAAACTAATCCAATCATTAGTTTTCAAGATATCTAGATTTCTGATCCCAAATAAAAAAATTTTAATAAATAATATTGGAACCCAAATTTCTCAATAACCAATAAATAAATTTATTTAAAAATTCAACTGAATAATCTTCGTGATACATACTATATGTTCCCTGGTAGAAATTAGTCCGGGCTACTAGACAGTTTCAGCTAGAATAATCAAGTTCTAGACAGATCTGTACAGATGAACTAGACAGATCTGTACTGGCGTGTAACGCCTTCCCCTTCTAGATGTCCGTATAGTTTTCCTTATGGAACTGTACAGTTCTATCGAGGCGTTAACGTATATTAAGGGTAAGGCGCAACATAATTTCATATAGACGCTTTAGTTCGTCATTGTATTTCATGGCATCACTTGCACGAATATGTACTATGCTGAAATGTATAGTCGCGTGTATGTAAACATTCTGTCCTTGTCTCTCGCATAATAAGAAAGAGAGATAGAGATAGAGACGCGACTATAAATCCCAGGCTATGCGTGATACTAGCACTTTTACTTTCAATATGACTTTCTAGTGATAGATTTGTTGTACTTTCCGTTATTCAGTTGATAAATTTTTAAAATTTTTATTCATTGATATTTTCGCAAACGATATTTAAAGAAAAGGTGCAATGAAAGAACATTATTAGGTTAGGTTTGGCTTTACTTCGTCACTGCTGCATGATTTGTAGGTTGGTAGCGCGCGCATTCAAGGGTTATATTAGTCTACATCTATCTAGTTTTTCTTATCTAGAATAATCTAGTTTTACTATAAAGGCCTAGAGAGCTTATACGGGCGCGCGGATAAAATTTCTACCAGGGCTAATGCATCTCTTTATTCGGAATTTTGAAATACAATCGAAATATAGTCAATACTCATGGATGCAAGTGTAGTGTCCATTTCACATCTCTTTAAATAATTTATACTTATAAAATTTACATAATATTTTATAAAAACTATTAAAATGATAATCGTGTATTTAATATTATTGTAAACTATGAATAAAAAGTTTAAGAAATTATTATTAAGTAATAACTTATATGTAAATATTGAAACATAATATTTACTCAAAGTTTTAATCTTTGAACATCACAAATTCAAAGTAAATAGGAAAAGCCGTAGCGCTAACTTGCCGTAAGGAGCGCTACCGCGCTCCCTGATAAATAGTTATATTATTTTACTAAATACATTTCCAACTTAAATAATTAATTTCATGTTAAAACTGAAATTAATTAGCATTTAATTGCAGGAGTTATCTAAAAAATTTAACATTTTTCAAAGTTATTAAAAAGTTATTTATAAAAAGTATTCCCATGAAAACAGAACAGAAAAAATTTTTTCGATTACTTCAAATTTGTCTTATGTGAAAAAATTTTCTATATCTCAGTGAAATATAAATCGATTTTGATGTTTCTTTTTTTAATCTGGGGTAGCACGAGATAATATTAACAGTCGTTATACTTGTTTAAAAATATAAATAAATTAATTTGTTATAAACAATAACAAAAAATATATGCATATATTTTTTTCATTTTTATATACTTGTAATGTTTATTTTTATAATCTAATAAATAAGTTTCATTTATTTTATGAAAAATTTAGATTATTATCTTTTTTACACGCTAATAATTAATGCAAACATTGCTCTTATTATAAAAATCCTGACATTAAAAAAGAGCTTCTGACCTTGAATATTCAACGAATTTAACGTTTCTTTTTTAATCTGGGGTCGTGCGATATAATATTAAGTACCGTCATTTTTGTTTTATTTAACAAAACAAATTAATTTATTATAAACAATATATATAAAAAAAATAATTTATTTCATATTTTACATTAATGGAACGTTAGTATTAATAATTTTGTGATACATAATATCTTTTTTTCTCAAAAATTTAATTATTTTCTTTTTTAAACAATATTATTAATAAAAACACATCTCTTATCATGAAAGCCTTCACATTATTTTTAAATGCCTTTCAGCATTTTTACTTTTAAAATAGTTTTATTTTTATTATTATTATTTTAATAGTCATTTATACCTAATATGAATATTTATTTTATAAAGAATTAAAAAGTATTTCTGTTTCGTTGTAAAGTATTTCTATGTTATATTCGTTAAAAGAAGAGAAGTATAATTGAAGTGCGTGTGTTATTGTATGAGTTCGTTGAACCCTGCTTTGCGCTCAAACTTTCAATTCGCAAGTATTTTATTTTATATTTTATTTCTTCTTGATTGTTAAGATATAAGTTCGTTGAATTGTTACTGATATACATATATATATATATATATATATATATATATATATATATATATATATATATATACTTATAGTTTTCTTAACTATTCAAAATTTTTTACTAAAGCATTATTAACTACACTTGATAAAGAAATTTATTGTAATGTTTATTCTAATTTCAATTATTTATTCAATTTTTCATTAAAAGTATTATTTATTACTTAAAATTATAATAAGATTAAGAAAATATTATATTTATAATTTTATTATTTCAAGTAAATAAAATTTATTTAAGTTCGTAAGTATAAAAGAAACCCAAGTGCAAGGTCATTATGGAATTGCGGGTTAAATTTTATTTCGAGCGTCCTTTGCACTCAGTAAACCATCGTATGTGGCACAGGTCACATAATTGGACGCGTTTTCTTTTGATTATACAAAGTTTCTACATATAGTTCTGAAATAAAATCATTCTGAATATAATAGTGTATATTTTACTTTTTTAAATAAAAGTTATTGTTCAGTTCATTCTGCAATTTCGTTAATATACAATAAATTTGGGAGTAAAAAATAAGTTTCTTTTATTTTTGTGTTTATTACTAAAAATTTTTTTTTTTAATAACTTCATGAATCTTAATTTAATTATAAATTGCATGATATGTGTGGGTGAGAATGAGAGTGGCATAAGTCACATTTTCAAAAAAATTTAGTTAGTGGTATATTTCATTTCTTTAATACTAAAACAACTTATTTTAAAAAATAGAGTGGCTTTTTTGTTTATTTTTCTTTAATATTATAAGCGCTGTAAAAATGGCACTCAATAGAAATGTATATTAATTTAAAACTTTAATATCGGAAATCTCGAAATTAAAAGTATGTGACTTATGCCACTCTCATTCTAACCCACACATATGTTTGTTAAAAAATATTATAAATTTTTCATTCAAGATATTTATTTTTACTGTAAAAGTTTTTTTTTCTAAAAGTTTTTAAAATTAAAGAAATATTTAGTATTTTTTATGAAATAGCTTTTTGAATATATGACAATAAAATTAACCATATTACAATATGTTGATTATATTTTGATTTATCTAATTCTTAAAAAAAATTCGTATTAACAGTTTATTTTTTATAGCTACTTGTTTGTTGCTCATGATTAATTGCAATGATAATAGATGTGGATGTCGAAAAAATGTATTAAAATGCTCTAAATTATGTTCTGGTTGTCACGGGGAAACTTGTGATAACCAGAAGACTGTATTAGTACAAGATTTTCTGTTTGATGAAGATAGTTGCAGCAGCAGTGAAAATATGTGAAACTTACCGTTTGAAATTGACAATAGTTCCAATGATGAATGTTGTGATGATTCGAGAAATGTTTTCATAGATAAAGATTGTGATTTATTTATTAGATTATAAAAATAAACATTACAAGTATATAAAAAATGAAAAAAATATATGCATATATTTTTTGTTATTGTTTATAACAAATTAATTTATTTATATTTTTAAACAAGTATAACGACTGTTAATATTATCTCGTGCTACCCCAGATTAAAAAAAGAAACATCAAAATCGATTTATATTTCACTGAGATATAGACAATTTTTTCACGTAAGACAAATTTGAAGTAATCGAAAAAATTTTTTCTGTACTTGCGAAAGATGACGCGTTCCTCCCCTCTTCAAAAAGAATTGAAACTATACTTAATTAAAACCAATCTTTTAAGGTTTTAAAAAACTGATTTTAATATCAGAAATGATCTTATATCAAAGTTCAAGTATTAAAGGATCTGTCATTAAAATTTCATTCCTTAATCCTTGTAAATAAACAAATGGCGAATTTAAAAAAAAAAAATTATCTCAGCTCCTAATTATCATAGAATAACGTTTTTTTTTTAAAATAAGCGTTAAAATTTAAGCAACAAGAATAAAAAAGTTGCATTTAAATATTTTCATTTTTTCATATATAAATTTAAAAAAACAATTGAGAAAAAAAATTTTTTTTTCGATTGCCATTTAAACAGCGAAAATAATAAAAATGTCAATCAAACTTTTTATTTTCACTAAATATAAGTGTCAAAGAGCATAAATGACAATGGTCATTTCTTTCTAAAATGACCGCAATAGGGTCCATTTGAGGCCTACATTTTACCTCTTTTTAGTGAACAAATTGAATATCTCATATACAAATTAATATTTTTTGCTGAAAAAATTATGGGGACTTAAGGGTGATAGAAGGCAACTTTTTATAAAGTTACAAGTATTTAGCCCTTATTTTTATGGAATAAAAATTATTGAAAATTTAACGATTTTTGACTATATTTTTGCGATTATTTAAATAAATTATTAACGAAATTTAATTTGATAGGGCTTAAACTATTTGTCTTGAAAATCCTCATAAGTATTATAAATTTCATATACCCTATTTAAAAACGAAAAGAGCTAGATCCAAAAAACATTGATTTTTCATAATTTTTTACATAAAAACATTGTTTAAAAAAATATGCCAGCCCAAATTTTGAAGGTCTTTCTGAATTTTAATATCTTTTGACCTAATAAACCCATTTGTCACTTCAGTTGCCTGTTACTAATAAAGTCAAATTTTAAGGTTTTTCGAACTAATTCTACTGGACTAAAATATTTTTGCGGGATTGTATTTTAGGAGAAAAAGCTTAAAACAAAAGATAGAGGATATTTTCTTGGCTATTCGACGGTGATAATGACCATGACAAGCGCAGAAACCCAAGGCGCTTTGAAACTAAAAATATGTAGTAGGTACCCCGAGCACGCGCGGCGT
Source organism: Anastatus disparis (assembly GCA_017163975.1). NCBI lineage: Eukaryota > Metazoa > Arthropoda > Insecta > Hymenoptera > Eupelmidae > Anastatus > Anastatus disparis. Next base: position 1,493,756 of record JAFFSR010000118.1, read on the forward strand.
TAACGTCGCTTGCAGTAGGTAAATGACAACGACCGATCGGTAAATGAGCGGCAGTTATCATTGCTGTTTATTCCGATAATATTTGGAAACTGTAATGAAATTAAAAAAGTATGATTGAACAGAATATAATTATTTGAAAATAAATTAAGAGAAGTAAATAGTAAAAACAATTTAAGTTAAACTTAAATTGTTATTCTTAAACCCCAAAGGGCGAACAATTTATATATAATATTCTTTATATAATGTTTGTAATCACCGATGGCGTAATGGATAAGTCGCTCGTGCAACGATCCTTTTGACGTCGGTTCAAATCCCGTTCAGATTTTTTTTTCTTTCGCAAGTGTAAAAAAAAATATTATAGTATATTCATAAAATCAAGAGTATTAAAAATTTTAATTTTCATGAAATTAAATTTTTTTTTATATTTATAATAATAATAATAACTTTATTATATTATTATATTTAATTTTATTATTGGACTAAATTATTTTTTTTTAAATGCGTACAATTTCCAAAGTGAACAAAATAAAATAAAAAAAGTTTTAAGATAAATAATATGTGAGTGAAAATTTATTTTTAACAATAAAATTATTTAAAAAAGAATATTTTAGCACATTGTTACGTTTTTATAATTATTATAGACAGTTTAAATTCATAAGATAAATAATAATCCTTTTAATTATTTAAAATTAAATGTTGAAATTAAAAATTAAACATTCTCTTCGTAAGATTTTAAAGTAAAAGTTATTCGAAACTAGATTTCACTCACTTATTATTTATCTTAAAAATTTTTATAATTTTATTTTGTTCACTTTGGAAATTCTATGCATTTAAAAAAAAATAATTATAGTCCAATAATAAAATTAAATATAAAAAAAAAAAATTTTCATTAAAATTAAAATTTTCAATACTCTTGATTTTATGAATATACTATGATATTTTTATTACACTTGTAGAAGAAAAAAAAATCTGAACAAGATTTGAACTGACGTCAAAAGGATTGTCGCGCGAGCGACTTATCCATTACGCCATCGGTGATTACAAACATTATATAAGGAATGTTATATATAAGTTGTTCGCCCTTCGGGGTTTAAGAATAACAATTTAAGTTTAACTTAAATTGTTTTTTATTATTTAATTCTCTTAATTTATTTTCAAATAATTATATTCGGTTTAATCATACTTTTTTAATTTTATTACAGTTTCCAAATATTATCGGAATAAACAGCAATGATAACTGCCGCTCATTTACCGATCGGTCGTTGTCATTTACCTACTGAAAGCGACGTTAACGCCGCGTGTGGTCGGGGTACCTACTATATATTTTTAGCTTCAAAGCGCCTTGGAGTTCTGCGCTTCTATTAGTATCTATCTTCATTGCCATAACCTTGAATGTCATTTCAAGGTCAAGTTAATTTCTTTAAATGGGAACCCATAATTTTCACCTCAGAAATGGAAAGAACGGAAGATTTTACGTAAATACATATCCAGACGTAAAATTTTCCACTCTTTCCATTTCTGAGGTGAAAATTACGGGTTCCCATTTAAAGAAATTAACTTGACCTTGAAATGACATTCAAGGTCCTGGTTAAGGTCACGGCTATTATCACCGTCGAATAGCCAAGAAAATATCCTTTATCTTTTCTTTTTAGCTTTTTCTCCTAAAATACAATCCCGCAGAGTTATTTCGCCGTTCCGGTACTTTTGGCCCACCCTGTATATATATATATATATATGAAAATATAAAACACCCTGTATATATATATATATATATATATATATATATATATATATATATATGAATATATAATTGCCGAAAATAATCATTTTTTATCGTTGTATTATTTTTACAAATTATATTATTATTTTATCATATTACAATCAATTCATGGCATTTTTCATAATTTATTTTATTTTTCAGCTTTTGAAAGTAAAAAGGCAGTAAATTAAATTAGTTAATATAAAAGCAATTCTATTGAGAATATCTTTGAAAAAAGTTCATTAAAAATAAATTAAAATTCTTAAAAGAATTTCATTTTTCAATAATGATTTTGACTAACCAGGAGAGTATATGTGCTTCGGGTCTGGGATTTAAATGAAACTTTGTGGTCAGTTTTATTACCAAATAACTAATAAAAACCCAGAGCCACAGGGTCTAACGCTGCCTTATTCTCATAATATAAGCAATCAGCTATTTCCTGAAATTTTCTTTTTTCAACGAACTACAACATCAAACTTTGATGTAAAATGTTTAATATTGACTTAAAGCAATTAATTTTGCTTTCATTAACTCATTATTATCCAACGTAGTTCTAAAATATAATATTTGTTTTAATAAATAAATATTTGTTTTAATAAAATAGTGTTAAAAGTCAAAAGTTAATTAAATTGTCGACTTACCTCAGAGTCGATTATGTTTAATCATCTATAAAATTATCTGGAAACTTGAATAATTTTTTTGTATAATTAAATTTTATCATTTATTCTTTTTTCCACAACTTTGCATGATTCTTCCCATTGAAATTCATGATAATAAGACTCGCTAGCACTGCTCTCAAAGATATAAGATTTTCAAGTTACAAATTTTTGAAACAAACGTGGTTGTTTTTGCCCAGTCCATGTATCTGAAAGTAGCACAAACTTATTATCTTTAACATATTCTTGAAGAACATTACTTGTGTAATTGTCGAACAAATTTGTGGTCAGTTTTCCTGATTCAGAGCAAGTAATATATAAATTTTTATAATGTTCTTCTAAAATTTGGATGTGTTGTTGGATCCTAGGTCCGAATGAACCTGATGCTTCTTGCAGACACAAAAACACTTTTGGTAATAGTTTTCCTGATGATGTGATTGAGTACTGCGCAGAATAACTATGTGTCACTTTATTCAATCTCCAATATGAACTTCTACTGTTTTTTCTCCAACGTGCTCTAAAGTTCTATAAACATTCGTTCTATACTCACATCCCATCTGATCTGTATTTACGATCATATCATTATTAAATGATGATGTGATTAAACGAATATCTTCTTGGAAGTTTTGGCTCAATTCTTTTATTTCTTCCAAGGACTTGTGTTCTCTAGTTTTAACATATCTTGTTACCTTTCTTTGTTTTATTCTGTGCTCTTTTTTAAATTTATTTACCCAAGGAAGTGTAGTATTAAAAACGAAATTTTCTGGTGAATATTGACCAGCAGCTTGTAATGCCCATTGCTGAAGATCTCTAGTAGTGATGGGGACTTTATTGAGACGAGCCTCTACAAATCTATCATACGTCCATTTCTTGATGCCATTCAGTTTGTCATACCGTGTACCTCCATTAATAATAACCTTCTTCCATCGATTGACTTCATCCTTTTGTTTCACAAATCTGCCTGCATGAACTCTTAACGTAGTTTCACTCCATTCAGGATGCATTTGTTTCAAGTTGACAGCTTTTATTTTTTTTTCTGAAGAAATTGATTCAAATTTTGACTTTTTTTGTTCAGGTTCATAATCAGATGACACTGGTTGACTTGATGGTTCAGAAGATTCTATTATAAAAATAATTGAAATAAAAATTTTACATTTCACAAAAATTACTGTGACTGAAAATAGTTAATTTTATATAAAATACCTGAATGTATTTCAGAATCAAAACTTTCATTCAAGTCACAAACTACTTCTTCTGAAACAATTTCATCAGCGCACAGCATTTCATTAACTTCAATACATTGTGAGAAATCAACATGATCAATTATGAGATTTGCCATTTCCTGACCCATTATCAAAATACTTTCATCAGACAAATCTATAGGTCCGCTCAGAATGATTCCTTTTTCTTTCAAAATACAAAGACAGGTATTCATACCAGCAGTGATTGCTTCTACTGATATGTCCATAACTTAAATTTATTATTGTTATATTAATATATAACAATAAAATCAACAATAAAATCAACAAAAAAATTAACAATAAAATCAACGAAAAAATTAACAATAAAATCAACAAAAAAATGAAGAAAAGAATAAAAAGAAATTAATATATCACTCTAATAATTAATACAAAACAAAAAAATTATTTTTAATCTATATGAATGAATAAACAATGTAATTTTATATATATAATGAAAAGAAAAATTAATTAATAAGAAAGAAAAAAATAATTATAATGAAAATAATAAAATAGTATTATTATTAGAGATAATATAAGAATTCAAAATAGAACTAGAAATAATAATTTCTTTAAAAAAACGTAAAAACCCAAATGGGTTATAAAAAAAATAAAAAATGATTATATCACGTAAATTGAATAATAAAAGAATCTTTTAATAATAATAATTAATATTCTACATAAATAAAAAGAAAATTCAAAGTGTAATAATAACAATATTAATATATTATAATAAATTTAAATATGTTGTCTTAACTTTTAATTCGCTGCACGCTATAAACAATTTATTTTTATCATAAAAATTTTCAGAATTTTAAAATCACCCTCCATACGTAAGATGGCGCCATATCGTTTAAAATATACTTAGCACGGGGACTGCTATAGCGAATTGCACCCCAACGCTTTATCACAGAGACAGAAGATATTAAATCAATGTGCCAAACAAGGATAGCAGTATGAAGTTTATCACTCTGGAGCAAAGGCCCTGATTTTAAAGTTTCTTCTGCACTTGAGGATAGCTATATATGAAAATATTTACAGCAGTGTTTTTTTATTTATAGTATTTATAAAAGAGTTAAATTCAATAAAATATAATGTATAAAAAAGGACAATTCAAGTTTAAATTATGACAAGATGATGCTAGAAAAATTCTATAAGGATTATAATTGTTAGATAAGTATTATAAACCACTTTTGGGTTAACTTTGTAATTACTTTAAAAATTTATAAAAATTGATACTTTGTGCTTATTTCCAGGTTATTCTTATCACCAGTATCAACAACAGCAGTGACAAAATATGGTAAAATATATCAATCAAAATCAAAGGTTTTCTCTGCTTGAAAATCTCATATCTTTGAGTGCAGTGCTAGCGAGTCCTATTATCATGAATTTCAATGGGAAGAATCATGCAAAGTTGTGGAAAAAAGAATAAATGATAAAATTTAATTATACAAAAAAATTATTCAAGTTTCCAGATAATTTTATAGATGATTAAACATAATCGACTCTGAGGTAAGTCGACAATTTAATTAACTTTTGACTTTTAACACTATTTTATTAAAACAAATATTTATTTATTAAAACAAATATTATATTTTAGAACTACGTTGGATAATAATGAGTTAATGAAAGCAAAATTAATTGCTTTAAGTCAATATTAAACATTTTACATCAAAGTTTGATGTTGTAGTTCGTCGAAAAAAGAAAATTTCAGGAAATAGCTGATTGCTTATATTATGAGAATAAGGCAGCGTTAGACCCTGTGGCTCTGGGTTTTTATTAGTTATTTGGTAATAAAACTGACAACAAAGTTTCATTTAAATCCCAGACCCGAAGCACATATACTCTCCTGGTAAGAAAGATGAATTGATTGTTAAAGTACAGGGATTGCATAGTGAAATTGCTTCCATATTAACTGATATTCATCTATTAGAATTTAATAATATTTTAAACCAGTGCACCTTATTTAACATGCAATCAACTTTACTGATTTAAAGACCACAATATATAAATCAGTACCGATTGATGGAGAATTTATACAGTTATTATTTTCCGGAAATTTAGGAAAAGTTCACTGGATTTGTATGTATTATAATAATAAAATAATTCATATATATTACAGTTTAAATCTTAAATATCTACAAGATGAGCATAAGATTTATATAAACAGATCATTTCCAGACAAATCAGAATTTAACATAGTATTCGAAACAGTATCGTCGCAAACAAATAATTATGATTGTGGCGTTTTTGCAATTGCTTTCGCTGTAGCAATACTTTATAATTTATGTCCATGTTGTTTAAGATATGACATTTCTTAAATGCAATTACATTTATCAAGAATTTTCGGAACGCAACAAATAAGAATGTTTTTAGTTTCACAAAATTATAATAATGCAAATATGAATTACGATAATCCACCAGACATGATGAGGAGGAGTTTTTGTCATGAGCAACGTCTAAATCAAATACCATTAAATTTAGATTTCGCCGAGCTTAAACTATAAAAAAAAGCTCATAAATGCATTTATTGACAGAACAAAAAGAGATCATGGAAATATATCGTAAACAAAAGAATTCGAATCATGAAATAATTTTAATGGATATTGACAATGACATTTCAGATTCAAATTTTTTAAAACCAGATAATGATATAATTTTTTTTTTTTTTTTTAAAAAAAAGGTTAATATATAAAGGATTTTGTCCTCTATATGATTAACCTTTTTTATATGGTGAAGTCGAGGGAGTCCAACCCGGTACCCGTTCAACATATTACATCAAGATAGACTGTCAGACCCACCATACCGAAAACTTTGACTACCGATGGATGGTCAGCCACTTTTGTGACCAACAATCAACCAATACTCAATGAGGTCGGATTTTTTAAGAGTCGCGATATGGGTAGCACATACACTAATTTTCTTTCGAAAAAAAAGTCAGAGGTGCCTGGCCAGGATTCGAACCCATGCTCACCGCGTTGAAGGCAAGAGCTCTATCCGTTACGCCACCGCGCTCCTGATAATGATATAATGGAAATCGATGATATCCACTTAAATTATAACAATGATAAAATTAGGACTGTTAAAATTAAATTAAATAAAGAAAAAAAGAATCAAAAGAAATAGATGAAAAAGAAGTTTTATTCGTAAAAGGACTTAATAGGAAAATGGTAACAGAACAATCACATAAATATAAAGAAAATTCAGAAAAAGACATTATTATGTAAATGCAAGAAAAAAGAAGTAATGATAAATTAGAACTAAGACGTGTTCAAGAAGCTTTACGAAAAAAAAGCTTATGTGAAAATAAAAAAGGACAACCAAATAAATATAAAAAGAACTTAGAAAATACTAAGATAACTAAATTGCAATTCAAGGGAAAAATGAGTACTGATAAATTGGAACAAATACGTGCGAATGAGACTTTACGTAAGAAAGAAGCTTATATAAAAATTAAAGAAAAACAACCAAAAAAAATATAAAAAAAAATTAGAAAATACTAAAATAACAAAATTTAAATTCGAGGAAAAAATGAATGTTGCTAAATTGAAACAAATATGTGCGAGTAAAGCTTTACGTAAAAAAGAAGATTATATAAAAATTAAAGAAAAATAACCCAATAAATATAAAGAAAAATTAAAAAATACTAAAATAACAAAATTTAAATCAAAGATAAAAAAGGGTACTGATAAACAAATACGTAAAAATGAAGCTTGACGTAAGAAAAAAGTTTACATAAAAACGAAAGAAGAACAACCAAATGAATATAAAAAAAAAAAAATTGAAAATACTAATATATCAAAAATAAAATCGATTCAAAATACAGATACTGATAAATTTAAAAAATTGCATGAAAAAGAAAAATTACGCAAAAAAGAAATTTATAGAAAACTTATTAATGAACAATATAATGAATATGAGAGAATGGTACAAAAATTGAAAATCAAAAATTGGAAAATGCCGATATTATTAACAAAACACAAGTGAAAAATGATTGTTACCTAAATAAAAATCTTGCACAAGGTGTAAACAAATAGAAATTGATGACAATAAACATGTTAATAATGATACTACAATAAAGAAACCAATAGATGGAAAAAAGCGAAAATATAAACATGATTCTTATTAATCAGACATTATTTATAAAGTGTAAACGATTAAAAATTGAAGACAATATTTATAATGAAAATTACAATCATAATAATTATAATAACAATCATAATATTGTATTGAACAAAGTTATTGATAAAACAATAAAGTCAAAGTAGAAAAAAAAAATTAAAGAAATTGAATGAAAAAATGTTAACTGAAAAAATTTATTTAAAACTGATTGGTTGTATAGCATATATATATATATTTCGATGAAAATCTCATATTTGAAAAGTACATTGGTTCCATGAACAACACATGAGTTAATTGTGGTGCGAAAGATTTTGCTTTTGAATATACTAAAAGTAACGATTTCTCCAATTGTTGTCATAAAGGTAAAGTGGAATTGTCAGAAAATCCTCCTTACCCAGAACAATTAAAGTTTTTAGCAACTGAATTAACGGAAGAAAGTATTGATTTTTGACGAAACGTTAGGTTGTACAATAATGCTTTAGCATTCGCAAGTTTTGGTGCCAATTTTGATACATTGCCAGGTAGAGGACACCAAGTTATTAGAATATGTGGACAAATTTACCATAATGTATATGCGTTACATCCTAAGAAAAATGCAACACGTAAATATGGACAATTATATATTCTAGATATTGAAATGACAACGATTGAACGGAATAAGTTTAATACAAATTTAACATTAATAAAATATTTAGATATCTTGATAAGAGACATTAACCTTTATATACTAAAGCCTATAAATGATGCATTAAGTAGAAGAAGAAGAACTACAACGATTTGCAAAAATCTATTATGCTCCTTGAACTGTTACTATGTCTAATGTCCGCAATAATGATTTGGATTAAAATAGACATAATCTATCTACCTGTAATGAAGTTGCAATAGTATATGTTGAAGAAGACGATCTTCCTCCTATTGAATGTGATATTGTCATTTACTACAAGTATGATGAACCAATTAGTATATCAATAATTAGCAAACATACAGATCCTATGACATATCCGTTTATTCATACTAATAATGGTTTTGGCTAAATGCCAAATATGAAAAGTAAATTTGGAAAATGTATTATTTCAAATTTGCAATTTTACACAGGCACACAAAAAAAAATTCGATGTCCACGGAGGCGACCTTTGAGGTTCGATGTTTTTTGGGTCGCTGATTTCGAATCGTTTGTCGGTTTATTCAGATCAGATCGCTTTCAAGGTCATTTGAAGGTCAAAGTAAAAAAGGCTGAAAAAATCAGAAAAAATTCAAATGTAGGTTTTTGAGCATTCTGAATCTGAATCTGGTAACGGTTGACCTTAATTAATTCAAGTTCTAGGTCATTTAAAGGTCTAATCAATAAGGTGATATTATAATAATTTGAAAAAAAATCAGATATAAGTTTTAAGAGTCGTAGAATCTAAATCTAGGTCATTTTTACCATATCCAGTATTTTCAAGGTCATTGAAACATGAAAATAACAACCCATATATCGAGTTTGGTAGACCTTCATCAATGCACGTACAAGCTCATAATGAGATCAAAAAATTAAAAATACCTTATAAACAATTACGATAGACATATTTTTTTGTATCAACTTGTGCTCACGTCTTCCGCTCATACCGTACCCTCTTACTATCAAATGATTGACGTAACGGTTTTTTTCGCTTTTCGCCTGTAGTTTCACACTCTCTTTTCAGTGCCCAGCAGAATCGATCTAAGTGATTATGCAGGAAGTGCAATTTGTATGACATCAGGCACCCCATTTTTCCAAAGTTCTTAATCATTTCTACTAAAACTTTATAATTTTCACTTCTTTTATTCCCGAAAAAGTTTTTCACAACTTCCTTAAAACTAAGCCACGCATCCCTTTGAATTTTTGTCATTATCTTTAGAAATTTAACATCTTGTAAAAGTCTCCTTTTTTCTTGACCATCAAAAATCCCCTTTTTCAACTTGGCATCAGATTTATATGGAAACTTCTTTTTCAAGTATTCAAAACATAGACCATTTGCATCTAAGGCTTTCACAAGTTTCACATGGCTCTTAATTTAATATGTAATGGAGGAATCAATACTTTTTTTGGATCAACCAGGGCTGATTCAATGATATTTCCTTTTCTTATTTCAAGTGATTTCCTTTCAGCCCACTTATGATTCGTGTAATGTTTTTCGCGATCTTTACTATCCCAAAGGCACAAGAAACACGGATTCTTTGTAAATCCAGACTGCTGTCCTAGCAACATACCTGAAACTTTCAAATCACCACATATAAGCCAATTATATGTTTTGTATTCAATGGCCTCTAGAATTTTTATTGATTTGTGTTGTGAAGTATTACAGCTTTTAAGCTTCTTTTTGATGAGTCAATAAACAGTCTCCAATCATCATCTTTATAAGTATTTGGCTTAAGTTCTTTCATCAGTCCTTTAACATTTGAATAGTACACTAATTTGTTTTCATCAAAGACTTTTTCTTCGAAATACTGCTTAAAACTCTCATTTCTTCTTCTATAAAACGTTACTTTCATACGTTTTTCTAATACATTTTTACTTTTTAAAACTAAAGCTAAATGTTCCGCACCATCTTTAGATAGACCCAAATATCTTACGAAATCATTAAGTTTGGACTGTGTAAATTTTTCAGGAATTCTATTGCTTACTCATCCTGGTTTATAAACTTCATCAGAGCTTTCACTATCGCTTTCATATTCATCTTGATTTTCATCATCGGTCTTAGTGTTTTTGTCATCATCATCATCATCATCATCTTTAGATTCAATTGATAAATTTTCTATACTATCAACATTAACCTCATCAATCGTTTGAGTTCTCTCAGCGGCTTCTTTTACTGATTCTACCTGGGCGTATTTAAGATTATGTAAATTTTTTTTATTATACCCATGGATATTGGATTTATAGAAATAATAATCATCTTCGTGGGATGGCTCATTCCATTCTGTGGGTTTAATGAAGATCAATTTAGAATCGTCTTTAGTTTTTCCAAATAGAAAGCATTCTGCTGCAGTTATTGCAAATACTATCAGGAGTCCAATCTCCCGAAACTATATCTGAATTAAAGTATTCTTTGTATATATTCCAAAAATTTTCGTTGAACGATCGTCGATCGTTTTTGTTCGGAATAAATGTTCCACAAATGAAGAAAAATGCGTTAACATCTTTCGGGCACACGTGTTTAGAAGATGAGGTTAAAGGTTTGTTTAAATTTTTCATATTTTTATTTATAAACCCGCTCGACAGGTATCCTGGTCCGATTGCAGGTGAGTCTGCCGTCCTGGAGGTGATAACCCTTTTACCTCTCCAAGGCTAAGTAAAAGGGCTTTCCGTCTTTGACGAGGACAATGTCAACTCGTCGATGAACACCCTACGGCATCATCTTCATATCCTGTCGACCCCCTGTAAGGCAGTGCACTTCTACTGGCATCGATACCCCGACTAGCATATGAGCGAATCATTCTACACATCCCTTTATGGGGCAGTTGTCATCGTTACACGACTAGTCGAGACAACAGGTGAAAAAGAATCGATTACATATATCAAAACATCTAGACATCCGCACATCCACACATCCATGCATCTGCAGATCCACATATGCACATACGCAAGCATTCACTCATCACCGCAAATACATGTGGACATTTATAAAAAATTTATTTTTTACCATATTCGGGCAAAAAGAATCCACTTCTTTTTTAAAGATATACTATTCTTATGGGTACAAAGCTTTCTCTTTCAAGAAATCTACAACAACTAATATTGATAAAAAAGTACACTGCCTTACTTTCGAGAAAATCACAGTAGCTAATGTTGATAAAGATAAATTAATATTTCCAGTTTCTATATACACGAAAAACTAAAGATGATTCTTAATTAATTTTTTTTTAACATATTTTCAATAGTACCTCATTGATTTGACCTTTAAATGACCTTGGCCTTAAACTCATGAAGGTCAACCGACACTGGATTCGGATTCAGCATGATCAGAAATCTACATTTGAATTTTTTCTGATTTTTCAGCCTTTTTTCAAAATTTGACCTTCAAATGACCTCAGATGACCTTCAGATAACCACATATGATCAAATCAACCTTGGATTTGGATTCAGCGACTCTCAAAACTTAAATATAAATTTTTCCAAATTTTTTTAAAGTTATTTTGTTGGTTTGACCTTCAAATGACCTTGACCTTGAACTCATAAAGATCAACCGACACCGGATTCGGATTCAGCATGCTAAAAAACCTACGTATGAATTTTTCCAAATTTTTTCAGCAATATTTTCTTCATTTGACCTTCAAATGATCTTGAAAGCGATCTGATCTGAATAAACCGACAAACGATTTGGAATCAGCGACCCAAAAAACATAGAAGCCCAAAGGTCGCCTCCGTGGACATTAGATTTTTTTTTGTGTGCCTGTGTTATAGATTTAGTGTTAGAAATTAATTCAATCCATATCTTAATTTAGGAAAAATTTTTCAACTGTTCATTGTTGATGCACTTGTAAAAGTTGAAACCTCCAGATTGTATTTCATACGAAAAAACCAAAACGTATTAAGAAGTGATTGTTACAAAGGTGTTATGGAATATTTACATAACAAAAAAGAATTAGAATCTTCAAAAATTGAAAAAATGGTCATATTACCATCAAACTTTACAGGAAATCCACGAATTTTAAAACAAAATTACATTAACTCAATGACACTTGTAAATTATCATAGTAAACCTGACCTTTTTGTAACTATGAACTGTAACCCACATTGAAAAGAAATAACTAAAAACTTGGAAATATTATGAAAATGCAATAGATAGACTAGATATTATAACAAAAGTATTTTATCAAAAAGTAGAAGGATTAAAAAATTTAGTAATGAAAAAGGGAATATTAGGAAAATGTATTGCATATAGTTATATAATTGAATTTGAAAAACGAGGATTATACATATGTTGTTATTCTTCGATAAAAATGATAAATTTGACATTTCCGAAAAAGTTGATACTACTTATTGTAATTTAATGTACACATAAACGTAGAAATATGTTCCACTGTACAATGCATTAGATATTTATTTAAATACTGTTATGAAGGTCATGATTGTGCATACATTAAAATAAATCAAGTAAATGTTGATTTTCAATCAGAAAATAAAGACACTTTTCAAAATGACAATCGTGAAAATGTTGAATATGAATATGACGAAATCCAACAATACATTAATACATGATATTTATGTCCACCTGAAGCAATGCACAAATGATTAGAATATCCTTTACATGTTATTTCACATACTATAAAACGTCTAAGCGTCCATGAAGATAATCAACAAAATGTATTTTTCAAAGAAAGAAAAGAAGAAATGATCATGCAAAAAATGTGGGAACAATATTAACAGCATATTTTGAATTGAATAGAGAAGATTTTGAAGTACGAAATTACTTGTATTCAGAAATACCAAATTTTTATACATTTGAAAAACTGAAAAAGATAGATAGATAGATAATTAATTTATTTATGTACATTATGTTTTACAAATATTAAAGAATACAAAAATGAATAAACATAATAAGATAATTGAGTATAACAATATAAAAATATAACAAAATAGAAGCTAATAAGATAACAATTTAACAAGATATATGAACAAGAGTAAACAAGAAATTAAAATTATGCTGACAGGGGTGGCCTATTCTCCAAGGATAGGTGATAAGCAAATGCAGATGATTTGAATACATGAAGTGAGGGTGAATCACGAAGTGGTGCAGGGAGACCATTCCATAGTCGCGATGATGTTACCAGGAATAATCTCTGATAATACTCTGTAGATGCAAAACGAATGGTCAGAGGCCTCACATCACCCCTCAGCGCCCTCACTGGCTATTTTAATATAAATCTGGAATATAAATAAGACGGTATATGCGTTGAAAACATTTTATACCAGAAAAAGGTTGAAAATAGTTTTTTCTACCCGCTGTAGACAACCAGCCAAGCAAGAAACGATAAGCAGAAATGTGCTCACGCCTACCAACACCATAAATGTAACGAATACCAGCATTAATAACTCTCTAAAGTCTCAGATCAAGCTCAGCAGAAAGATCGCCATAAACAAGACAACAGTAGTCTATGAGAGAAAAGAGCAATGCTTGAATGAGATGTATTGAGAGCGAAGGTGGTACTTCTCCTAAAAAAATTAAGCCTATAGAGCAGATAAAGCCTATAGAGCAGAGAAGTGGAATGAAAGTGAAATGAAAGAAAAAAAAAGAAAACCAATACTTAGTAGAATGTACTTGGTAAGTCCGAAAGATAGAGAACGTTATTCTATTAGGTTATTACTATTACATGTTACAGGAGCCACATCTTTTAAAGCTTTGCGTACTGTTGATGATGTGATGTTTAATTCGTTTTATGAGGCAGCTAAGGCAAAACAATTAATTAATGAAGATGAAGAATGGGATGGATGTTTGGAAGAAGCATCTTCAACGGAAATCCCTTATGTTCTTTGTGAATTATTTGCTTTTATTTGCTTTTTTTATAATCCTATATATGCACGAGATTTATATAAAAAATATAAAGATAAGTTTTACCATCCTAAATGCGAAAAGAATATAGGTAAAAATTTTGCATTGAATGTTATTAAAAATAATTTAAAAGTCAATGGATTTACTTTAAACGATTTTAATTTACCTAACATAAGCACATTTATAGAAGAAGATAATAATCAAACAATTTTAAATAATTATAATAATATTCCTAATGAATCAGAAATGAAAATAAATTCTTTAAATGATAAACAAAGGCAAATACTCAACTCTACTATAAAAAGTTTAAACAAACAAAGTAAAGAAAAATATATTCTTATAGATGGACCAGGTGAAAGTGAAAAAAGTTATTTACTTAAAGTTTTAATAGCTTATTTTAAATAGCACACTATACATTATTTATGTGTAGCTTGGACAGGTATAGCAGCAAATTTATTAGTCGACGGAAAAACAGTGCATGCAACATTTAAACTACCATTAAATATAACAGATTGTACAACTTGTAATGTTAAGCCTAATTCTGCAGAAGGCAAACAATTAAAGAAAACATAAATAATTATTTGGGATGAAATATCCATGACTTCAAAATTTGCTTTTGAAGCAGTTGATTGTCTTTTTGAAGATTTATGCGATTCAAACCAACCCTTTGGTGGTAAAACTGTAATTGTATCAGGAGATTTCAGGCAAATATTACCAATTGTTCGATATGGAAGTCGTATCAACATTATTGAAAATTTAGTTTATTATGGCAGAATTTTAAGCAAACGAAGTTGAATGAAAATCTGCGAGTTTCGGATAAAGATAATAATTTTAAGCAATGGTTATTAGATATCGGTGAAGAAAAACGCCGCAATGTTTTTGAAGATGATAATGAACTAAGTGCTAAACCAGATAATTTTATCATAAAAGAAAATTTTGTCGATGAAACATTCGGAAAAGCAATAAAAATAAACAATACGAATCTAACGGTGAAAGTTATTTCGCTCCTAAAAGTAATGATGTTACTGAAATCAATAATAATGTTTTGGATTTAATGGAAGGAAACCATGTTGAATATTTCAATATTGATACAGCTGAAGATGATAACAAAGAAAATTTAGATATTATGTAACCTACAGAATTTTTAAATAAGTTAACTCCCAATAGACTTCCACCACATGAATTACATTTAGAAGTAGAGGCTATCATAATACTGTTGAGAAATTTAAATGTCAATGAGGGACTTTGTAATGAAACAAGGTTAATAGTATAAAAATTGCTTAAATATTCCATCCAAGCGTCAAAAGATATTGTATATATCTATGTTTTAGATTGTGTAATAGTTGATCTCGAATATATAATAAAAAATATAATATCTACTGAAATATAAAATATTTACTAAAGTATATATCAAATGACGCTATCAAAATCAATGGTTTGATATGATGTTGAATTAGCTGCATAAGAGGATGCGCTATTTAATCGATGGCGTATCAAGATGCGCTGTTAAATCGGCTGCATATGGGGATGCGCTGTTAAATCGGCTGCATATAGGGATGCGCTGTTAAATCGGTTGCATATTGGAATGATCTGTTTAATCAGCTGCATATGGGGATGCGCTGTTAAAACGGCTGCATATGGGGATGCGCTATTAGATTGGCAATATTTAATGCTAAGGTTAGACGCACAAACATATTGCATTTAAAATAAAAAAAAATTTTAAAGTGTCTGGAGCGGAGCCTGTATAAAACATTATAAGAAATACGCGCCACAGAAAAACCCCATGTAAAAGTATACAGGCTTGGATGAAACGCTACGTTGGGAGATATAGGACACAGAATAATGTAAGACCCAAAAAAATATAAAGCTCAAAAAATATAGAACCCAAGAAAATAAAGGAATCGAAAAAATATTGAGCCCAAAAAAATATAGAGCTCAAGAAAATACAAAAATCAAAAAAATATTGGGCACAAAAAAACATAAGAATCAAATAAATATTGGGCACAAAAAACATAAGAATCAAAAAAATATTGGGCCCAAAAAAATTATAGAGCCCAAGAAAATATAAGAATAAAAAAATATTGGGTCCAAAAAATATAAGAGTCAAAAAAGTATTAGACCAAAAAATATAGAGCCCAAGAAAATAGAAGAATGAAAAATATATTAGACCCAAAAAATATAAGGCCCAATGAAAATAGGACTAAAGAAAAAGTAGAGCCAAAAGAATATAGAGAACAAAAAAATATTGGACCCAAAAAAATATAATGGCCAAAAAAATAAAGCTCAAAAAAATAAATAATCCAAGAAATATAAGGATGAATAAAAGAAGGGCCCAAAAAATAGGCATTGAATAAGAATATAGGGCCCAAAAAAATATGGCCTAAAAAGAAGCTTATGACTAATGAGTACTCATTATATAGGACCCAATAAAAAATTGCTAATCTTATTACCAAAAGATTAGACACAGTTGAAAAATGCGGAGAACCGGAAAACCGGAGAAAGTTAGCTAAATGTATACAAAATTTAGATAGAAATTAGCTTAATGTTGGCTAAATTTTAATTAATTTTAAACAATCTCAGGTGAATTCTGATTTGATTTAAGCTGAATTTTGGATCTATTTATATTATATAGACGTAAGCCTCAAATTGAAATTATCTTATCACCTACCTCAGCCTCTACAGCCTTTCGATTTTGTGAGAAAGAAATTTCTTTCTTATGATTTATTGTTAAGATTATGTGCAATTTTCATTTTATATATATGTAGAATGAAATACAGCTTGGGCGTAAAAATCGTTACGTTATTTTACTTTTAAAAATTTTAACAATGTTAAAAAAAATTATGTCAGGTATTTTCATTGAATCCTATTTTATTTTTTTAAGATTTAAAATTAAGATTATATTTTAGTTAAAAGACTCAACAATTCACTTAAATCAACTAATGAATTAATTGTTTGAATGAAGGTTGCGAGTAAGACTGATTCACATGAATTTCATAAAGAAATTTTGAAAAATTATATGAGTTGATTAAATATTATAAAGATTTAAGGTTATTTTTAAGTTGTGTTGCATTTAATTTCTTTTTTTTTTGAGTACACCAAAAAATTATTCATTGCATTTAGGACGATTTGTATTTAGAGTTATAATAAAGGTAAAGAGATTTTTTATGGGTCTTAATGGATGTTAAAAATTTAATAAATAAGAAATAAACTTTATAAAATATTTAAATGGAGTTAAAAAAGTCTTATGTGATAGAAAAACTAGATATAAAAGAATTTTTAAATAAAAAACATTAAAGTATCGAGAGAAATAAAAAAAGCAGCGTTCGATTGATAGAACTATAGACAGATAAATATACTTTTAATTTATCTATTTTACAGTCAACGTAGGTATTCTTTTTATTTAATAATCTACAAATAAACATCATAATTACTTTTTTTGCAAATACATTTGTAGAAATTTATGTGGATAATTACTTTCATTAAAAGTTCAATGAACATTTACCTGAAAAGAACTTTTGAAAAATTAAGATTATGTAGTATTTTAAATAAAAATTATCTGAAAAATTGCAAATTCTTGAATATTTTTTAAAGTTACAGAAGCGAGATGGGGCTTAACGCGCTTGCGCGCAGGGGGCTTGCCCCCTAGTATATATATATATATATATATATATCTGTGTTTAATTAAACTTACAATTCTAGAGTTGATAAAAAACTGTTAATATTGTATTTCAAATATTAAAACTACACTAAGGAAATCAATTTTCAGAAGTTTATTTTATTTCGGGGATCGAAAATTATTTCCATGCGAATTTTTAAGCAGATTCATAGAATAGTTTATGAAAAATATCCAAAAAATGAGAAATCGAAATTTTTTTATTTTTTATAAATGACTCTGAAATCGAAACTACGCTAAGAATTCCAACTCTCAATAGCTTCCTGCCAAGTTAGACAAAAAAATTAATTCTATGCAAAATTTAAAGCAAATCCATCGAGTAGTTTTCGAGATTTAGTTGGCTTACTGGATACACACATATACACACATACGCTCACACACACGCACGCACCCACGCACACACACAGACATTTTCTGAAAATCACTTTTTTCGACATCCTGAGACCAAATATGCATAAATTCATGAAAAAATAGAAAATAATTTTTTTTGCCGATACAATGCTTTCTCTATGAGAAAGCAAAAAAAACGTCGTACCATAATTACCCTAAATTTAACCAGAATTACCTTAAAATTAACTTTCCCAGTAAATTGGACCATAATTACTAGAGATATTGTTAATTTTCATATGCAATATCAATTTTAACTTTTGAATATTGTTTTCTATTCTTGCGTGAAGAAATGATATCACCATGCGCATGCCCGCTGCCCGTTTATATACTCTGTTACCTGATATTCACATTCAATGTAATACGTAAAAAAATTTACAAACGATGATATATATATATATTATTGACTGTGAGAATTGTTGCTGGCCCTATGAATCCGCGCGATGTTCTGAAATTTATCCTATCCCCTGGTTGTGGGTTGATTCTTGAAGTTTGTCTGTTATCTACTGTGTTTTTATTCATTTCCTTTTGTCTTTGTATATTTTCTCTTGCTTCTTCTGCTCTCTTTGTATTTTCTTTCAGTCGTTTATTTAGTGAATTTGACTTGTCATGGTTCCAATTTTCTTTAGGTAAGATTCGTCTGAAGAATAATTAATAAGGTATATATTTTGTAGTAGGGTGTATTGTTCTATTATAAGCAGTAATGATTAAGTAAAAGCTTTTATTGTTCGAGACTGTTCCAATAATTTTTTTCTTTAAGGTCTCTTTAAGCCTTTCTACTATACCGTTCGATTGTGGATGTAATGGAGCTGTTGGTATATATTCTTTTTTATGTTTTTCTAATAAATTTTTAAATCCCCTTGATGTAAACGTAGCTGCATTGTCACTTATTATTTTCTTTGGTATTCCCCATTCACTCATTAAATCTTCCATAGATTGCATAGTATGATCTAGATTTTTCAATTGATATGCCTGGAGCCTTAAATCTGCTATTGAAATTTCTTTCCGCACAGTATTCGCAGGTATCGATCCAATTTCTAATTTCTTCTACTTTTGTTTCACAACAATATTTACGCAGTTAGAATATAGTTTTATCATAAGCCTAATAAGCTTCGCTACGGGCCCTAGCTATTAATGTTTTTCTAGTCTTTTCACAATCCACATGAGTCTGTGCTAGACTCTTGATTCGTATTCTTCTTGGAAAACGAGCAAGTTTTGATAATAAACCTTGAGCCGAAGCGTCGTCAAAATTTTTTAATTCTATAATTTCTCCTTTATAATTAGGGTAATGACGTAAATAATTTATTGGTGATCTTATTAATTCTTAATTTGGAGTTAGTATAATGTCTCCTTTACATGCTTGTTTTATTTCTATCTTTCCATATTTTGGTTTCTTTTCTGTCCGAAAGTATACAAGTGTTATCTCCTTTATACATCTTTTGGCGGCTATAGTTTTCAAATGGTCTGTAGCATCGAAGAATTTCTTTCTGTTAAAACCTCTGAGTTCCAATATTTGTCCCTCTGTGTATTTAGACAGTATTTCTTTTAAAACTTGTTCTATGTCTTGATTATCAGTATTGTTATATATTATATCACCTTCTATAGTATTAAGAGGAGGTCACGTATCTCTGTCCTTTTCTAATCAAAGAATAGAGTTTTTTACAGAAACTAATATTTTTAGCAAAAAATGAAGGGAAAGCCGCATCTTGTATCAAAAAAAGCAATATTTTCTTCAGTAAGAAAAAATTAATTTTATTGCTTCGTTCTCAAAGAAACATTGAAAAAACCAAATTGTCTACCCTAACCACTATGATTTAAGTTTTTCAAGGTTTTCTTGAAAACGAAGCAATAAAATTAATTCTTTCTTATCAAAGAAAATATTGATATATTCAAATTTCTAGATTTTGTGCAACAAACCCGATATTCTGGAAAACTAATGAATGAATTCATTTGAAAATTTAACTGAATAATCTTCCTAGTAAATACTACAAGCTAATGCATTTCTTTTCTTAAAGCTTTGCAATAAAATAAGAAGATTGTAAATATTTAAGAGAACAGGTGGAGTATCCGTTTTACATCTCTTTAACTTCGTGGTTTCTGAATCTTTGGTTACGTTTTATAATGTCATATCATATTTATTGAAAATTATGTGAATTGTGTGATTTTGTTTTTTAATTCAACTAAGAGGATAAACAAATACTTTAAAAATTTATTGTTAGTTTTAAATATATTTTAATACAGTATTATAAATAATAATAATAATAACTCAGTTCTATAAAAACTTAGATGCAGTATATTTTTAAAAATAACTATTGAAGAAATTCTTGGTTTGCATGTTAAAGTTATTTAAAAAAAATACAAGTGTTTATCAAATATTTCTTTTTTGTCATGAGCAGATATATTTTAATAATCTGATTAAATAAATAAAGTTCGATTTTAGTTAGCATGTACAATAATTCTTAATACAATAGTACAAAACAACAATACAGAAGTATCCAAAAGAAAGTGTTGCTTTTAGTCCTTTAATAGCTTCATTGATACATTCTTTTTAAAGGATCTAACCGATCAAGCGATTTTAACATAATTGTATATAAGTACAAAAATGAAATGCTACTTATTGAAAAATATTTAGTATATTTCTGTAAAAAAGTTTCTTTTTTAATTTTTTGGTATTAAAATTTTTTATTTTTATAACATGAATGTTTTAATTCGGTTTCTCAATAATATTGTATAGTGGAGAGTTTTAAAGTGACAGTGTTGGATGGAGGAAGATATTTATAGTGATTAACGTATATTAATGTAAAGAAAAATTAATTAGACAGTAACTCTAATTTACTCACAAATATTGTTAATGATATATTTGAAAACACAAGGGACGCCAACTTTGAGAACACAGATTCTCGATTATTAAACTATTGCATTAATAATGTCATCGATCTAGACATTAAAACATATAAAAACTTTTCACTTCATTGTTTTGACTATAAAATTTCGACTACTAGCATTAATTTTTATCACAAATTAGATAATAATCTAAAATTAAGCTTTCAACCTAACGAACTTGCAAATAATTTTATAAACCGAACTAATTCAATTGCGTTCTGTATAGATGGTAGTAAGGGTTTAGATAGGTCAGTCAACAGACAACCCTTCCAAGACCATTAACTTTGTCTGGATTCCATTGCACATAGGGATCGTGGAAAATGAGGTTGCTTATTTACGCGCAAAAAATTTCGCTAAGAAAAAATACAATATTTCGTCTCACATTACTTTTACAGATTTATTTTTCATATTGAAAATAAATTATGCATGAAAATATATATTTTAAACTTTCATAACTCCTTATTGATGTTTCAACTTACATGATCAAAAAATTTTTTCAAAGTTCATGTAAAATGGAAGAAAATAAGCCCTCGAAAAGCAATTTCTGAAGTGGCAAATAATGAGTAATTTCAATTACTATGTAATACATATAAGAACCAATAGAAAACTTCAAATTTCAGGTCTGTAAAAAATTATGCTAACTCTCCTCTTTATTTACAACAAGAAGTATTGTCATGAATTTCCCTTTAAAACATCAGGATTTTCAGAAAAAAAATGATAAAGTTGGGACTTTTCCAAAAATTTTGAAAAATTTTCAAATTCCCAGGATCTATAGCTCTTGAAACTTTCAATCTAGATCCTTGAAAATTTTTTTACATATTTTGGGAAACAAACAGAATTTATTCTCAGAGTTTCAGCGATTTTTATTTTTTTGCTCTTTCAGTTGGTGTGAAATGTCTTATATATATATATATATTTTCTTGCGAATTTCCGTACAAAAAGTCCGTTTTAATATCGAACCGCGCAAGATATAAACCATCGCAAGCCGCAGTACTCAAAAGTGTCTGAATCGTATCAAATTGAACAACTGGACTAAACGTTTCTTATCGAGTGTTTCTGTCTGCGCGTACCTTTTGATGACAAGCCGAGCTATACAACGCTCGCAGCTATCCGAATTATACTTAGTTAAAATAACCTAACGACTGTTAGGTTTCTTTTGCCCTTCTGGCCTTTCAACAATTAACCAAGTATCTTTCTCACATAAAGATTTTATTTTCCTATATGAAAAAATTTCTGGAAACAATTATAGATAACTGTGAATAACTATAAATTAATGTAAATAAGCTTAAATAACTGTAAACAAGTGTTAAAATATGTCAGAATTGAGACATTAATCTTTAGAGGACGGGGATTTGGGTTTACTGTTTTCTCTTACTTTTCTATAGAAATCAAGTTTTTGTGATGTCTCACATCTCAAAACTAACACATGTAAAGGGTCGATCATGGGCATGGCCCGTATAGGGGCCATCCCGTCTAAAGGTTAATAATAGTTATTTACAGTTATTTACTGTTATTTACATTGTGAGCGCCCAAGTAAGTATGCCCCTGAAACCGTACTATACTCGAAGATGCCCGCGCAAACACCAAAAAAGACCAAAGTAATTGAACATACAAACGCGCGTGTACGTGCACATGCTCTTGCATGTGTAAATGCTTGGGTATCTGTCCCATTCTTCTTCTTTAGTAGAGAAGTGGGAGGGATACCAAAGAGAGCTGATGCAAGTAGTGCGCGGCTAGTAATGGGCGATATCACCTTTATTTATCGATATTTGATATCGATATTTATTGATCATCAAAATATCGATACCTATAAAATATCATTTGAATTCTATTGATATTAACTAATATCGATAAATATTGATTAAAATTATTTAACATTACATACACAAAAGACAAGCTTGAATGATAGAGATTAATTACGAATCTCCTAAATCTGTTTATTTATTAAAGTCGAAAAATATCAGTTAATAAAAGAAAAATTTGCTAAATACTTTGTATTATTAAAAGTCTCAAAATATAAATAGAAAATAACATTTCCAGATTTTTTATTCATTAATATCAAAAATGAATTTATATATGTACATGATGTGGTTATAATAAATATAATAAATACTAAAAACTATAAGTAACGGTTCATTAACTCAAGTACCAATCTTCTAGAGATAGAGATTTTAAAAATAATAATTCTTGGAAATGGTTCGGTGATAAGCGCGATCTTTTTTCTGTTAAAATTAAAGCAGCTTGAGAAATAAGTTGCTCTGATGGTGCAGATATGGCAACGACTGTGAGATATTATAGTCTGATTTTTGTTAATGCTGAATTAGCAGTTTTTTCCAAAACTGTACAGGATTACTATCCATCTTTCTTACAGATTCGTTTAAATAATATCTAAATTACTATACTATACAATATATCATTTATGGATTTTATGTATAGATATACTGACTGTACTAGTAACATGTATTTTTCTAACCGCGTAAACAAATTTGCCCGTAGGGTGGCGCTTACGGCATTTAGCATCATAATAGTTCGCAAAACTCTTCTAGCATATACTACTGAAGAAAGCCTATAGGTAAGGTACGTACTATCTCTCTCTCTCTTGTCTTATTCAATTGGCTCCTCCCGTTTCTCGTGAACAGAGGTAGTCAATCAAATGTGACAAGAGAGAGATAGTACGTCCCTCAATAGCAGCCTTCTTTCTCTTCGCCTCGTCACGCTTTTAATAGCTGGTAGGCTTCCTCTAGTAGTATATACTTGAAGGCAAAACTGTACCTCCAAATTTTTGTTAAAATTATTTTTAACAGAAAAATTATCTATCTTTCATTACAAAAATATCGATATGTTAAAATATTGGTTCTTAAAATATCGATATAAAATATCGATATTTTAAGGGACAAATATCGATATCAGCAATTATCGATATTTATCGCCCATCACTGCGCGGAGCTCGTGACTCTCGTCACTCTTGGATCGGCTCTTCTACTGTGCGATTGTACCTTGCTTAAGACAATGGCGGGTGCTTGGCCATTGCATTGTATTGAACAAAGCATATTTTACACGTGTTTAACGTACTTCCTTGTAAATTCGTAACTTGTATAGCATATAACAATAAATAGCTTATCCTAGCAAGCAACATTCCTTTCCTAATGATTCTGTGTTAAGCCCCGAATGTTAAGGCATTTGGTCCTTAACAACAACGGGATTTTCACATAATACCCTATAATTACTTACCCATTTTATATTAAAAGTCTGCTATAGCTAGCCAATGCCTGCTAGCTACAAACGACTTTTAAACACTAAAAACTTATAGAAATAATATAAAGAATCCGCGTTAGCTAGGCAAGGTGACCTAGCTAACAACGACTCTACAGACACAAAGGGTTGCGTTCTATTGTAAAATAAACATTTTGAATATTAAATAATTAATTTTAAATAAATTTTGGGTATTAAGAGAAGGGGATCGTTACATTAGCGCCCACCCATTCTTAACTACAAATTGAGACCCACGTGAGAAATAGAGTTGCGTATAAAAATAAATTTATGAATTTAAAAAAAGAAAATATAGATATAGTTTTTTTTTTCATCTGGTTCTCCCTATTGGCCTGGTGCAGCCTCTTGGCCAAGCTACCGATATCCTTGACCACCTCTGTGTCAAGATGTTTGCCTACCTTTTTTACCATACCTATTGTTTCCTATACCTATTGTTCCTTGTACCTATGTTTCCTACCTATTTTCCTACCTATTTTTAATCTACCCATCCTCGAGAAATCACAGACTGCCGCGTTCCTAGAACAGTCGGTGAGTAGATTTCTACGGTAGATTTCTGCATTTGCCCAGGCCTAAGCCTGTAACGTAGGGAAAACTCCCCCAGGAGAAAACCTACGCCAGGAATATTTACCCATCGCGCTCAAAAGCTCTTTTTCTGATGAAAAACGTCTGAAAAAAATTTCAGGTTTTTTTACCAGGAATCGAACCCCCGACCACTTGGAGCAAATATGTAGAGACCGTATAAGGCGTATGCCTTAGCCGGCTACGCCACAGACGCTCTATACAGATAGATAGATAGATATTAATTTATTTTGTATAAGAGTACAAAGAGGCGTGTAATACATCAAGCAATAAATAATAATTCTGTATAAAGTATTGCACATAATATGATAAGATATCACAGTCAAATATTAAAATTAATATATAATACTGTATCAGTAAGTCACTATATAAAAGCGATATCACAGACTACTCTAAATACACGCAGGAAGCATGAAAACATAAATTGCAATAAAAACAGTCTTAATATCTATCAGTCATAAAATTAAAATTAAATTAAAATCAAATAACACAATTTGAAAGATAAAGCATAAAGCATAGTTATGACATCAAATAAAAATAAAATTGGACAAAACAATGCAACAATGAATAATAAAAAATAATATAATAATAAAATTCAAAGAATAAAAACTTGATACCGAAGATGTCATGACTATTAATAAAAAGAAACAGAATCACTCATTCTTTCTGCATTCATTCAACCATCATTCGCGCTAATAAATACATTCACACCTTAAATCTATATATAAGACAAAACAAAATAAATTAACATAAAAATTGAAATACTTAAAATTTAAATTCATTCGAGGTCGTGTAAGTACTTCCTTAAAGCCGACTTGAACCTGCCCAGCGATGGTAGATTTTTTATATCAGCAGGCAGGGAATTCCAAAAATTCGCACTTTAAACTTAAAAGGAATTTCCTCCAGTCTCACTACGCATGAAGGGCACTGCGAAATCCTTAATCTCTTCCCTAGTGGCTACCCTAGGTGCATATCTAGTGAAGAGACTCACTAGATACTCAGGAGTATTCATGCGCACGATTTTGTACATAAGTACAGCCATAAAATACTGTCTCCTTGAATCAGTACGCAGCCAAACAAGTGCAACTCTATGAGGAGAGATATGCTCGCCCATTCCTATGCCTAATACATATCAAACACATGAATTTCGTAGTCTTTGTAATTGTCTTTTCGACCCCTGCGAAGTATCGAGCAGAACTACTGAGCAGTAGTCAAGGTGCAGAAACAGCAAGGCGGCTGCGAGTTGTTTACGCAGGGTCTCAGTAGTGTACCGACGAAAGAACCGCAAATTATACATTATCCTATTAAATTTTTTAGTCACCATATTAATGTGCGGCTTCCATGACAACTTAGCATCAAGTACAACACCAAGGCTCGTAACGGTATCAGAGAAAGATATGTCGACACCTCCCTCAAGCTTAATCATTCTTAGCTCACCAGCATAAAAGTCATTAATAAATCTACTACTGCCAAAAACGATCGCCTTAGTTTTGCTTGCACTTAATGTGAGAGAACATCGACAGCCCATCCCGACACTGCCCTGGCCGCCCTCTGCATAATACGAATACCTTCATTCAGACGTTCATAAGGGACCTGAGTACAGATTTGGAGGTCATCAGCATATAATACGTGCTCGACGAAATAGGGGTCGAGCGTGTCACGGATGTTATTAATGTTAAGGCAAAACAACAGAGGCCCTAGCACTGAACCCTGTGGAACTCCTAGATTAATTGTTAGCCAATCTGAATCCTCTTTTAAGTGTGTAGAAACCATTTGTTTCCTACCTGATAAATAGGAGCTAATCCATTCAAGTGCAGCCCTGGAAAGCCCCATTGATCTAAGCCTCGCAAGCAATTTGGAGAGGCAGATCGTGTCGAAAGCCTTACTAAAGTCAAATAGAAGTAGTAACGTGGCAAGTTTCTTGTCAAGACCTGATCTTATGACGTCCGTAAGTTTAAGTATGGTAGTCTGCGTAGAATGGTGCTTTCTGAAGCCAGTCTGCAAAGAGTCAAGTATTTTGTGTGTTGTAATGTACTCTTGTAGTTGGTCATGGGCAATCTTCTCCAGAACCTTTGAAAGAAAACACAATATTGCTATGGGCCTAAAATCTTTAGGCATCTTAGGTGCAGGACACTTCTTCAAAGGCACAATGCGTGCACGCTTCCAAAGGCAAGGGAAGATCCCCGTGCAAAAGAGGAATTGAAAAGAGTCACAAGATGATCTCCAATAAACGGTAGTGCTTTAAGTATCACACTCTGCGGAATGCCATCCTCGCCACAAGCCTGTGATGAAAAATGCGAAATCGCAAGGATTACATTGTTAATATTAATTGGCTTGAAGGCAAAGCCACTTTCACTACACTCCGAAAGAATCTTCTTACGTTCCGCAGTATCATCGTGTGGCGAGACTGACACTCCCACATAATGTGCATTAAGCTCATCAGGAGTGAATCCATTCAGGTCCCCTTGAGGTCCGGACAGGAGTCTCAGGTCTTTTAACTTCTTCTAGACATTACCTCTAGCAAAAGCATTAAACAGTCTATTATGATAATAATTTGTCTTAGCATGTTCTGTCTGTTCGTCTATAGTTTTACGCAGTTTCAAAAATTCGGGGAGATAACGCTCCTCCTTTGTCCGCTTAAACCTACGATACGTGGCATCTCTATTGTGCCGCATCTGCGACAACTTTTTCTCTATTCAAGGAAATTTATCTTTACCAATTTCAAGTGATTTTAGTGGCACCAGATTTTATATTGCTGCTGTAAGGTTGTCGCAGAGGCAGCCAAGCGCAGATTCCGGGTCAACTGTACCAACTGTAAATGGCGTTCAATCACAGTCGGCCAAACTCTGCACCAATAAGTTTGGACAGATATCTTTATGATTCCTATACTTAATTATCTTTTCATCTGTCTTCATAAAATTACAAGAAATGCATACATCAATTAAATTGTGCTGACTGAAAATTCGCCGATAAGTTGCGTATGTCAAGTACTGTGTCATTATCGTCTACAAGAGTCAGGTCAATCCACGTGTAAGACGTCGGAGTGTGATGCGTGGCACCTTGCTGAACCAACTGTAACGAAAGCATATAAATATAGTTAAAAAATTTTTGTTTCTCTCTTTTCTTCTTTCCATCATAAAAAATTAATCAAAAATTAAAGATAAAAAAAATTAGAGTTCGTAATTAAAATAATAAAACTTCATGATTCTTAATTCTCTAAATGGTCTGTTTCAAGGAACAGACTATGACAAAAAAATAAGTCTAGAAGAGAGGACAGACGAATTAATACGTCATAATAATGAACGTAATAATGTTTTAATACAGTTCATGAAACATAGACAGTAGACTTGAAAACGTTGAAAAAAAATTAATAGCTATCAATAAGAAAAATAATGAACAAACGTTAAAGATAAAGAAAAAAGTGGCACAATTAGAAACTAATGTACTACTGCAAAGAGAAACCGGGGTACCATAAAAACACCTACTCAGTATAGTATGGTAAATTTCTATACCAATTCACTACAAAAATATAGAATATCTGGATACTTAGTAGTGAAATCAAGATATCCCATGTTTTTGTAATGACTTAGTATAGAAATTTACCATACTATACTGACAAGGAGAGCATCCCACCTCCGGGAAACGGATTCGGCAGAAACTGCAGAATATGATTTTTTGATGAAAAAAAATAAACCCGGGTTTTTTGTTTTCGACGAATAGGCCCCCACTTTGCCTCTATTTGCACCAAAAGAGTAGACAACTCTTTGAATGTGAGCGCATGCTCGCTGATGACTCTCTTTAAGTGGTGCTTTGTTCATTTTACCCCGGCTTCCCACAAGCCCCTATAATGAGGAGCATTGGGGGGAATAAATATCCAGTTAGTCCCATCATTGGCAAGAAGAATAGTGGCCTCATGATAAAACTGAGATGCCTTCTTGAACATTTGCTTGAGTTTCTGGTCCGCGCCATGAAATGTTGTGGCGTTATCGCTGAAGAGATTACGACAAATCTCACGCCTCCCTACGAATCTTTGGTAGGCAGCAATGAACGAAGTGGTTGTCAGCTCACTGACGAGTTCCAATTGGATGGCGCGGGTTAAGAAACAAACGAATAAGGCTACGTGGCCTTCTTAAGACTTATAACCACGACCTTTCGTGCAACGAATCCGAAAAGGACCTGCATAATCGACCGGCAGAAAAAAATGGCTTAGTTGGAGTGACACGCTCCGCTGGTAGGTCTCCCATGAGCTGATGTCCTAACCGTGGTTTTACTCGCTGGCACGCTACGCACTTGTTGATAACAGACTTGACTAAGTGTTTTCTTCCAAGCATCCAAACGTGCTGCATGAGATGGCTCGATGTTAAGGTGAATCCCCCATGGAGACAAGAGGCATGAGCGTGCTGAACGAACAAACTTACAGACATGACGTTAACAGACTGAGAGCCGAGTCACGTGGAAGAATTGGTGGATGTTTACTCTGCAGAGGAATGGATGAGTGTGTTAGGCGACCTCCAACACGTAAAATGCGTAAATGTCCTTGCACGAAAATGGGTTCAATTTTCGCAGGGCATTTCGCTTAGGCAAGCTATTTCCCTTTTAAAGAGTTTCAA
The DNA here is from genome assembly GCA_017163975.1 of Anastatus disparis. Lineage (NCBI taxonomy): Eukaryota > Metazoa > Arthropoda > Insecta > Hymenoptera > Eupelmidae > Anastatus > Anastatus disparis. The sequence continues at coordinate 1,523,448 of JAFFSR010000118.1, forward strand.
TTTCATTGTGAACGGCACTCATTTGAGCTGAACGGATTATTGTGATCTTTGCGTCCATCAGCTCATTATAAGACAAAAATGCTGGAGGTGGGGCCAGACCCCTAGTGTGACAACGCACTTTTATCAATAGCCATCGACAATAGGGTACCACTTGGATCAGTTTTGTCAAAGAGGAAAATCGGCTCAGTAACTCATGCTCTGAAGAGTGAGCTTGAACTTGGAGAACATAGGTAGTTTCGACTGTACGTGGCTAGTGTTCAGACGGACGTGACAACCACTATGGTCCATGCCACCATAAACTATTCACTGCCAGATTCGCTGGCTTGACACCCCGGGTTGCCAAATCCGCTGGATTTTCCTTTGTTGGGACATGCGACCACAAAGCAATCGGCAATTCTGCTTGGATATGGAAAACCCTATTCGCGATAAAGATTTTCCAGTGCAATGGGTGTTTACGAATCCAAGTAAGGGCCACCTGGCTATCTGACCAAGCGAAAACCGGAAGGTCTCGAAGAAAATTCAACTCCCTAAAATGGACTATAAGCTTAACTAGCATAGCAGCTCCGCATAATTCCAACTTTGGGATGCTGACTGTTTTTACTGGAGCTACCTTTGTTTTCGCTGCCAGAAGAGAGATCTGTGAGCAGCCGTTCCCATTGTCGAGTCGGGGGTAAACAGCGGCCGCATATGGCCTAGAAGAGGCATCAGAAAACCCGTGAATTCGACCTGAAAGGTCCATTGGGTTTCCTAGCCACCGAGGTATCAATAAGGAATGCAACCCAGAAAGCGAGTCACAGTACCCTGACCATCGATTACAAACTTCCTCTGGGAGGACTGCATCCTTTTCGCACTTCAGGACCCATAGGTCTTGCAGTAATATCTTGGCAACCACTGTTATCGGAGCGAGCCATCCCAGTGGGTCAAACAATCGAGAGATGTCTGAAAGTACGACCCGTTTAGCGGGTGGCTCCTCTAAAGATCTGAAATTCCGGGCTTTGAATCTAAATTCATCCCGTGTCGAGTTCCAATGAATACCAAGGGTTTTCACTGACTTGTCGGAATCGATTGGAGTTGTCGTTGTTTGCTGAACCTCCATAGGAAGAAGGTCAGGATGATTTACAGCCCATTTATCTAACTTGATTCCTGCTAAGCTTAATAACTTGGTGAGATCATCCCGTCTATTCACGGCATCTTGAAGATCGTTTGCTCCAGCGAAAATATCATCCACGTAAGTATGATGTTGGAGACATTGAGCTCCAAGTGAAAATCTGGAACCTTCATCCTGAACTAACTGTAGCAAGGTGCGAATGGCCAAGTAAGAAGCGCAGTTCATACCATAAGTGGCGGTTCTCAACCGAAAGTCAACCAGCTTCTCTCCAGCCTCAGGGGCCCAAACGATCCTTTGTCTATCCTGGTCTTCTGTGCTAATTTCCATCTGCCTGTACATCTTTACGAGATCAGCCGTGAATACAAACTGAAAGGCGCGCCAATGCAAGATAATCAAGGAGAGATCACTTTAAAGAGCAGGTCCTTTCATCAAGTACTTATTGAGGAAATGATCTTCTTGGATTTGGCGAGAGGCGTCAAACACCACGCGAAGTTTTCCATTCAAGTCTGATGATTGTACCACTACATGTTGAGGCAGATACCATGCTTGAGTGCTATTAATTTGTGACGGGGGAACCCGAGACATATTCCCAAGGTCTTCATACTCTTTCATGAAGTCTCGGTAGGCCTGAGTCAATTTCGGATCGCGTTGAAACCGGCGGTGCATAGAGAAAAGTGACCCCAAAGCCATGCGACGAGTCTGCACTGCAACTTCAGGGAGATCGGTTCTAAGGGGGAGACGAACAACATAACGGCCCTCAGAGTTGCGAAAGTGTGATTTTTGAAATAAATCTTCGCACAATTGATCTTCTGGCTTTAATATAGATCAAGCTATAGGCACTTTGTCGAGAGTCCAAAAGCGTTGTAGCAATATATCCAGGTCCGCATCGATTGCGCAATGTAAGACCTTGGATTTGGGTTTCGACCCAATTTCCGCCCGCCGTAACCCTCCTTGATCGGGGCCCGAAATGATCCTACCAAGAGCCGTGTTCTGAGCGATTAAATTGCAGAAAGGAAACTGTTTCAGACCAGATCTTAATAGCTGTCCATAGATATCGGCGCCCAATATGAGATCAATGGACTTCGGTGTGAATAATTGTGGGTCCGCCAGGAGGAGACCTCGGAATTGTCCTATGTCAATTTCGACGACAGGTTTATCCGGCAGACGAGATGTAAGCCGTCGAAGCACTAGCGCTTGAAGTTCAATCTGAAATTCCGAATCAGTTCGTGACCCTTACTTTAGTTGCACAAAGTATTGGCTGGTTCCAGCAGGGTTACCACCGAGCCCTGACAAGCAGACTTTAGTGCGTTCCCTTAGGAGTTCAAGAAGTTGCATTATCGATTCGGAGATAAACGAGGCCTCAGATCCTTGATCAAGGAGGGCTCTAAGTGTGAAGGGATTGCCTCTAGCACCTAGCGCTGTTACTTGAGCTGTAGCAAGAATTACCTCACGTTTACAACCGGAAGTACAAGCCATGCGTACGTTCACGTCTGCTGCAGTGTGATTAGCATCTTTCTCTCCCGAAGCGCTGCCGGAATCATAATTTTCCGGATTAGACCATGTGGGCATCGTACCTCCCAATTGAGATTGCACTGTGCCCCGAACGTTATGCAGAAGGGTATGGTGTTTCTCCTGACAATTGGCCACCGCACAGCGTCCAGATGACGGACATACTCGGACCATGTGCGGTCCCAGGCAACCATAGCGAAGCTTCAAGTGGCGAACCTCGGATCGACGATCCTGGACTGATTTAGCTTTGAACTTGAAGCATTTTTGAAGTGGATGTGAACGGTTGCACAGTGGGCAGATAGAGGACGTTATGTTCAAAGATGGATGAGTGCTGGTGTGAAAGACCTTGCATGCTGGAGTCACCTTGTTTTCTGAAGCTTTTCTTTTTTCACCTCTTCGCTCAAGGCTTGGACCTACGGATAAATCAGGCTCCAACATGCTCAAGATTTGCAAACGCCTCTCCAAGAATTCTATAAGATCGTTAGACGTAGGTAGGTGACTTAGTGAATCAAAGTCTCTATCGTTTGTTCTTGCAACTGACAGTCGATCCTTTGCACTAAGTTCGGCCTCCCACAACTTCCTGAATTCCGGATCCAGACGTTCTGATACAATGAATACGAACCACAAATACCGATGCGGGACCGGAAGCTTTAAATTTGTAAGAGCGTAAATACCCAACAAGCAAACGGTGTCAAAGAGAGAATTAAAAAAGAATTTTTTATGTATACTTTCGTAAACGAAAGTATCAATAAAGAGTTCTTAATGATTGCTTTGTTTATTCGCGAATGTCCGACCACTTTAGTTTTTAAAGTATTCACAAAGTATTCTTAAACAATTCTTTTGATTGAATCACATTCTCAAAATACTTTTTTTAATCATCAAATTATAAATAATCCTTCTATTTTACATGATTATGAAAAACAAAAAATGTTATAATTGATTAAAAATAAGCTATTAAATTAAAAAAAAAAAAAAAAATTATTTGTTCGAGATTCGAACCACGGTTCTTGAGGATGTCAAACAAAATAAAAAAAACTGTTGCCCATGACTAAGCCTACTTGGCTACTAACTCATCTGTTAATAAATTCTCGAAACTTGTACATGTTCATTGGTACAAGCATAAGAAATGTTAATAAATTTGTTAATTAATTATTCATGGTTAATAATATTAGCAAAACTACATTTTTATTTGAATAATTTAAATAAAAATTTATTAAATATACAAGAGATACCTTAATTTAATAAAAGAAATTTTTTGTGAAGTCATAGTTAATTTAATTTAAATTGAAGAATTAGATTAGATATTTGTTTAAATTCTCAAAATGAGAATTTATTTAAAACACACTTAAAATATTTATATATTTTGTTTTATAAAATGTTAACAATTTTTTCGTTTAAAATAGATAAAAAATATTTAAATTATTAAATGATTAATTAAATTGAATTTTTCCAATTTATAAAATTATCAGGAATTTCAAGTTTTCAATTTTGAATTTCATGAAAATCAAAATTAAAAATGATTTTAAAACAATCTGAAAAGCGATAAAATATCCATTACATCTTTCGATTTTTGAAAGTGACTAAGTTACTAGAAAATCAGTATTTCAAAAGTAAATTTTTTGACTACTTTATGAATACTTTGGATTATGATTACTTTTTCAAAAAAGAATTCTTTATGAATACTTTCTTAACCCTTTTAAAATATTTATAATCTTTTAAAGATACGTTGAAGAGTTATTTTTTATTTAAATTCTGTGGAAGAATACTTTGTGAATATTTTATGAATACTTTATTAATATATTTTATTAACTTCAGAGCGGACATTCGTGAATTCTTAAAGAATTCTTTTTTCCAGATGTGTGCTTATTGGGTAATACGCTGCGTTTCATCTGCGAGGAAACGCATCTCAATGGCGGATTCCTTTTTTAGATGAGGGAGCTGCATTAAGGCAGTGAAGTGATTGAAGATGATCAGGTGGGGATTATGATAGCGAGCTCTCAATGATTGCCAAGTACTAACATAATTGGCGTTAGTAACTTTTATATTTTTAATGAGCTTTGCCGCTGAATCGGTCAAACAAGACTTCAAATAATGCAATTTTATGGCGTTTGAATATCGAGGAATCTCATCTACAAGGGATGTGAATAAGTCGCAGAAACTCTCCCAATCCTCGTACTTGCCCGAGAATTTTGGAAGAGGGAGACGAGGAAATCGAACGATACAAGTATCTCTGTCAGCCTCCGATATTGAGCTGCCCTCGCGACGACCGCTTGACGTCTCGCTATCTGTTGTTTTAAACCGGATACGAGCAGTCAACAGCACATCAATAGTGTCTTCGTAAGTAGCTTGAATCTTGCTAAAGACATTCTCTACAATGTACGGATCAGCCTCCACGTGTTCTCTAGCGAGAATGTCTTCATGAGTTGTACGCACCTCATCCCAAATCGCATTAAGTCCATCGATACGAGTCTGTACTATGGACTTGTTCAAAGAGCTAGGGGACTTCTCGTGAAAGCGCCCAAGAATGGTCTCTATTTCACATTTGCGAGAATTCTACAAGGCAGTCAATATCTTCAACGACTTAACAGCTATTGTGGAACCCTATAGATATGCTACAATCAAGGTTAGGCCCACTAATGAGCACCAGGACCGCTTGCGTTTGTAAGCTGTGAAAAACAGAAGACGCTTGCAACAATGATATGCCTTAGTACCTTGAGAGAGTGAAATGTAAGAAAGCTAATGATAAAGCAACATTTTTAGGAAGACAAATGAAGAATGTCACACAAAAAAATGCTTAAGGAAGTGGAAAAGATCCTAACACCCAACAAACAGCCTGCTTCAATGCTTACGAAGAATGTAAATGCGCGGGCTAAAGGTTTTCGGTTCACAATCTAAGTCACTTCTGAAAAATCGGACAGTTCACTCACTCTTCACCCGGGGCACCATGTTTCTCTCTATGAGTTTGATTAAGGTTTAAGGAGAATAAGAAAAGGATTGGGTTGTGGAGTGAGTGAAAGGTCCAGAAATAAACCACATGAGACGGCGGATCTAATTGAAAGCCTTTATTTGAATTTAAGAAATACATATGGTTATGGGATAGGAGTAATTAGACACCCGTAAATGGATAACCGAACAATCTTATTGCATCAACGGCCACGACGATTGCAACAAAAAGAAAAATAAATTATACCTCTACCCTCACGTTTTCCCAATGCGCCACGCGCACCCTTCCACTGGACGTCCAGAACTAAAGAAACCAAAAGAAATTGAACTTGCGATAGAGCCGACCACAGGCAGGTCATGCCACTCATTCGCTCTTACTTACCTTGCGCAAGCAGGCCCAAACCCACTCAAAAGGAACAAAAGAAAACACTTGAAAATCCTATGGTAACTTCAAGTCAATTCCTCACATCAAGAAATACACTCACGCACACGTGCACTTTATTTTACACTACGTCCGATCTTTATATATGGTCACTCGCGGGTTGAGATATCGGCGGATGCGTCAACCTCTGCTGAAGTTGAATGCGCAACTGAACTGGCCTTCTCCGCGCTCGAGATCAGCACCCTCAGTCGCAAGCGAGCCCCCCTCCACGCTTGCGCAGTCGACGCACCCAAAAGCACGCGCGACGCACACTGCAGTCGAACGAGCACAAAGGGCAAAATGCGCGAACAAATTACTTTGCCAAAATATGAAGGGTGCGGAGGTCGAAAGACCAATGGAATTCTTGAATGAATTTGAAAAATACATTACATTAAAACGACTAGAAGAGGAAGGAACCCTCAAGTCGTTGCAGACTGCATTACAAAAAGATGCTAATGAATAGTGGTACGTTTATTAGAACGACGTATTCACCTACAAAGGGTTTAAAGATCTTTTTTTAGACAGGTATGAGATTGAAGGAATGAAGATATCCAAAGGAAGTCTAGAAGAAAAGTTAAGTTTGGCCAATTTTTCGAAAATGGAAAATTGAGTCGTCTGACTTATGCCATTAACGGGATGTCGGAGTTGTTAGAATCGATTTTTGCTTTTTTTATCTAATTGATATCTCTTAAAATTGACTATTTAGACAAATATAATGACTTGTCCACGCTAAAACTACATTAATTCAAACATTTTTGTTGAAAAAAATCACTTAGACTTGTTATTTTTTCATGAACTTTGAATGAAAATTAGATATCAAGCTCGATAAACCTAACCTTAAAATACTATACATTAAAAGTTTGTTCATAACTTTTTACGTGTAGTATTTTAATAAATTTCTTGAGTCGTCCGCACTCAGGATTAATCTTATAAATTTCTTTCTGTAGTGAAAGAATATGATTTGACGCACCGTTTACTCATGAACTTTCAATAAAAATATTATTAGATGGGGATAGCTAAGATATCCTCTTAAAATATAAGGTTTCGCTAAAGAGTTAAATCTTCAATATACTGAAGAAGAATTAGCTGATAAAGTAAGTAAACATTTTAGCAGTTTTAGTTCGTTTAAAAAGTTTATTGTACAGCATGAAAAAAATCAATTTTATTTTGAGGGGCAAACCACAACACCACAACCAGGGTCGTATCAAGTGCGTATTTTGGGTTTTCGTGCGCGCATCTTTATAAATCGCATTAGTGAAAATAAAATAGATTTTTTACATTTATTTAATCAATTAAAAAGTGAAATCGATTTCAATTTGAAGGGCAATGTGAGCGCCAAGTAAGTACGACCCTGAAACCGTACTATACTCGAAGATGCACGCGCAAACATCAAAAAAGACCAAAGTGGTTGAACATACAAACGTGCGTGTACGTGCACATGCTCTTGCATGTGTAAGTGCACGGGTCTCTGCGATACTCTTCTCCTTTAGTAGAGAAGTGGGAGGGATACCAAAGAGAGCTGATGCAAGTAGTGCGCGGATCTCGTGACTCTCGTCACTCTTAGATAGACTCTTTTACTGTGCATTGCATTGTTTCAAGTAAGGCATATTTTACACGTGTTGTTAACATACTTCCTTGTAAATTCGTAACTTGTATAGCATATAACAATAAAGAGCTTATTAAAGCAAGTAACATTCCTTTTCTAATAATCCTGTGTTGAGCCCCAAATGTTAAGGCATTTGGTCCTTAACAACAACGGAATTTTTACATAATATACTATAATTACTTACCCATTATATATTAAAAGTCTGCTATAGCTAGCCAAGGCATGTTAGCTATAAACAACTTTTAAACACTAAAAACTAATAAAAATAATATAAAGAATCCGCGTTAGCTAGGCAAGGTGACCTAGCTAATAACGACTCTACAGACACAAAGGGTCGCGCTGTATTGCAAAATAAATATTTCGATTATCAATAAATAATTTTAAATAAATTTAGGGTATTAAGAGACGGGGAACGTTAAAACATTTATTTACAATTATTTACATTTATTTACAGTTATTTGTAGTTATTTACATTTTCGAAAATTTGCACTTTATTTAATCTTTTTATATATATGTGAAAATTTTTGAAAATGTGAATAGCTGTAAATAATTGTAAATAATTATAAATAACTGTGAATGATTATAAAAAACAGTAATTAATTGTAGATAGCTGTAAATAACTGTTAATAACTGTAAACAACTGTAAATAATAGTAAATACAATTATTTACTATTATTTACAGTTATTCACAGAAATTATTTTCATATGTGTCATCTTTCATAGCATTCGCCCAACTATTACTGCTTTTTGCTTTATTATAACATGAAGGTATGCTTTCTGAAATATACGTTACCGATCTCTCAAACTTCTTTAAATTACTTCCATTTTCTAAATTATTTCTATTTTCCAAATTATTTCTATTTTCCAAATTATTTCTATTTTCCAAATTATTTCTATTTTCCAAATTATTTCTATTTTCCAAATTATTTCTATTTTCCAAATTATTTCTATTTTCCAAATTATTTCTATTTTCCAAATTATTTCTATTTTCCAAATGTTTTATATTTCCCAAATTATTTTCATCACTACTTTTACATGAAAATTGCATTTCATCTGATTTATTAATTTTTTCCACACTTTCAATAGAAAAATCTTTTTCAATAGACAAATAGCGACTTTTATCTTTTTCATAACTTAAATTTACATCAGCATTATTTGCAGTAAATTTTTCTTCCTTAAATAAAACATCGTGACTTGAAACTACATCTCTTAAGCCAGGCACATATACACGATATCCTTTGCAATCTTTTGTATAACAAACTAAAAATCCCTTCTCTGCCTTTCTATCAAATTTTTTCCGTTTTTCTACCGGTACGTGTACAAAATATTCAATTCCAAAAATCTTAATATTATCTATATTTGCTTTTTTCGGTGCTACAACTTATAAGGTGTTTTACCTGCGAACTTAGTTGGACTTGTTCGACTTATTACATAAACCGTCGTATTTATAGCTTCCGCTCATAAACATAAAAGTAAGTCAGAATTTGAGTATATCATGGATCGCGCCGCCTCAACTACAATTCAATTATCATGTTCCGTGACCCCATTTTGTTGTGGCGTGTATACAACATTTACAATACGTCTTATACCTTTTCGAAAGGTGTCTGCGTACGAAGTACGCGCAGACAGTCCTGAAGGACGGTGCCAAGGTCATTGCGTAGACTCAGCACCTCCTCCCCTCCGAGCCCCCTACAGCCAGTCCTCTTTTTCCGTTTCTGTTCGTCTTTCTGTGCTTTTCAGTCGCCCAGTACGTCTGTGCTGTCTATAGTCCTGCTTACAGTCCTTGTCTTGCATCTATAGTCGTGCTTACAGTCTTTGTCTTGCGTCTAGCACTGACTTTTTTGCACCCAGAGCCATCGCCAATCTCCTGGAGGACCACTGAGGGCTCCGGACTGGCACCAGTTGGCTTTCTTGTGCGTTTCTGGGCCTCGATAACAGCCATCGCCGCACTTACCTGCTGCGCATCCAGCTTATCGCACTATTCCATAACAGCCTCGTAAGCATCTTTTAGCACAACCCATTCATCTGTAGTCTTGGTGCTTACTGTCCAGATTTGTGATTTTATCGCCTCTATCCTAGCGACAGGGAAAACAATCTTCTGGATGTGATCCCTGATGCATTCAGAAGGCGGCCGTCTGTCCCTCGTTTACGCTGCTTGTGCCGTTTACAAATGCCCCAAGGCCACGTCGGTCACCTCTGAAGTATGTGGGCCTGGAGTGCCCTGAGCGCCGATGGATGCTGAAAGTTTACGTCCTTTCGTTTTCATCGGCATTTTTATGTTTATTTTGTTTTGAATGTCCTCCTACACTTCTCGTGTAACAGGTGTTTGTGGTCAGAATCTACTCCTGGTATGGTCCAGCCCGTGCATCGTCCGTTCGTTTACCAATTTTTCAAATAGATGCTTAGATACTTGGGTTCACCCACCTACAGCCTGTTATTGCCTAGTGAGTGCTTCTTAAACCTTTTTGTTAAATAACTTTCAAATTTGATGATGCGAGCCTTCTGAGCGAACCTTTATAACCAGATCTCTACCTTAGGCCGAGATCTGAAGGTTGGTACGACGAGCTCTAACATCACCCAGTAATTAAAATTTGTTTTCGGTGCTTATGTCACATTTCGTAGGCTTAAACACCGAAAATATTTATCTCTTACCTACCCACACATTGTTGGCAACGAAAAAACACCTAATCGATTGACAAAGTTACGTAGGTAGCGGTCACCCATCCAAGTAATAACCGCGCCCAATGCTGCTTTACTTTGTCGATTAGCTGAGGTGCAGCTCTGTAACCCCACCAACGTGCCGGTACATTTTTTAAATTAAAATAACAATAATAAGCACGTGAGATAAAAGTAAAACTAAAGTGAATACCAGTGTAACATGTTAAGCGAAGAAGTAGTCATTTTGAATTATTATTATATGATTTAAGTAAATTTTTGAAATCATAGTTTTATTTTTTGATTAATCATTCATGAAATGTTTAATTTTTTTTATTTATAGTTTTTGCTTTCATTTCTCAATTTATCATGCACGGAATGCCTAGTATCTGCTCTTTTACAGTTTTCGTTTTTATTTTACAAATTATGATTTGTGTATTGTTAATTATTGATTTTCAAGAGTACACATGTGATGCGGTACATTTATGACACTTGTACTATAAAATAGTATACGATACTTCAAATTTAACTGGCCTATTGAACGAAGTGATTATAGCCATAGAGACATTGTCTCTCAACATTAAGGGGTATTGTTTTTTATATCTCACATGTAAGCCTTTCAATATTTAAATCTTTGACCTTTTACTGTATTTTTCATTACTTATAACTGTACATGGCTTTCCTTTTTTAAAACGTTATTAGCGCATCCTTTTCTAAATAAGTCAGATGATATCTCATATTTTGAGTAGAACTAATTCTACTAATATTATACTTGTTTTTGTGGACGTAGCTATCTTTCAATTGAAAAGAAGACAGCCCTTAGCCTAATAGTTGAAAAATAACAATATATTTTTCTTATAGTTCGTTATTTTGTAAAGAAATTCATTATTCATTCAAGGTTCTTGTATCATGACAAACATTTTATAAGCAAATGCTACAATAAAAGTGACTTGTACATTAAAAAAATTGTCGTGCCTAAATAAACCAATACCTTAAGAATTATTTTTAAATCAATTTAATATTCGTTTTTCAAAAAAATTATCTTTTTTATTTTATCTAAACCATTTTTCATTCATTTAGTTTTATTAAAATTAAATATAAAACTGAATAAATGAAACTGAACGTATTACCTATACACTTAACTTTAGATTTAAATTCTTTTTAGCACCATTGAAAATTACACCAATAGTCTTATTTTGAATGTGTAAGTTCATGAGATCTTAAAATTCGGGCAGAAGACAATGTTCCGTTTCACCTAAACACTAAAATTTTTTTTGTAGACCTTCTTGTGTTTTTGAATAGTTCTTATGATTTTCTAAAATTTTAACTTTTTAAATTTATTGTCAAATGAATTTCAGAATAACACGACAATAAAATATTATACTTTTGGGGATATTAGCTACAGCAAACGATCCTATTTTTTCATTAAATTCATGAATTTTTGCAGGTGATCACTGGCACATGGCTAGTTGATGGTAACCCCCAAATAATATTATTTGACATTGGTAGTGCAGCATGGAAATTGGATGAATACAAACAAGAATTATGGAATTGTTGTAATTTTGGAATTCCTCATTTAGATATTGAAGCTAATGATGCAGTAATACTCGGTTATCTTGTTTGTCAATTTATAAGTGAATTCAGGTGAGTTCATAAATATAGTATAATTCTTTATAGAACGTCAAAAGTTTGATTATTATTTTACTGTTAAAATAAATATCACTCTGTTTTTCTATCCATGTTAGTCTTTTTATAATAATAGTTTCATTAACAAACTGTTATTATACATTTTAATTCATTTAAGTTGTTTGAGTTGGTATCCCATATGCTAACCACAAGAATTTTTTCAGTAGAAATGTCCTTTTATTTCATAGTTTGTGTTGCTTTTTCTAAACAATGGATAAAAGAATGGAGTGCTGAGTGTAGACTAAGAACTCTGCATTTATGAAAACACAGGCAGTTGGGTAGAATATAAACTGTCAAATAGACAATGCGTAAGGCCGAGTTCAGATTCGTACCATATGCATGTCTTTGTATGTTTCTGCTCTATTGTATAAATTTCTTAAATTCCACTTATTTTAGTATAAAGTCAATATATGTTAGTTGAAAAGCCTAGAAGGAACTCAGCATTTAAACACAGCACTGAGTATAAAATTCAGATACCCTCTTTAAAATAAATTTTCTTGTTGTTAAAATTGAGCTTTCAAACGTGCAAAGACATTAAAGATTGTGATATGATAAATTATTTAAAAAATACTCTTTTACATGTAACATGCTCGAAAATAAATTTCATCTCTTTACTTTTTTTTAATAAAAACGTCTTTTACATATATATTATTACGTTGAAAATTTAGATGCTTGATTGGGTAATACAAAAATCGAAGCTAATTAAATATTTCCAATACTTTCAAAATTTTAATTGAAATATTTACGAATACTCAAAATTTCATTAGCATCATATATTTCTTCTATTAATAATACATTAAAAGAGTCTTCGACGAGAGCTGCTTGTGAACACAGGTGTTTACAAACACTCCGTATATCTTAAATGGTGCTAAGTGTTAATATCGTAGTAGTGAAAATTGAATTTCTTCTATGAGTAAACACTATATCTTTGATTGCGCTTCGGCGCATTTCAAGATGTCAACTATGGAGGACCCTTTCCCAATCAAGTGGGAAATACCAACGTTTTAAACTAAAAGAGCGAAAAGAGGTAATAACAGTTATGCTGATGTGACGCAGAAATTTTTATTCTCTGAAAGAAATCAAGGTTCGATATTAGTGTATGTAGGTAAACTAAACTTTATGGATTATACCTGTGCGATAGGAAATATTGTTAGCCCAAAAAATATTATAGCTTCAACGAAAATTTTGAATAATTTTATTTGTATTTACCTAACATCAAAAGAATTGGTTGATGAACTTACAGATAAACAAGAGTATATAACAATAAAAGAGAAGAAAGTACACATAAGACCACTAGTAGGTAAATAAAAACGCGTTATATTCTCCAACGTTTCCCTGAATATACCCAACTTTGTATTTATAGATATATTAGATGAATTAAAAGTGAACAATTTTAATAATTCGGATAACGTAAATAAAAGTAATATAATAGAACAGCAAACAATTTATAATAGTAAAGAAAATATTAAAGAAATGGAAACAGAAATCGAATAAAAATAAACAAACGAGAACATTCACAAATTAGTTCAACAAAGACACAAAGCAACCACAAAGAAAAAATAACCCAGAATTTTTCAGCTTACCAATAAAAATATGATGAAACGATGAAACAAAAAACAAGAAAGGTAAAGTTGTAACGGTGAAAAAAAATAAGACAGACATACACAGCGCAGCAACTTCAAAATATATAGTTAAAAAAAATACAAAGCAAAATAAACACTCTACAAACAGATATAATACCTATTGATGAACTAGACAAAAAACTAATCAGTTTAAGAACCTACATAAATGAAACTAACGCAATGCTGAATTACATACAATTCAAAAGCTTACTAGAAAATTTGAATGATGCAAAAAATCCTATTGAGATAGTACGAGAACACACAATAAACCCAGAAGAATTTACCAACTTTATCAAGCAACATGTGTGCTGGAATGTAAGTGACAGCTGCATAAAAAGAAGGTGCGCTTTATTATAAAAGAGCATATCTGGACATAGAATAAATAACTTTCATAAAAAAAAATAAAACATATTACCATGGAAAAATAATACAATGGAACATTAATAGATTAAAAAAAAAAACGCTGTTAAGTGCTTTGGCGCAACGCTTTCTCATAGAGCTCATTAAATATAAGTAGTTTTATTTAATTTTTTTAAACATAATTTCAATCTGAAAAATGATTGATCAGCAATACTTTCCAATATCTTTTATATATTCAATATTTAATTTGCTCGTTGATACTACCTTGCATCTGCTAAAATAAAAAAATTACATTATTTAATATTATATTAAAATTTTTAATGTAATTTTATCAGTTTTAAAAGATAATTTTTTCGTTACGAAAATTTTTTTATTTTTTAACTCGTTTAATGAATACAAACATTTTTTTCAAAATTTCAAAATGCTTTAAAATTAAAACTACACTAAGAAAATCAATTTTCATTTTATTCTGGCAATTGCAAATAATTTCCATGCAAATTTTTAAGCAAATTCATCGAGTAGTTTACGTAAAATACCAAAAGAATGAAAAATGAAAATTTTTTTCAAAATTTTGAAAATGTTATACAATTAAAACGGCGCTAAAAAATTAGCTTTTCAAAGCTTGTTTTCTTCGGACAATAGCGAATAACTTTCATAGAAATTTCGGAACAAATCTATCGAATGGTTTTCGTAAAATAGAAATGCAAATTTTTAAGCAAATTCATCAAGTAGTTTACGTTAACTACCAAAAAAATGAAACATCGAATTTTTTTCTTCTTTAAATGACTCTGGAATTAAAATTACGCTAAGAAAACTAATTCTCAATAGCTTTTCCTTAAGTTCGACTGAAAAATAAATTATATGCAAAATTTGAAGCAAATCCATCAAGTAGTTTTCGAAATCTAATTGTAACAGTAATCAAAACAATATGCATATGCAATATTTATTTAAGCAATGGATAATATTTAACTTCATCAAAGTAACTAATAGAGCAACTACCTACACTGTACATATTAATCGGAGATATTAATAGTTACAGATATACATGGGGATCATGGAAATTAGACAACAGAGGGCAAACAATTAAAGAATTTATCAACAATAGCGATTTAATAATACTCAATAATCTTTCCCGAACTTATTATAATGTGCATAGCAACAAAACAAGTGCAACCAACCTAATAAGTTCATGTTCAAGAAGCATAGCACACTTGATAGAAAGGGAAACTAGCAACATCTTCCACGGTAGCGATCACTTCTTTTTGTATATAATAATTACTTACTCCAACTTATCGCAAAACATTCATAGAACTGGATGAAAGTACCGTGAAACCGATTAGTCAAAATTCCAAGACATAGTTTCTAAAAAAATAGAACCACTCAACGACTACATTCATAACAACAATAGAAACCATAATATAGACATAAATTATATAATTATAACATTCGCTAATATACCCACAGAAGCTGCACAAGATACCATACATAAAAAAACTGGCACAATTCAAACCAAATACACACCGTGGTGGAACAAAGTATGCAAAATAGCTATCAAGAATCAAAACAAGCGTTAAGGAATTACAAAAAAGCTACATATGAAAACAAAATCAAACATCAAAAACTTAAAGCACTAGCGAAAATACTATTGAAAACAGTAAACGCAAGTCTTGGCTCAAATTCCTAAACTCAATCTACCACCAAAGACAAACTAAAGAAAAATGGAAAAAGATTCAAGTGATCAATAGACGACACAAACAACTACAAATGCCAGTTATAATAGATAACGACACAGTAATAAGCAGATTTCAAGACATAACAAACTCCATAGCCATCAAATTTGCAGAAAACTCAGGTGATATCAATTATGAACAAACTTTCCAAGATTTTAAAGGAAATGAAAAAAAAATATCATATACAGCCACACAAAAAGATGAAAATCTGGAGAGCCCGCTAAACAATGATATCACAATGAAACAGCTTCAACAATTACTACTCAAAAGTAAAAATACTAGTCCTAAACCAAACACGATACCAAATACGTTCATAAAAACGCTGCCAAGTGCTTTGGCGCAATACTTGCTCATAAAGCTCATTGAGTTAGAGTAATTTGATTAAATTTTTTAAATGTGATTTCAATAAAAAACATAATTTCCATTCAAGAAAAATTAGTGAGTGTGGAGAGTGATTAGGAAATAGGAAGAGAGAGTCAAAAATGGATAAAATAGGGTAAAAATGTGGATCAATCGGAGATAGAAAGACAGAGAGGAAGTGAGGAAGTAAGAAATGAGTTAGTAAAAGCATTGAATCAGAAATCAAAGAAAGTGATCAAAGAATTACAATAAGCAAATTATTTTTTAAAAGCTTGTTTTATAAAGTCAGTAGCAAATAACTTGTATACAAAGAGTACCTCCCGTTAAGATAGGTAAAATGCCCCCCCTCACAGATTTCAAAACTAATATTTTTTCTTGTTTTTATAGTAATTAAGATTAGGTTTTGCTATATTTATAGTTTTCTAACCCATACCCTAACCTCAACATAACCTACAAATCACTTTTTTTATAAATTTTTTTTTATCTGGAAGGATGAATGATATTAATCCCGCGAAAATCATATGACTAGGTCTTAGCACTCTCTTTTACTGTGATTTTTTGCGAGTTCTAAAAAGCAGTTTTTCTAACCTAAAAATAACATTTAAATCATAAAATCTTCGTAACTTTGCTCAGGGAGGGGCTACAAGTAATTTTCTGGGCTTAAAATTTGTATTTTTAAAAAACAAATGAAGTTTATGATGACCAAAAATTCGATTCCGGTATGGCGCTATAGCGAAAAACTCAAAAAACCATTTTTTCATAGGTTTTTTGTCGGTTATTGGTCTCTAACAACACACAAATTATTTTCACAGAAAAAAATAGCTTCATTGGATTCTACGTGAAAAAATACATTGAAAATATGCATGATAACTTTAGGAGTACTTGGATGCTGTTACAAAACAATTAAAAAAATGAAATAATTCTGAAATTGTTACATAGCTACTTTGCATCGTTACTGCATTTTATGTTTTTATGACCTTGGTCATCTCTTTAGAGTCATAAAGCTACTATTCAATGTATCCATAGACAAATTATGTCCACTACACGCGAAAAACAGGGACATATACTAGACAGATAACTACAACTGCTATATATATATATATATATATATATATATACACAAAGAATAATGAGCTGTTGCTAGGAACAACGCGCTTGATTCTCGTATATGTAGAAGCAATGTATTTATTATATTGGTTCCTACTCTGTTTTTTGCGTATAATGGCCTGAAGACAAATCATAATTGTGGCAGTTCTAACAAAGAATATAAATGCTTACATGGAAGTGTACTACCAGGCTCGAATTTATAGACCTAACACGATTGTTACTAAAACCTTATTACGTCTTTGTCTTTCTAATGATTCAGTGATCTCTCGATAAAAGAGATTGCGATATAAGAGAATTCGAGCTCTTTCTCCTAAATATGGGCGCGAGCCTAAGTATTTGCGTTATCCCGCTACTATGAAAGTGAGAGAGACAGAATATACACGCATGTTAGATACAACTGACACAACAAAACAGTAGGTGTGGCTATCACCCTTGACTCGAGTATATTGTATTGGGGACTCTTTGTATAAGAAAATTTCTAAAAAAATTCCTCTTCTGAAGGCCCGTTGATTCTCTTGCATCCAGAGTCTACTGTAATACAAAAAGACAGATGATACGACCGTTACTTCAGTTATGTTTAAAAATCTTAATTTAGCGTGCAATAGGCGTAATTTACCTGTAAATACATCGAATAGTAGATTTATGACTCTAAAGAGATGACCAAGGCCATAAAAACATAAAATGCAGCAACAATGCAAAGTAGCTATGTAACAATTTCAGAATTATTTAATTTTTTTAATTGTTTCGTAACAGCATCCAAGTATTCCTAAAGTTATCATGCATATTTTCAATGTATTTTTTCACGCAGAATCCTATGAAGCTATTTTTTTTCTGTCAAAATGATTTGTGAGTTGCTAGAGACCAATAACCGACAAAAAACCTATGAAAAAATGGTTTTTTGAGTTTTTCGCTATGGCGTTATGCCAGAATCGAATTTTTGGTCATCATGAACTTCATTTGTTTTTAAAAATACAAATTTTAAGCCCAGAAAATTACTTGTAGCCCCTCCCTGAGCAAAGTTACGGAAATTTTATGATTTAAGAGTCGGCCGTATAGCGGTTTTCGTCTAATCTAAATTTTCGTTATAATTAATGAATTAAATATTTTTATACAAATGTAGGGGCTGAGCGCTGTAGAGCAAAAAATTAGCAAAGGATTCTATTCTATGAAAAAATATAAAATTTTTATTATTTACCGAGTATAGTCCGAAACGGAAAAAATGAAATCAAGTTCAACTGTTTTTTCCGTTTCGGACTATACTCGGAAAATAATGAAAATTTTATACTTTTTCATAGAATAGAATCCTTTGCTCGTTTTTTGCTCCACAGCGCTCAGCCCCTACATTTATATATACATATTTAATTTATTAATTATAACGAAAATTTAGATTAGACAAGGACAAAGGTATACGGCCGACTCTTAAATGTTATTTTTAGGTTAGAAAAACTGCTTTCTAGGACTAGCAAAAAATCACAGTAAAAGAGAGTGCTAAGACCTAGTCATATGATTTTCGCGGGATTAATATCATTCATCTTTCCAGATAAAAAAAAATTTATAAAAAAAGTGATTTTTAGGTTATGTTGAGGTTAGGGTATGGGTAAGGAAACTATAAATATAGCAAAACCTAATCTTAATTACTATAAAAACAAGAAAAAATATTTTCTCTATCCCTTAGGTGAAACCACGCGGTTCCGCCGAGCCTTTACACTAGAAGAAGTAGCACTTTTAGCTACAGTTGAAACGACTAACGCGCCTCCTGTCGGCGCCTTCCGTGCCTCACGTTAAAATATCTCTCGAAGAGAAACATAGACTCGACCTAACCAAAACTGTTGCTAAAAGCCGTAGGCTCGTGTTTATGATTGTATTCTGTCTTTGTCTCTCTCATGACAAAAAAAAAGACAGACGATATATACGTTGCGCTTATAAATTAAAACGAATTGTATTCTAATAAAATATGATTCTAAACTTTAAAATCTTATATCATAAATAGTGTCGCGTTATAATCGCGTTATAAAAAATGTACAAATTCTTTTTTTCAATTTTAACTCAAATAAAAAAATAAAAGAGGCTTGTGTGCGTGTTTTTGTGTGTTTCTCTCTCTCTTTCTCGTTCATAAAAGAGGATTCTTGTGCGCGTGTTTTTCATGTGTCTTTCTTTCTCTCGTGATTTAGGCTTGTGCATGTGTTTTTCTTTGCTGCCGCCGCCAGCCTTGTCGACGCTCGTTTCACTCGCGTGACAAATGCTGGGCGGCAGCAAAGAACAACACATACACGCGCTAAAACAAAAAAAGCAAATATAATTGTTAATTTATATAACAATTATATTTACGTGGTTTCGCCTAGGGATAGAGAAAAGCATTATTTCTTACACGGAGATTAAATGAAACGCCCGCACTTATCTCCTTGTAAGAAAATCTACTATAGTTTAGAAATCTGTGAGGGGGGGCATTTTATCTGTCTTGACGGGGGGTACTCTTTTAGAGCAAATCTATCAAGTAGTTTACGTAAAATAAAAAAAAATGAAAAATGAAAATTATTTTCAAAATTTTTAAAGTTTCTTAAAATTAAAACTATATTAAGAAAATCGTTTTTGAAAAGTCATACTTTTTTGACATAAGCAAATAATTCTCATGCAAATTCCAAAGCAAATTCATCAAATAATTTACGGAAAATAAAAGAAACGAATGAAAAAATCAGAATTTGTTTCCAATTTTTCAAATGATTCTAAAATTAAAACTACACTAAGAAAACCAATTTTCAATAGCTTTCCACGTACTCAGACAAAAAATAGATAGTATGCAACATTTGAAGCAAATCCAACGAGTAATTTTTAAAATCTGATTGGCTGAATAAATATAATTTTCTTTTCAAAATTTCTTTTATAAAATTTTCAAAATGCTCAAAAATTAAAACTACGCAGAGAAAATCAGTTTTCAAAAACTTTTCTTCTTTCGGCAGTCGCGAATAATTTTTCTAAAAATTTAAGAACAGATCTATCGAGTACTTTACGTAAAATAAAAAAAATAAAGAAAGAAGAATCGAAATATTTTTAAATATCTTTAAAGTTTTCTAAAATCGTAACCATGCTAAGAAAATTAGTTTTCAAAAGCTTATTTCCTCAGACAATAGCGAATTGATTGTATAAAAATTTTTGAGAAAATTTATCGTATGGTTTACGCAAAATAGAAGATGAATGGAAAATGAAAATTTTTCTGGAAACTTTAAAAATGCTCTAAAATTAAAACTGCTCTGAGAAAATTAGTTTTCCAAAGCTTGTTTTCTCCAGATAATAGCGAATAACTTGCATGCAAATTTCGAAGCAAATCCATCAAAAGGTTTTCGCAAAATAAAAAAAAAATAAAACAAAAATTTTTTAAAATATTTTTAAAATGTTCTAAAATCAAAAGAGAGCTAAGAAAATCAGTTTTTAAAAGCTTTTCTTCTTTTGGCAGTCGAAAATAATTTCTATGCAAATTTTCAAGCAAATTCTTCGAGTAGTTTACGTAAAATACAAAAAAATCGAAATTTTTTAAAAATTCTTAAAATGGCTCTAAAATGAAAACTACGTTTAGAAAACCAATTTTTATTAGCTTTCGCATCAGTTATACAAAACAATAAATTGTATGCAAAATCTGAAGAAAATCCATCGAGTAGTTTTCGAGATCTAACTGGCGTACTGAATTCATACACGCAAACACACACACCCACACACCCACACACATACACACACACAAACCGCTTTTTTCGACTCCTTGAGTAAAAATATGTACAAATTAAAAATAGAGAAAAATTTTTTATGAAAAAGCAAAAATGTACCTACTGTCGGGAATAGAAGTTTCATTGCCTGGAATTGGAAAGAAAACACTTTTATTAATATTAAATTGGTTGATGTCTTTCCTTATTGTAAATGGCTTAGCTTTACTTTACATGTATGATTGTAAACAGCTTGACTTTGTCGGTATATGGCTCTTGCTAGACTCTATTTAACTGACTATACTTTCTCAGCTAGAGTCTCTCTTTCTCAGCTGATTTGCTGTATCATATGTATGGTTGAGTTTGCGTTTACCGACGGATGGCGATATGCATACGAATAAAAGACGCAACGCTTACATATTACAACACACCTCCTTAAATTTGCGACTTTTATTTCTTTTATCATTCAATTTCGCTTTTACATGCTTTTATAATTATGTAAATTTAATTTAATACTTTTCTGTTTTTAACAATTTTTTCTTTACACAGACCTTTGGTTAATATATTTGCTATATTCTTATCAGTTTCAATTTTAAAAACATCTATTACGCCATTTTCATAATTATCATTTATATAATGATATTGCCCTTTAATGTCCTACACAGCATGATTTATTTCTATAAAACATTTCATTTATTATTTCTATAAAACATTTCAGAAATGTTTCCTTGCAATTTCAAAAATATTTCAGAAATATTACAAAGAAATGTTTTTGAAATGTTTTGTAAATATTTCCTAAATATATCAAAAAAATATTTTGGAGCCATAATTTGAAACATTTCCAGCAATATTTACAAAACTTTTGAAAAACATTTCATGAAATGTTTCTTAAATAAATTTCGGCAATGTTTCTTGAAAAATTTCTTGATATATTTGTAAAATATTTTTATAATGTTATGTTGATGTACTCGGAATCATCAAAAAAACATTTTATGAAATATTTCTCTGTAATATTTCAAAAATGTTCCAAGTAATATTTCATGAAATGTTTTTTAAACATTATAGAAATATTTCTTAAAATATTTTAATGAATTTCATAAATTTTTCTTGCAACATTTTAAAAATTATTTAAAAACATTTCCGTTGTTTTTTTGAAACATTTCTTGCAATATCCCTATAATACTTTATAAAAGTTATGTTAAATTATTTGGAAACATAATAAAAAGATATTGAGAAACATTTGAAAAATATTTTCAAAACATTTCATGAAATATTTTTTTGTAAGATGTCTAAGATGTTACAAAAAATATTTCATAAAATGTTTTTGAAACATTGTAGAAGGAATTCTTGAAATACATTTGTGAATTCTATAAATCTTTTTTAGAACATTTTAATAACTATTTAAAAACATTTCTTAAAATACCTTTGAAATATTTTTAAAAAGTCATGTTGAATTATTTAGAAACACAAAAAAAAAATTTAACAAATATTTGAAAAAAAATTCCAAAACATTCTATGAAAAATTTTTTTGTAAGATTTTTAAAATGTTTCATGAAATATTTTATGAAACTAGCTACATTCATGCGCGCGAAACGCGCAACAAATTTATACTCCAGGGTCAACTATGGATATAATAACATCTATAAACATGATAAGTAATTTTAATAAACGAAATTATTTTAGTAGCAATTTTATTGTTTTTCAAAAAATGATGAGTGGTCATCTATCAAAAATTAATTTTAAATAAAAACTAAAATTATGAACCTTAAAATCAAACAGTACGAAGTGCCTTTAATATGTCATCAAAAAATAAAAAAATTAAATTAAAAGAAATTTTTAATATAATTTTTTACATACATAATTTTCAATATTTATATTAGTTTTTTGGCATGTAGGATATAAGATCAAACTCTAGATATCACAGCATACAACTGACCATGATCCAAAACTTCTCTTCATCAATCAATAATTATATTATTCTTTTGAGCAGCTAACAACAGCTAAAAATTTTTTTAAGCAACTGAATAAACTAATAGCAGTATCTGTTTCAATTTTTCTTTATTTACAACATATAAGTGATTTGAAACATAATAGAGACAAATCTGCGTTGGTTACACACTGTACAAATTCTAGCCATAGCTTTGATACAAACATAGGAACCTCAAACATATTAGACATTGAATGCAACTATCAAAAAACAGAAATGATACAAATTAAAAAATATGAAAATTGCAATAATACACGACACTGGAAAATTAAACAACGTATATAATAAATACATAGTTGAATTATTAAAAAAAAATTAATTTTTTTGATAAAACGGTTTCAAAAATAAATTATTTACAATAAAACGCAATAATTGTTAAATTAGATTAAATATAATTAAATCAAATTCATTCATGTGAGTCAAAATCTTGAATCAAATACCAAGTACATAAAAGAACACACTTGCTAGTCACTTTGTACAAATGTGACTCACCTGAATTACCTATGTTAAAGATTTGTATAACCAAAGAAGATAGACGCTTATAGAAGGATTCTTCTGGGTTACATTTTTCGTCCGAAAGCCTGGGTAACACTTCAACATTGTTTGTATATCTATACATATGAAAAATGTGCTATATATATGATATATATAGATATAAAAATACATGGAATTTGATGGCGTCCCCAAGTAGCTGGGTAATAGAACTAACTCATTTTTAGCAAAAATTTCCCATCAAAGAGTACGCTTCTATCAGCGTCTATATTCGTTGGAATAACTTATACTTCATAATGTCACGTAGATCATGACGACGCATATTAGATTGCGAAAATTTTTAATAGAAATATCTATTATTATATATTTTTATAAAACAAAAATAGTTTAACAATTATGTAATACCACATGTTTAATACTTGTAAGTTTCATTTTTTATTTTTATTGTTAAGCCTAAAATGTATTGTTTTAGGTGATATTTTTTTAATGTATTATTGATGAATTTAGAAATTTTTAATCATTAAGAAATTGTTATCAGTTATTATTAAATTTTATGTTTTAGCACCTGAAGTGGCCTCTCTAAAAAATAGAGGAGAAAAGTCGTTTTTTCTCTTATAGAAATAAAGAAAAATTGAAACAGCTGCTGCTATTAGTTTATTCACAGTTAGAAATATCAAAGACAAAGTCTGTTAAAAACAAAAATGTGTGTTACTTTAACAAACAAAATGTCTTTTAAGGATTTAACAAACAAATGTCTGTTAAAATTTTACTTATAAATTACAGACATTGTCTGTCAATGTACTAAAACTTTTTTTGGTCTTGTTTTCCGAGCACATTCATACATGGTTTATATATAGTTTTATTTTTTAAATTCACGTTTAAATTAATAAATGTACAAGAACTCAAGAAATATTAGAAAGAACGTTTTTTATTATATCTTATACAATATTATATTCGTTTATAATATGATATTCATTGTCTAATGAATAGCTTTCGTGACATTCACAATGATATAATTTTAATAATTATTAACAATTTTTATAAACAAATTATAATAATGCGTTTTTTCAAAAAAAAAAAAAATTTATATTTTTAGGTCATTTTGAGTAAAAAAGGTTCTCATGAACATATTGCTAAAATGAACTGAATCGGCAAAAAAAAATCGCAGTTTGAAAAAACGCGATTTTTCAAAACTTTGACAGCCTATAGCTCAGCTTCTACTGATTTCATTTTAACTCACAATAGCTTAAATTGTTTGTTAAAATATAAACTTAAAGATTACAGTAGTTAGCGACCGTATTTATAATGATTACATTACCCATTAAGAGGCGGTCGGGACTATTTGTCGCATAGGGGCGCTGCGGTCAGGTGAGAGAAAAATGTAAAATAATTTTTACTCAGCGATTTGCAATTTACTGAAACAATAATATACCCCTAATGTTGTCAACTCTAGCCCTATATATGTAGAATAATTATTTTAAAAAAAGTCTAAAATATTGTTGTAAAGCGAAAAATGCAGCGCGAGATAGAGCCGGCGTGAGCATATGTATTCATCATTCTTTAGTATTACTTTCTCTGTCGCACTAAAGAAAAATACACATGTTTACATCGACTCTATTACACGCAGAAATTTTTGCTTTACAAAAATATTTTAGACTTTTCCAACAAGGTTAGCATCAATAATTATTCTACATGTATATAGCAAGAGTTATCGACAACATTAGAGGTATATTATTGTCTTAATAAATTGTAAATCCGTGTATAAAAAATATTTTATATTCTTCTCTCACTTGTAGCGCCACCAAGCGGCAAATGGTTCCAACCGCCTAAAAAAAGTACCGTTTTTTAAAAAATCGCGTTTTTTCAAACTTTGCGATTTGTTTTCTGCCGATTCAGTGCATGTTAGCGATATGTTCATAAGAACCTTTTTTACTCAAAATTAACTAAAAAAATATGATAAAATTTTTTTTTTAAATGCATTTTTATAATTTGTTTATAAAAATTGTTAATAATTATTAAATGCACCATTTTCAGACATTCTACCAAATAAATTCGGATTCAGCAGGTCAAAAATACATAAAAAAAACCTGGGTAGAATTGAGGACCTCGATCGACCAAGACTTATGTAGTTTTCCCCTGGACTATCTGTTCTAGTCGTTTGTTACGGACATTTTCCGAATCAACTGACATAAAGTCTATTAAATCGTCACATCCTTGTTTGTTACTTCAACAGACAATTTAGTAACAGAAAAAAAAAATTACAGACTACACAATTGTTTTTAACCGTGTTCAGTTCCTTAAAACAATAATTATATTATCAAACGTTTGTCCATGTAATTTATTAATCGTCATAGCAAAAGATAATTCACATGAAAATTACGTTCTTTTAAATGTAAAAGGAACATTCATTTTCACAATATAATCTACTACGGTTTGGAAAAATATTATCTTATACCACCCGTCAAAATTTTACATTTTAATAAATGATTAGAAAATTCTAAAATTTGCAATCTCGCACTATTGCATGAACCTTTATTAATACTTATATTTCTTATAAGCATTACAATAAATTTTTCTCTCAAATGTAATTTACTGGAAGGATTAAAAGAATTTAAATATTCTAGAAGAAACATTTCATCTGATTTATTAATGATTTTCATCACTATCAATTTCCGAGTTTTAAAATAATGTATGAAAATAATATAAATTTTGCAATAAAAGATCAAAAAGTTTTTCACAAAAAAAAACATTTTATTTTTTACTTTTGCATTAAATTTTGTTTCAACTCATTCACATAAAATTGTTTTCACAAATTATTATATGCGTTACATCTTTAGTTTGGATAGCATTAAATTAAATTAAATATTACAGTAAATTAAATTTTTAAATACTATTATTGGTAATAAGAGTTTAAAAATCCCTCATTATTTAAAATTACAAAAGCATCTTTTTCATCTTTATATATTTAATGACTATTAAATAAATGACTTTACTTAGCTACTTCATAACCGCATTATAGGTTATAATAAATATATCTATTACATTTATTTGAACTTAAGCATTTACAAAAACGCTGCCAAGTGCTTTGGTGTAATGCAATTTCATAGAGCTCATTGTGTTAGAGTATTTTGATTTCATTTTGCTTTCTCATAGAAAAATTATTGTATTGGTGAAAAAATTTTTTCTATTTTTTCGTTAATTTGTACATATTTAGACTCAAGGAGTCGAAAAAAGTGGTTTCAAATTAAAATTTTTTCAAAATTTTCAAAATGTTCTAAAATTAAAACTGCGCTAAGAAAATTAGTTTTAAAAAATTTTTTTCTTCTGACAATAGCGGATAACTTGCATGCGAATTTTGGGGCAAATCTATAGAGTAATTTACGTAAAATAAAAGAAAAATGAATTTTGTTTTTCAAATTTTACAAAATTATCTAAATTTAAAACCACGCTAAGAAAATCAGTTTTCAGAAGTTTTTCTTTTGGTAGTCGCAAATAATTTTCAAGCAAATTTTAGAGCAAATCCATCGAGTACTTAAAGTAAAATACAAAAAAAAATTAAAAATTAGAATTGAAAAAAAATGTTTTAAATTGTTCTAAAATTAAAACTATGCCAAGAAAACCAGTTTTCAATAGCTTCCGTACCAGTTAGACAAAAAAATAAATTGTATGCAAAATTTGAAGGAAATTTGTCGAGTATTTTTCGAGATCTAATTGACGTAATGAGTACATACACACACATACATACAGACATTTTCTGCCCTACAAAAAAAAATCAGGTGAGAGATCATTACATGAGATTTTGGCATGATAAATCACCTAAGAAATCAGGTGATTTCTCGCCTGATTTTTTTTAACAGGGTGGAAACCACTTTTTTCCACGAGTTTAAATATGTACAAATTAATAAAAAAATAGAATAAATTTTTTATTGATACAATGTTTTCTCTATGAGAAAGTAAAAGAGTATTAAAATATATTTATAACTCATAAATCTTAAGACATGATACACATACAACATTATTTCATTTTGAATAGTGTTATTAAATAAACAAAATCAAGTTTTTAACTAATCAAAAGGATTTTAAGCATCAGATAAGGGTTTTTAAAACTATTCATGGATCAAACTTTTTTATTTAATGTATATTTAAGCTAAAAAGAAGTTTTATTAGTTAATATTATAATAACAAAAAATTATCAATTACATTTAAATCTGATTTTTTTTCAGGCTGAAACTCAGGTCTGATAGCTCAAATAACTACAGTTGAGTAGAAAGCGCATAGGCGCCCAAGTTATTTCAGCTTATGTCTGTATATTATAAAATAACCCATATGTATAAGTAAACTAATCAGTTAAATATATTATATTAAATATTAATTCATTGTATATTATAAAATATAGCACACCTACATTAGTGAATATTCAAATTTTTATTGAAAATATAGTCATATGGCTTGTTTGTCAACTGTAATGCAAATTTTATATACAAATCTATAAAAAAGATGCTTACTATAGTTATAATTTTATCAGCATGTTAATTATTTTTAAGCTTTATTCATTAAAACATAAATTGTTTTTCCATTTTTTAATTTCATGTATTAATATTTAGTTAAATAGTAATGTATATAATAAAATAACTCACTCGTATAAGCAAACTATTCAGTTAAATACATTATATTAAATATTAATTCATCGTATATCATAAAATAGCACACTTATATAAAAGGAATAAGTAAATTATTCAAATTTTCATTAAAAATAGACATATAGCTTGTTCGTCAACTGTAATACAAATTTTATGTTAATCTATAACAAAGCTGCCTATCGTAGTCATACTTTTATCAGTGTGCCAATTGTTTTCAAACTACATTTACTGAAAACACACATTTTATACTTCTATTTATTTATGTATTAATATTTAATATAATAAGTTTAACTAAATAGTATTGTATATTATGAAATAGCACACTCGTATAAGTAGATTCTTCAAATTTTTATTAAAAATAGACATACAGTTTGTTCTTCAATTGTATCATCCATTGGTGTCAGTAAATTTTGATCTTCATTTATTCTAACCTTATTTTTTTCATTAAACTGTGCACATAAATTTATCTTTAAAACATATTACTCAAATATATTACTTTTTTTTGGTACTTTGATGATTTTTAATCTGAGTAATAGAAATATAGAATAATAAAACTTTCATAACCTCAAACCTTTATTAATTGCTATTACTATACTTATTTTTAAATGAAAAACAATTAAAAATATATACATATTGTACCTGCATTGAGCAATACTTATGCAATAAAGGAATAAATTACTGATCTGAATTGTTATATTATTTAATGTCTTTACAATTTTACTGGAATTTTTAAATAAAAGGTAGTCACCTTGCTTGTGCTCATAGTTATATATTTTATCATTAAACTATACATTGGTTATAATATACATAAATAATATTGCTTGGTTTAAAATAAAATATTCTTATTCTATTTTAATTGAGTTACTTCTATTATATTTAAAAAACAATGCCTAGAAATTAATTTTTATTTATTTAAAAAATCTAAACCCTTTAAAATTTAATTTTTGGCGCCTATTCTATATCGACCAATCAGGATTCGATCTTTAGATGCTTCAACATGGCGGCTCATCATTTTTTTAAGAAGGGATGTTTCTGAAAAATTCTAGTAAGAATTCTTGAAAGATAATTAGGAATGTTATGGATCTTTATTGCAACATTTTAAAAACCATTTAAAAACATTCATAAAATATATCCTAAATAAATTTCACCAATGTTTCTTGAATATGTATTTCTCTGAAATATTTCAAAAATGTTCCAAGAAATATTTCATGAAATGTTTTTTAAATATTACAGAAAGATTTCTGAAAATATATTTATGAATTTTATAAATTTTTCTTACAAAATTTTAAAAACTATTCAAAAACATTTCGGTTATATTTTTTGAAACATTTCTTGAAATATTCCTAAAATACTTTAGAAATGTCATGTTGAATCATTTGAAAACATACTAGAAAAATTTTTTTTCAATATTTCAAACAAATTTCCAAAACATTTTATGAAAAATTTTTCTGTAAGATTTTTTGGTTATATATGTAAATGTCGATTTAATTGTACGCGCCCAAAAGTTTAGAATAACGCGCCTTCTATAACCTAAGTCATTCCTCTTCTTTGTTACATAAGTAATCGTGTGTTGTCAAGGCGTAAGAGTGGTCGTGCTTCTTTATAAGGTTTTAAATATTATATTTACAATTTATTATAACTGTACAAACTAATTGAATTTACAATTGAAGTAGTAATTTAATTTACATTATGTTCTTGTCATTTACACAATCATTAATACAAAGACAACAATTGGTGTCAGAAGTGACCGATCTCGTAAACTGTATTAATACGTGAAAAACAAAAAAAGAATGCAGTTAGTATTAGCAGCTCTTTGGAAAAAAGAAGCAAGTGAACATATACGTTAACAAAAGGACATAAGGAAGAGAAAATATGGCAGAAATTACACCGGAAATACTCAGTGCGGTAACAAATGTATTCACAGATGCCGTTAAAGCATCAATCGCGAAGATAAGCGCTTCAAATCCAGGTCATGCCGACGACACACAAACTATACCGCTTGCTAGACAGAAACCACCGCCATTTTTGTGCAAGGAGTTTCACTTCTCAGAAGGCATTTTTGTTGAAGAATATTTTAAGCATTTCGACTGATCACTACAGTTAAATATGGGTGCAGAATTAAACAACGCACTCAAGTACCTTATCAGTCCACGCAACCCAGAAGAACTTACCTATACTGAAATACGTGAACGATTAGTAGCACATTTCGACCATAAAAAAAATAAATATGCTGAAAGCGTGAAATTTCGTCAGTTGAAGCAACTAAAAGGAGAATCTGTCGCTATTGTACATTACGTTTAAGGCAAGGTGCAGTGTATTGTGACTACGACGCTTTTTTAGATAGAATGTTAATACAAAAGCTTTTACATAGCATTGACAGCAAATATTCTAGCAATCTGTCAGCGACATCTAGAAACTGTCATACAAGGTCTTGACAATGTTATCAATTTCTTTGATGATATATTAGTATTTGCAGAATCTTTTAATAGAATGATTGTGACCCTCGATGCAGTTTTGGAATGACTCAAAGAACATGGTCTGAGATTAAATAGTAATAAATGCATGTTTGCAGCAACATTTGTCGAATTTCTAGGTCACAAAATCGACGCCCAAGGTGCTCACAAGTCAGATAAACATATAGAAGCAATACGCGATGCTCCAAAACCATCGACCCCAGATGAATTACAGTTGTTTATTGGTAAAGCAACTTATTATAATTCTTTTATTCCAGACTTAGATACCATAGCTCGTCCGCTTAGAGACATGCTTCTTAATGAACCATTTAAATGAACATCGTCAGCTGACCAAGCATATACGAAGCTTAAAAAGATTTTCATTTCACTACAAGTTCTTATGCCATATGATGCATCACTACCGTTGCTTCTCACCACCGATGCCAGCAAAACAGGCTTGGGTGCTATCTTGTTCCATCGGTTGAGCAATGGTGAAGAAAGACCAATCGCTTATGCAAGTTGCACCATGTCAGCTACAGAGCAATGATACCCTCAGATCGACAAAGAGAAACTCGCTATAGTTTGGGAAGTAGAAAAATTTTTTTATTACTTATATGCTTGTCATTTTATTTTAATTACAGATCACAAGTCCTTGACTCAAATACTAAGCCCAGACAAGTCATTTCCAGTCTTATGTATTAGTAGAATGGCAAACTATGCTGATTACTTAGCACACTTTGACTACGAAGTTACATATAAGACAACGAAAGAAAGTACAAATGCCGGCTATTGCTCTCGTTTACCATTACCTATGATAGACGTCATTCATAAAATCTCTGATGAAGAAGGAGAAGGAATAATGGACTATGACGAATTTGATCAGTTTATTTTATCACAAATAAACCAACTTCCAGAACGAGCAGAGCATATAAGTCAAGAGACTAAGATAGATACACATCTAAGTAAAATCAGCAGCTTTCGGAAAAAGATCCAAGTCTCACCCGATTTGGTTATAAAGCACCAGAAGCTAACTATAGCTTATCTGCAAATTGCTTAATTGATGAGCACAGAATAGTCGTACTACCGTCACTGACAAGAAGAGTGCATTGCATTTGGGTCTTGGATTTTCTTCTAGCTTTGAGATCTTTTTTCTAAAATAAAATCATGAAAAAAGCCAAGTCCATTCGGTCCAACGCTCGATTTTTTCCGAGTTATGAGCAGTTTTGTCTGTTTTGTTAAAAGAATTGCATCTGCTTCATAATTTTACAGTTTTCGAATTACTTATTCTAGAAGGTTTTTACTTATTGCATATTAAAGTTGAGATTAAAACCTTCCGATTAAAAAAAAAATGTGTCCAAACAGCTCAAGTTGTTAAAAAGTTATGGGGGAATAAAAATAGCGCAAATATTTAGCTGAAAAAATGCGTAGAAAATAAATGCAATATTTTAGTCAGAAATTCATTTCAATTTTCATCCCTTCATAAGTTTTTAACAACTTGAGTTTTTTGGACACGTTTTTTTTAATCGAAAGGTTTTAATCTCAACTTTAATATGCAATCAGTAAAAATCTCATAGAAAAAGTAGTTCGAAAACTGTAAAATTATAAAGCAGATGCAAGTTTTTCAACAAAACAGACAAAACTGCTCATAACTCGGAAAAAATCGAGCGTTGGACCGAATTGACGCGGCTGTTTTTCATGATTTTATGTAAGAAAAAAGATTTCAACGCTAGAAGAAAATCCGAGACCCAAATGCAATGCACTCTCCTTGTGAGACAAAGTATACTTAATGATTTACACGCAGCACACATAGAAATTGTCAAGATGAAAGGTTTGGTTTGATCATTTATCTATTGGCCTAGTATTGATACGGATATTGAGTTCATCGCAAAATCATGTATTGAATGTGCAAAAAACGTGCATGCTCCTCCTAAAGCTCGTGATAATCATAAGCAGTACCCAGCTGGCCCTTGGGAACGCATACACATGGACCATGCAGGTCCAGTAGCAAGAATAATGTTACTTATTATCGTTGACGCTTACAGCAAATGGATTGAAGTCAAAACTACTAACTTGATAACAAGTAACGCAACAATCACGATTTTAAATTAATTATTTGCAGCGTACGGCACGCTAGTCACTGTTGTCTCTGACAATGAAAGACAATTCATCTCAAATGAATTTGAGATTTTTCTTAAAATGAAAGGAGTGAAATATCACAAATTAACTGCTCCTTACTATTCATCTACGAACGGACAAGCTGAACGTTATGTGCAAACAGTAAAAGATGAGTTACATAAAATAAATAAGACTCCTAGTATTTTACAGCAGGACCTCAACGAGTTTTTTATTGGAACAAGTCTATTTTATATCAGGAAATGCTTGCATGGATAAATGGATTTAGGGTACAATTATTACACGTTTAAGAGATCTGCATTATAAAATCAATTATCAAGGAAAAGGCTTCAAACGTTATCTAGATCAAATAAGAGTGTTCGCAACAAGCAGACTACAATCTGATGCAATTATTGTACCTTAGGTGCAAACAGATACAAGCGCAACCTTAGAACGACTGAGAAAAATTCGATTCTATGATAATCGAAATGAACAGCAGAATATCCCACATTCACCTGAAAGATTACTACAGCAAGTCGATCAACGCCAACAACAATTACAAGAACAAACTGCATCACCTCCTGTGATTGCACCGCAACAAGAGGCACTAATTTAGCCTCAACGACAGATCAACGTTCACCCTCAAGAACTCAGAAGATCAAAACTCATACGAAAGCCACCACGACAAGAGCCGGTCTGTGGCACAGTCGGTAAGAGCATTGGATTCGTATTCTCGGGGGACCGTGGATTGAATCCCGCTCGCGGCTGTTTTTCAAGCAAGCACCTCTGTTGCATGTGCTTTGTTTCTATGAACATACTTACGAGTTCCGTCGTTAAAGAACGAAAAGTAACTCAGTTGCTTAAGGCAGCTGGTTCGCGTCCTAGTGGATTGGGGTTTTGACTCCCTGGGAAAATTAGGAAAAACAATTTTCGTAGTTTTCCGTGGGGAAGAGAACCCGAAGAACACAAAACACAAAATAGAGAGTTCCTCGGAACAACACAAAAAATGAATAATAAAAAGTCCCCTCGGGGCAAAAAAAATTGATGATGGCCTATGATGAAAAATCGAAAGGCCAATTAAAGAAAAAGAAAGAAAAGAAAGAAAGCCACCACAACAATTTACAGCTGATTTAATTCCTTTTAACTATCGTATGTATATATATATATATATATATATATATATATATATATATATATATATATATATATATATATATATATTGCATTCGCGTTATCAGCTTATCATTTTAAAGGAGGGAGGAAATGTTTTATATGTAAATGTCAATTTAATTGTACGCGCCCAAAAGTTTAGAGTAACGCGCACTATATAACCTAAGTCATTCCTCTTCTTTGTTATATGAGTAGTTGTGTGTCGTCAACGCGTAAGAGTGGTCGTGCTTCCTTATAACACATTATGAGCTGCATCTAATAGCTCAGACTGTCTGATCACTATATAAAGGGGCAGAATTTTTCGGCGGGGTTTCCCGATTGAATGGTTATAGGTGATGCGTCTCTAGGAATAGAGGTTGCCATATCGGGTTCAGGAAGTAGCCATTATCTCTGTTTATATTATTGGGATGTTTTAGTATTCCTATGGCTTCTTGGTGTTTTCTTGGAAAGTAAAAGTTGGCGAAGATAGTTGTGTGGTCAAAGTCTAGTTGGTGGCCGGTTTCGATGTGCTGTTCTGCTGATGCTGATTGTGTGGAGTGTTTCAATTTTACCGTGCCGCTGTATTCTTTGAGTCTTTGGTAGATTGTTCTTCCAGTTTCTCCTATGTAGAATATTCCAAAGGAGAAAGGTATTTTGTAAACACCTGGAGTGTGCAGCGGAGGTTTTTTATCTTTGGGGTTGCGAAAAATTCGGTCAATTTTTGTTAGAGGTTTATATATAGTATGGATGTTGTGTTTATTCAGTTCATACTTTACCTCAAGACCAAGCTAAAGACAGACGCCGGAAAACAGTCAATATTTTAACCAAAAACAAACTCCCTAAATCCAACCCCACCAAAAAAGAAACACAGGCCCTACGAAAAATCAACAATAACCCGAACATTATTATACTTCCAGCAGACAAAGGCATCACAATTGTTATTGTGAATAAAAACGATTATCTCAACAAAATCCAAGAACTACGAAATGACATCTTTTACAAAATTAAAAAAGATTTTACCACCACCATTATTAATAAAACCAAATCTCTACTTAAGAAATCTAACTTACCAGAGGAATTGAATAAGAAACTAACTTCAATAGATCTCTCAACACTTAGACTCTATGGCCTTCCAAAAATTTACAAATCTAATGTCCCTTTAAAGATACCGTCTAACCTGAAAACTATTTCTTTTATTATGTAATTTAATTAGTCTCTTTCTTTTTTATATTGAAATACACATTAAAATCATCAAAAAATTGCTCTACATAGTTTTTACATGTAAAAATTCAATGAAAATTAGGCTTTCTTTAAATGACTTCTGGCGATGAACTTTTCAATTTTCAGACATGCGGATGGAGATATATATTCAAATATACAAAATAAAGATAATTGTGGTGCAATATTGTTCGAAGTCATAAATAAGAAAATTTATAATCCATTATAACAATTACAACAATTATTTATTTTATAAAATTATATTATTACATGTTTTATCTAGCAAAGTTTCAAAAAAGTATGTTCGACCTTATCGGATTATAAATCTGGACCACAATTTTATTGCTAATATACGATCAAAGAAAAATATAAAATTTCAACTTGATTGGAACAATATTTCATCGCCAGATGTTGCGTGACAAAATTATTATAAACTTTGAAATTTGTTTTTCACTCCATTAAAATTAATTTAAAAATAAACGTGCTAAATTTTTTTCATAGCACGTTTATTTTCACTGACATTATAAAAAGATAAAGACTATTTCAAACCGTTAACCTTCATTTAGTAATATAATAACCTTGGTGAGGTCACTAAGTCAGACCAACTAGCATGAGAACAGCAATTAACCAATGCGACTTCATTTTCTCTCTCCTCCATCTCTACTACCTGCAGGGTGGAGGCTAAGGTAGGGAATGGGTGAAGAAAGGAGAGCATCTTCAGGCAATGGGTTAGAGAGAGTGCACGAATTGCGACAACTCTCTCTGCTGGCTGATTCCATTTCAAATCGAACAGTCAGTATACACTCAAGTCACCAATTACTGCGCTAATAGAGTATGTTATTCTACCCTAAAAATAAGGGTATACGTATTTTTTTATTTTGCTGAAATATCAAAATTGCATCAGATATGCACTTTTGAAAATTGCATACAAAAACTAAATGTTAAAACTGAAAATGTTGAAAATAACTTTAGAGGGCTATCGTTTTACCAATTTTGAATGAATTTTGGTAAACCTTATTTTGTTTTATTATGTTTTAAGCCCTCTTTAATTCAGTGCAAGAAATTTCAAAAAAGACTAAAAAATGACTAAGATATGTGCATTTTACCAAAAAATGCACTTTTTATGCACATGCATTTTTCTCGAAAAACCCATTTTTTTTTGCTGAAATTTTTTGTGCTTATAGAGGACCAAATTACCTATCTAATGGTACTTGGTTGATCCCGTACTTATTTGTTTGAAGCGTGAAAAAAAATTCACAAATTTTATTGGTGAAAAATTTTTGTATATACGTTCGAAAATTTTAAGCAATGTAGGTTTAAACACTATCCTTCTTTTAGCATTACCCAGGAACAACGACGTGGACGTAGAAGGTTTCTGTTCCCTTCGGGGTGCTTTTTCAAAGTGAGTTCCCCTTGCCTCTCACTGTTGGGATGCGTCAAAAATATAATTATAAATAATTATTTTTTTTTATTTTTGCACTTATCATTTTTAGTTCTAAGTGTAGCCTTACGACGTTTGACTTTTTTTTTCTTGTCTTTCACTTTAGTCAGTGCATGTATAGCTGTTCTGCCAACAAATATATGCGATCTCAATTCCCCAAGTTGTTTTAACCACATATGACTTTTTTGAATCCCATTATATTTAGAAACTGTACTCCATTCAATATTTTTTTCTTTTCTAAATTTTTCAATCTCATTTATTGGTAATAATATGATTTTGATTGCACTGGTATACTTTTGAACCCAATCTATAAAATCGTCAGCATTTTGTATCGATTCTTCATGAACTCTTTTTAAGTTATGTGAAGTAGCATAATGCTTTAGAAGCCCACCTATTCCATCAACGGCTCCTTTCCCATAACCAGTCGCAGAAAATAACCATTTCATTTGATAAGAAAAATGTTTGAATTCATGTAGCTAAAACGATTTTTAAATTGGCTTGCAGCTCCATCTGATATAATAGTGACTTTAGTAACTAAATCATTTTTCATAAGATCGATAATTTTATTTATTGCTAATAGCGCATATGCAGTATCATGCTTTTTGTCGTCACTAACGATCGCAAAGCTTTGCGTTATCTCTCCTTGGTAACAGACTGCAGTAAAAATAGAAATTTAGTTATTTACCTAATGATTTCCCTGAACCACTTTATTATTTATTACAGACCAATTTTCTGCATAATCAACGTGGATAATTAACTTAGTAGGATCAGCTTTACCTTCTTCTTTTTCTTTTTTTATAGCTTCACGTTGAATATTTTTTATGTATACGTGAGTACTTGCTTTTAGTGCGCAGATTGAAAATTTTTCTTTAAAAACTGATAAGCTTACTGTTTGTTTGATAAGATTACCATTATCCCACAAAGCAAACGTAATTTTATCTTCACAATTTTCTTTCAGTTTTAACAATTTTAATGTGATACCCTCACTACCGGGGCAATAATTGCATTCTTGCAAGAAACACGAATCAGATGGTTCAGAACACAACATTGCGTTAGTTATTTCTGAACGAATTAAATATAATTCAGAATTATTATCGCCTCTAAAACGAATTAAACTTGTAAGAAACAGTTCAAAATTTTCGCAATGTACACAAAGACAAGTTTCCTTCACAGGGCTTGTTAAGACGAAACTTGGTCTTAGACTATAGAATTTCGATTTTCCTATTTGTAAGTTTGGATTTTCTTGTCTTAATTGACTATATGTTTCTTTTAAGCTTCGAGTAAGAAACCGTTAAACTTTTTTAGTTTTTGTATTATTAACTTTAACAGTAACATCAGATTTATTTGGACTTTGTCTACTACAATTAAAATCATCATTTAAAAAATATTCCATAGCGATATTTTTTGTATTTTCATCAATAGGATGACCAGTATATGAATCTGGCTCCGAATAAACTCCTTCATTTTTCACGAGATTTCTTGATTTATTTATCATATACTCGCTTATATTCGGGAATAGTGAGCAAATTTTTATTTTGCTTAATTTTGAAGGTAGTAGAGTTAGAAGTTTTATTTTCTCGGAAACAGAAGAACATTTTTCTAAAGCCGATTTAAAATTTTCTACAAATTCGTTCCAATACTTTTCAGTCGAACTTTTGTCCGATTCTATTGATTCAACTGAAATGCCATACGCATCTTCTAATTTACTTCCGACAGTAGCAGAAAAAGCTGAAATTAAAGATTTTTTCTTTTTAGATACGTAATTTTCTGTTAAATTTTTAGGTATTGCAGTTTTTCTTTTTAGCGGCGAGACGCATTGAGGTAAAATTGTATTAATACTCTCGTTTAATTCCTGTATTCGTTCGGGTGTCTTGGGGATAAAATCATCATGTTTTCCGCTAAAAAGTTCAGTGATTTCATTTTCAGATGTAGATTCAAGATCACTTAAAATCATTTTTGATATGCGTTCATGGCAATTTTTGCATACATTAGTAGAGGGCAGTATTTTTAAATCTGGATAAAGCTGTGCCAAATTAATGGCCAAATCTTCCAACGGTCTAAAACGTAAATTTCTGCTTTTATAAACTACCTTCTTATGCATTTGAAAAAAATCGGGACATCGAATTCTTGTAGAAGAGTGAATTTCGGACATCGGAATTGCAGAGTTTTGTTTACTTTTTCACAAGTCCGAAAAGTACCTTTCAAAGCAGACGTAAGAATAACTAGCTTGTATATAACAATTCTAATATGCTGTTTTGGTTACGCGAGGTATTTGTCCGCAAATGAGCCTCCTATTGTATGTACATCGAAACATACATAATATAGATATACACGAACAGAATTATTATTTTCCATTTTTTAATATTTATTTTTATATTACGAATTTTTATATATATATATATATATATATATATCACTATTGATGATATATACATACATACAAAGGTAAACAAATAATGAGCGAAGCATGCGACAGCGTTGGGATGAACATTGCTTAAGACTTTCGATCGTATATACAAAAATTTTTCACCAATAAAATTTGTGAATTTTTTTTCTCGCATCAAACAAATAAGTACGGGATCAACCAAGTACCATTAGATAGGTAAATTGGTCCTCTATGAGCACAAAAAATTTCAGCAAAAAAAAATGGGTTTTTCGAGAAAAATGCATGTGCATAAAAAGTGCATTTTTTGGTAAAATGCACACATCTTAGTCATTTTTTAGTCTTTTTTGAAATTTCTTGCACTGAATTAAAGAGGGCTTGAAACATAATAAAACAAAATAAGGTTTACCAAAATTCATTCAAAATTGGTAAAACGATAGCCCTCTAAAGTTATTCTCAACATTTTCAGTTTTAACATTTAGTTTTTGTATGCAATTTTCAAAAGTGCATATCCGATGCAATTTTGATATTTCAGCAAAATAAAAAAATACGTATACCCTTATTTTTAGGGTAGAATAACATACTCTATAAGCGCAGTAATTGGTGACTTGAGTGTATACTGACTGTTCGATTTGAAATGGAATCAGCCTGCTAACTGTTTAAAGGAGAGCTGTAAAAGCTCTCTCCCCTTTTTGCGCTGGAGAAGAACGTGGATAATAGAGAGAGTTACGTATGACCATTCCGCGCTGGGCAATGTCCTAGAGCGGGCTGGCGGGTTCTTCGTGGACCCCAGTCCCCGCAATATTGAGTCATAATTAAATGTTATATTTAAATTAATTTCATTTGATCATTTAAATATAATTTTTCTAGTACATGTAATACAAATCTGAATAACAAATTTATTAGAAAAAACAACAGTCGAAGTGAATATTTTAGTTTAGTTATAAAATTACTCGTACAATAAATTAGTTTACTAGTGAACTTGAGTGGGGACTAATTATCCATGAACTTCGGAAATCACGCGACATTAAAGGTTTGAATAACTACGTTAACTGCGCGTCTGGCACGAGGGAAGCTAAAGGCCCGGAGAGCTCAGCTAACAGAGCGTTAGATATGATAGCGCGATTATCCGAGAAGGAATCTACTTACCGAGGATAGCGACAGAGCAGCACCAATACAGATAAGTAAAAATGTATAATAATAACTTAGTACTTGTTTCCTTTCAATTTAAGAAACCTCAATAAAATTGAATTAGTAGTTGTAGTAATTAGTTTAACATGAAAATGATTAGTTCATTAATTGAAATAATTAATAAACTAATCATTTTTAAATTAATCATAACCTCTTAATGAATTGAATAAATAGATAAGAAATTTAACCTAATACAACTATGAGTTGACTTCATCAACCTCCCAATCTATTGTTTCTACTGAATAAATTCTAACGATCTCTTCTAAATATTTCTCTCATGTATAAATAAATTTCAGTTAGTAAAATATTATGTATCCTCGTCTTGGCAACGGTAAGAGGCACATTACACTGGCGCCCGAACAGGGACGAGTGTAATTTGGTCGAGATTCCCACCCCGCCGAATGTTGTTTTTACTTCGGTGAATTCAACGAGCCGTATGGTTTGACATTCGTCCCAGAAAAATCCTAAAACCGCGTTGTCGTCGGATCACTAGTGATACATCAAAATAGTTCTAAAAATTTCACGAAATTCTAATCTTCAAATCGGTGAAAAGTGATAACAATAATAGAATCAAACTTTTTCAATCTAGACAAAATTTTTTTTCAATTCTTTTAATTCATCAAGGAAATATTTAACTGTAAATTTCCCAAGTGTAATTTATGCGTATCACTGATTTTTAAAAAGAAAAAAAAAAGATTTAAATTAAAATTAATCTTATAATAATGGTTATTTAAGTAAAGTCATCAGCAAACAAATATAGAAATTGGGAATAAAATCTGGTAATATCGCACTTATTTTTACCTTATTCAGGTAATTAGCACACTGAAATGTAAGGCAAATAATACTGTGGAGTTTGATGAAGTTCAATTTTAAGCGTTTCTAAGATAATTATTAAGCGGTTTTTATTCCTATGATTTTTCCTTTTATTCAAATTAAAAAAAAAAAAAATCAAATATTGAGAATTGTATGTTGCTCTGATGAGAGAATTTTGTTTCTTTAATAACTGAATAGAAATGTAAAACCTCGTCCGTATGCCAATTATCATCATATCAGAAATGTAGAAATCATGAAAACAATGTGAATAAGACGATTTAACACATAAAAAAATAATAGAAAAGAATAACGTTATATGTATTCTGTTAGTAGATAAAATGACGGATAAGAACAAGCATGATTATAATTGTTCAAAATTCAAGGTAGTCTAGAATTTCGTTAAAAAAATATATATATAATGTTAAACTTTACGATGCAAAAAAAAAATTATTATTTGAAAGAAAATTTCTGTTTACATAATGAAAAAGTATTCAGGTTTCACTTACCAAAAAAATTTTTTTGGAAACATTATATCAAATTTAAATAAAAAAAAAATTAAATTTTAAGTGCTGGTCCTATTTGATTAAGCTGAACATGACTATAATTCCTTACAGTAGACCGTAAGAAATAAGCGTCTGATAGGTAGTCCGATTTGTAATACTTTCGCGTTCTCAACTGTTAAAGACTTGTAATTGGTAATTCTTACAGGGCACAAGATTATATTGAAACAACAATTGTGAAAGAATAAAATACAATAATGTTATTAAAACAAAAATTGGTACTCAGGAATTAATTTTGGAATCGATTGATTTAGAAAATAGATAAGTTGAAATAAATACTATAAAGTGAATTAGGACTAATTGAATATAAATGAATCATCTTAAACAATGAAAAATTAAAGAAATAGCTTTAATCTCAATAAAGAGTAATTTTTGATCAAGTGATCTATAATTAATGTAAAGAAATTTTAAACTTTTGAAAAATTTTGAGGTCAAGTTACTGATTTTCATTTTGCATGTACAAAAAACTATACATATTTCAAAAAGAAAGATAATATTTCTAAAGAATTATCAACATAAGTATATTTTTCAGTGAATTAAGTTAAGAAAAGAAAAAAATTCTGGATGAAATGAAAGTAGAAAACCAAGTGTAAAAGATTAATCATATCAGAGTGGTTATTTCAAGTTTTAATTTTGACTAGCAGATTTCATAATTTAAAGGAGAAAAATTTCTGTGCTTCATATTTAAAAAAGAGAAAAATCAAACATTTAAACTGATAAATTAGACTCTCAATGATGATATACAAAGTAATTAAACCGATTCGCTTTTAATCATTTTCCTTAAAAATCATATGTTAAACGGAGAATTTTTAATCGGGAAAAATTCTCAACCAAAATTGAACCGAAAGAAACTAATTGCAAATGCGCCAAGATTGATATCATTATTCACAACAAATTTCAATATAGCTAGAAAAACAATTTTAAAATGAATTTTGATACAATTATTAGAAATAAATCTTACTCAGAAAACTCAAAACTAACGAGACCGTAAAAATAAAATAGAATGATTAAAAACAGGCAAGTTCTCATTTCACGCTTATAGAAAGAGATAAGAGCAAAGTCGTCAACGGCGCCTTAGTGTCTGCGCCGAGTAAGATAAGATAATAACTACTGCATTGCTCTCTAAATTTGCAATTATTTTTAAAACAGAACAAAAGTATTTTAACGATGCATAGAAAATAAATTAAAATATTTCAAATTTAATTTTAAATTACGAAATAAAATAATAATGAAATCATTCATTTATCATTTAGAAGCAAATATTCTGTTAGAGAAAAAATTCAAATCTCTGTTATTTCTTATTTATTGATGTATAAACCAATCTAAAACAACCAGATTTATATTATAACACAGCATATAAATTATCAAATATTTCCATTATTAACATGTTTGATACAATTAATAATTATTCATAAATAAATACCAACCGCACTAATAAATATCCATGTACTACTCATCGAAAAGTCGTAAGTCCCAGTTATTAACATATCATTTGTACTATCTATTAAACATGATTTTTTTTAATTTTCATATTAGAGTCAGATAATTCTAAAAATATTCATTAAAGTCACTTCATTAAATTTTATTAAACATTAAAATAATAAAAGATTACTTTAAAATAAATATTACAGTTTATTTAAAACAAATTATCTAAAGTATATTAATGATTATTATTAAAAATTACTTAAAGTTAATTTTAGAAAAATTATTCAAAATTCATTATGAAAAATTATTTGAGTTCAATTCGTACACGAAAAATCTGTCAATCACAACAAAATAATTAATTCGCGTATCAAGCTAATGATAATTTATAATTAAACCATTAAAATTTTCAAACAAGCACTTGAAATATTAAATTTAGTTTAGTCAATATTAGCAGCATTTTTATGAGGCAACGTCCGTTAGTTTCGTGGAAACATAAAAATAAAATGTCATAAGACAAGACTTATTCACTTATAATTATGGTGTTTAAAATTAATAACGCCAAGAAAAATTGCAAACAACAAATGATGTCTTTATTTAACGTTAAGAATGATTACCCACTTATTTAACATACGTGCTTAGTCGAGGCATGCCATTGAGAGTAAAACCGAAGCTTCAGCATTATTATTTTTTTTTTTACTAATTTCAGCTATCTTTTGTTGCTCAGCAATGTAGCGCAACCTAACCGGAAATATTTAAATAATTTAATATAGTTTTTGTTCTATTTATAATAAATATATTATTTTTGTACTCATAAAAACATAAAATGCAGCAACGACGCAAAGTAGCTATGTAATAATTTTAGAATTATTTTATTTTTTTAATTGTTTTGTAACAGCATCCAAGTATTCCTAAAGTTATTATGCATATTTTCAATGTATTTTTTCACGTAGAATCCAATGAAGCTATTTTTTTTTCTTTAAAAATGATTTGTGAGTTGCTAGAGACCAATAACCGACAGAAAACCTATGAAAAAATGGTTTTTCGAGTTTTTCGCCATGGCGCCATGCCAGAATCGAATTTTTGGTCATTATAAACTTTATTTGTTTTTTAAAAATACAAATTTTAAGCCCAGAAAATTACTTGTAGCCCCTCCCAGAGCAAAGTTACGGAGATTTTATGATTTAAATGTTATTTTTAGGTTAGAAAAACT
Source organism: Anastatus disparis (assembly GCA_017163975.1). Lineage (NCBI taxonomy): Eukaryota > Metazoa > Arthropoda > Insecta > Hymenoptera > Eupelmidae > Anastatus > Anastatus disparis. The sequence goes on from JAFFSR010000118.1 coordinate 1,567,321, forward strand.
GCTTTCTAGGACTCGCAAAAAATCACAGTTGAAGAGAGTGCTAAGACCTAGTCATATGTTTTTCGCGGGATTAATATTATTCATCCTTCCAGATAAAAAAAAATTTTATAAAAAAAGTGATTTTTAGGTCATGTTGAGGTTAGGGTATGTGTTAGGAAACTATAAATATAACAAAACCTAATCTTAATTACTATAAAAACAAGAAAAAATATTAGTTTTAAAATATATGAGGGAGGGCATTTTACCTATCTTAACAGGGGGTACTCTTTATTATTATCTCTAAGTATACAAAACAAAAGAAAAAATTAAGAGAGTCATTTAACAATTCAATTGTAAAAATTTCACAAGTTCTAAGGTGTGATTGAATAAAGTCTGATTAACAAAAACTTAAATTGCAAAATTTTTAAAATATGAATGTTTAATATATAAAATTTTATGGCATATTCCACAAAGCTTCGCAGTTTTAAATTACCAACGGAAACAGACGATTCAAGTTTCTCGCAAACTTAAAAACCACGACGTAAAATATTGTAACTTAATTCCTTTTACTTGCGAAAATCTACAATTGAAATTATAAACCTGGGAACGAATAAAACTTTTCTTCACATACGAGATATAAGATAAAAGAGATTTTTATATAATTCCAATTTTATTTATTAAGAGGCGGTCGGAACCAAATCGGTGACTTAGTTCGGTGCTTGTAATAAATGCTTATAATAATTTATTCATTTATTAATATGGTAAAAATATAGTCATTTCCTCTAGTCATGTATATAAAGAATAATTTAAAATAGTTAAAGCCACAAAAATATACAAAATATTGTTATAAAGCGAAAAATGCCACCTAACAATCGACACGACAGTTTTTTGCATGCGGTATATGTCAAGTCAGCTTGATATTTGTAATAAATGCTTATAATAATTTATTTACTTATTCATATGGTAAAAATATAGTCATTTTCTCTAGTCATGTATATAAAGAATAATTTGAAATAGTTTAAGCCATAAAAATATACAAAATATTATCGTAAAGCGAAAAATGCTGACTTGATATATACCGCAAGTCATCGATTTGGTTCCGACCGCCTCTTAACTTCAAAATCCAATAATAATCCTAATCATCAATAAATTTCCGAGCAAGGCGTCAAGTATTTTACTACGTCGAGTTAATCTACAGCCACGCGACCTTATCTTGGTGCATGATACTTGCAGTTACAAACAAGCAGTACACGTGTCGCGTTTATCTATACATTTCTAAAGTGAAAACAACGCGTAGTACTGCTTTTCAATCCATGAAACAATTGAAATTAAAATTAACATCACTATAATAAATATTTAAAACCATTTATTTCTTTTAAGTTATTTTTACAAAAATAACAGAAAGAAATAAAATTTTCTTACCTGGTAAATAAAGTCTTTTATTGGAAATAATATATAAAATTTTAGGATTAACTTGATAAAGTATTTACTTGTAATATTATAATGCGTTTTCATAATTAAATTCGAGATTAAAACTAATAAATTTTTAGTTATCTTTAATGCTTGACGCATCAATAAATTATTACCTTGGAAAAATAAAATAATACGTTAAAAACAATGTATTAAAAGTTCAATTGTTTAATTATTACTACAAAAATTATTATATTAAAGAGAATTATAAAGGCAATCTCTATAAATCAGGAAAAATAAAATTATAACTTACATTAACAGAAATATAATATAATACCTAGTTTCAGAATCAACAAACTGCAAGTATTTTTCAAATATTTATAAAAATTACTTATATTATTAATAACAATTCTACTTAAACCAGTTTCTTTTCCTTCTAAATTATTTCAATTAGTTGGATAATGAACCTGAAATCATTACAGACGATTATTGTCATTTTACCTACAGTACATTGAACTTAATGATTGCTTAATTTATGTCATAAAGTGTTTAAGTATAGTTTTGCAATAAACCCATTTCTAATTATATTATGTTGGTCAAGCCTTAATAAAAAATAATGCATGATAAATTAAAATAACAGAAACTTTTTGTTCGTGATGTCACGTATGAAGATACAAATTCCAAAACTAATATGATATAGATTTACCTATATCAGAGTCTTAGTATTACTGATCAAATTTTCCTTACAATTAAAAAATCATTTTTGTCTAAAATTTATATATTAAAACTAAAACCACATTATTATAATTCGCTTACACCTTGCCTAAAAATTCAAATTATACAAAAAAATAATGAGATTAAATACGCGTTATTTTTAGTATTTCTTTTTATCAGCGGGATGAATAAAATTTTAAAAATATAAAGTTTTTCTAATTTTTATGTTCAATATAACTAAATATTCAAAACGGATAATCTTTATACTAAAATATCAAGAAAAGTAAAATTTTAAAGATAATATTTGTTACAATCTTTTTGAAAAATTCATTTATAATTAAATAACCTAAAAAAATAAATATTTTCTTTCTGACATTTTGAATGCTCGACGAAATACTATTATTAGGCTATAATGATATTTAATGATTAATAAAAATTAATAATATATACAAGATAATGTTAATAAAACTATGGTAAAATCCAATTATCATAACTAAACCAAATTCGATAAATTAGACTTTTAAGAAAGAAATTGAACTTTTCCAAATTGCATATAAAAATGTAACTAAAATTGAATTAAATTAAGCCGTTTGTATAAACCTTTAGAAACAAATTTTAAAATATTTTAATAATTAGAAATTTTTCGAAAACAAGAAATAAAAAAACCTTGAATGAAATTTAATAATTAAAAGCTACAGTGAATTCTTAATAAATCAGCAAAAATAAAATATTGTCATAAGCTTAACTTCGTTGAGTGACATATTACACCAGCCACGGGTTTGATTCACGGTTTAGTCAACGACGAATGTATAATTACAATTTCAAACAAAATTTTTCCCAAGCCAAATCCTACCTTATCATATTTTCGCGGAATTTAAAATTAAGCAGAAAAACAACACTGGGATTTCCATAAAATAATATTCTATTCGTACAAAACGACGTAAAATCTGAAATAAAATATGATTTACTTTAATGATAATACTTAGGCAGAACGGAAGCGAGACAATGTAAGAGTGTAACAGGATTCTCCAACAGTGCACATAAGCTATTAAAAAAAATATATATATATTTTAATAACTTAACAATTTATTAGTGGATTAGATATCTAGTAATAAAGAATAAAAAAAAATAAACTAAACAAAATATATATAAGAATATCATGTAAAATATGGCTTACATTATGACAGACTTTTTATTATTTTAAAAAGAAAACGAAAATAACTCTAATAAATTGTTGAAGAAAATAAGTAATCATATTATAATATAATAACTACTATAGTTGGCTGTTGTCTAAGTTATACAGGTTTCCATTTGAAATATAGTCCTATCTACGAAAATAAGGACGTCTCTAGGTTTACAGAAAAGAAAGATTATTACAATAATGAATTATGGTAAGAGTAAATAAACCTGCATAGATCATTTCCACATTAATATTCAATGCTAGCAATTTAGGTTGGGTGTCCCGCATGATAATCTCTTTATTAATTGCAAAAATTATCAAATTAAAATAAATAAATATAAATAAGAAAAATACTTCAACTTTATTAAAATATTTTCTAAAGAGAAAAATTACAATAAACGACAAACTAACTAAAATGTTAACATATACTAAAAAAATGATAAGAAAAATCCTTCTTTTGAATAACTTAATTATTAATAATAAACAAGCAACATGAGTGTCACTAAATAATTTCTTTAACCACGCGCGCGATGTAAAAATAAAATTACGTGGAAGTAATAATGAACGAAATGTATGAAAAAGAAACAATTAAGTAGCGATGGTGAAAAAAGAATCGTGAAATACATTGAGTAATAAAATGAAATATGAAAAGATAAACGTATTATATGTAAGGGGAGGGACATTCAATTGTGTAAGACGTCTTGACAGATGGTTAAGATTTAGATAGGCTTTTGGGCTCTGCATAGTGCACGATGAAGAACATAGATCAAGCCAGTCTTGCATAAAAGGATGTAATTTTCGAGGGAAACTGAATTAAAAAAAATAAACTACGAATAAAACGATTAAAAAAATAATAAAATGACAAAAATACGAGTGCTGCATCCCTGGATCTTGTAGTATGATTATTTTACTTTTAATGGGGGGACACAACAATAATTTTACGTGGGAGAGAAATAACTTAGAGTGTGCATGCTGCACCCCTGGATCTTGTAGCGCGCATTCCTGTTATGTTTCTCCATGGGCAATTGAAAATAAAAATACGAGTACTGCACCCCTGGATCTTGTGGTACGATTTTTATCTTTTATAGGGGGGTACTGTGTATTTTATTTTCCAACGAATGGATTAATAAAAAGAAAAATAAGGAAAATAAGATAAACAGATAAAAAAATTATAATAAGTAGAAATGATTAATTTTTTTTTTTTTTTTAATTTCTTTTATTGCAGAGACACTCATATAATTAACAAAATAAAATACTTTTTAAAAAATTAATAATTTGTGAAAACATTAATAAAACTATGATTAAAATTTAAGACAAATAAATGTATGAATATTAAATTTATGAACAATTTTAAATAAGGAAATAACTAGTAAAAAAATTTTTCAAAATTATCCAATTATTTAAAATAAAATAAATAGTATATTTCGGTACTAGTGCGATAAAGTGATTTTTTACTCGTGTGGCGGTTTGCGCCCGAGCGAAGCGAGGGTGAAAAGGTCACACGAGTAAGAAATCACTTTCTCGCACGAGTATCGAACACTATTTTTTGACACGACGTGTGAGAAGCTCCATTTTCGCACGTGTCACTTTGTACAGCGTGCGTGAAATCGAGCTTCTCGCACGGAGTGTCAAAAATAAAATTTTGCTAATAATCTGGTAAAACATCGAAATAAAAATTGTGAATCAGCAAAGAAATGCTGTACGGGACACCTGACCTAACTAAAGAAGGGGATCCCAAAAAGAAGGGGGAAAAGGGGAAACAACTCCACCTACTATAAAAAAACTCTAGAGTGCAATTTAGAATTTCTTTATCCTGATGGCAATAAAATTTTTTTATGACGGTTAACTAGACATGAATTCTTTTAATAGTACTATAAGCTTATAATCAACGAAAAAACTTATCGTGTTCTATACCATCAAGTTATGGAATCAAAATTAGAAATTTTATTAAAGTCGCTCAAACTAATAATTTACTTCTAAAAAAATTAATCGATTAAATCAGTGAATTAAATTTACAATTCATAAGAAAACCAACAAACACCAGTAAGAGAATGTAATTATACAACTTTATTCCATATTTTCCAGTCAATACAGTAATATTAAAAAAATATATTAAACTATTCGAAAGGAAACAAAATTTTCCTTTTTCTTTTGGCTTTTCAGAATTTTTGGAATTATAAAAATAATTTATGATTGTATTCTAAACTGCTATAAAACCCAAATCGTCTATATTTTCATAATACTTTCACTAATCATTTTTGTTTATCAATTTTCACTATTAAAAAAAAATAGAGTTATCTTAATAAATATTTTAGACTCTTTACATTTTCACCGCAATTTACAAACAAAATATCATCTGTTTCAATAAAAAAAAATTATATTGCAAATTAAAATATCAGTCAAATACTTCAACTAAATTCTTTTTATTCAAGATTAAACTAACATCAAATGGAAATCCTTTATAAATTAATATTTATATTCTTAAACAAGTTGATATCATTATTTAAAAATAAAATTACAAGTTTGTGCATAAAAGTTTTCCTCTCTCTTTCCTTTTCTTACATCGTAATAAAAAAGACATTCAAAATTTTTATGAAAGTTAAATGTACCAAAGCAATTAAAATAAAAGTTCAGCAAAAAGTAATTTATTTCATAAAACTCTACGACGAAAATGGTATCTAAAAAATATAATAAATAAAAATATATTTTTAAATAAAAATATATTTTTAAATAAAAATATATTTTTAAATAAAAGCATATTTTTAAATAAAAGCATATTTTTAATCATATAAAAATATATCGTATATTTTTCAAAATTTTCTGATAAGTCTTAATCTCATTACTAGCAATTATTATTAAAATCTATTTAATTATTAACATGCAGTCAACATTAATAAATCTTATTGTTTTATGGAATTTTCTCCATAGATTTGACAAATTCAAATGTTAGAATTTGTAAAAAGTGATTTATTTTTTTTTTGTTATTTTAAGAAAATTCTAATTATTAAGAAATTTCGGTGTTAGAAATAAATTAAGCTAGATTATTTTTACAAAAAAAAATCTAGCTCATTTCTGTTGTTTCTGTTTCGTAAAATCAAATAATTTGAAAGTTCGTAAACATTAACTTACAATGTCTATATCATACACCCTTATTATTCATAATTATTTAATATTAATTGTTAATTTCACAATATTCCGAAATCATTTATAAATTCTGGCACAATATTAATATATGCAAAAAAATTTTATAAATTAATGTTAATGATGACTAAAACTAGCCACTCAAACGTAACCACAATTTTTATTACATACACTGAAAAAAAACCCGAATCCAGCGTTGCGAAGTTGGTCGTATTAGCGGGATGCGAACAATACTCGAAGCATAAGTATACACAAAATCGTAGTAGGTTTATGCGCAGTGATGGATTTCGAGGATGCCTTATACATTTATGTATATCTATATATTAGGATATCCTTTAGCCAACTTCAGAGTATACCGTAGAATTAGAGTATAAGCAGAATATATTATTCTGTAGTATATACTCTGAAGTTGGCTGTTGGATATCATATAGGCATCTTCGAAATCCATCACTGTTTATGCGTGACTATACCGCAGTCAATCATTGCGACCGTCTGTACAGTATAGTAACGCGAATCCGAGTGGAGCGCTGCGACTGCATTGCCGAGTCAATCGCTTCGACTCGTCGGCATCATCCATGCCAACAGCCGAAATCGGGCACAACTTTTAGCGTTGCGTGGTTGCTTGCTTCGACTCGTCGGCGTCTCGCTTACCGCAAGCCGAGACCGAGCACAGAGACAACGTTGCGAGTTCGTATACTTCGACTTTCTAGATTCTAGTACTGCGAAAGTCGATATTTATACTTTACGTCAATTTAAATTATTTGTTAATATAATTTTCATTCAAAAAGTATTTATATGATTATTAAACAAGTGAATGTTTTAATTCTTTAATATTATTTGGATTAAATTTTATTTATTAACATATTATATGAAACGTTTATTAAATTAAATAAGGACTAATGTTACGTTATACTTTGATATTTACTCGAATTTAAAAAATTAGATATCTTGTTTAAGTATATTCATTAATTATTTATAATAAAATGAAGTTGATCAATATTTTACATGAAAATATTTACTAAGTCGACTTAATCAGTTAATATAATTTAATGAATATCTATCTATCTATCTAAATGATATCTGATAAAAAATGTATTCGTATATTTTCTTCAAAATTAAGGAGAGAAAAAAGATCTTATAATCAATTATAAAATGAATATTTTTCTGACTCTTTTGCAAATTAAGAAGTTTTCAGTTATTTCCCCGTTGAAAATGAGAAAATTAATCAGGCAAGAAAAATATTTACCTTTGATATAAAAATAATAAAAATTGTTAAAGAACGACAGTTGTCTCATCTTTAAGAGGAGGTCGAGTATATCTGTCCTTTTCTAATCAAAGAATTGATTTTTTCACAAAAATTAATGATTATAGCAAAAAATAAGAAGAAAGCCCCATCTCGTATAATAAAAAGCAAGATTCTCTTTTATGAGGAAAAATTATTTTTATCGCTTCGTTTTTAAGAAAACCTTGAAAAACTGAATTTTCCATCCTAACCTCTATTTTTTTTAAGTTTTTCAAGGTTTTTCTTCAAAACGAATCGATAAAAATAATTTTTCCTTATCAAAGAAAATCTTGCTTTTTATTATACGAGATGGGACTATCTCCTTATTTTTTGCTACAATTATTAGTTTTTGCAAAAAAATTAATTCTTTGATTAGAAAAGGACAGAGATATACGACCTGCTCTTAAGACTTAAATATATTCGTTCATTCGTTGTCGAAATTTTATGATGGATCAATAAACATATTTATGTTATAATATGACATTTTAAAAAAATTACTTTTATTTCGAATTTTAATATTATTTTCTATTACCTAGTTTTGAACTCTGTCAGAAAAGAATATGAAGCACCTGGATAATTTTTTTCAAATCAGTAAATTATTACTAATCTATATGTTTTCTCACGGCTTTGAAAAAATCTTTAATACAAATAATAATCTTCAATGCATATGAAAAGTTATAAATTCTTAATTTATTATTGACTAATACGTACTTATCTATTTTTAATAAAATTAAAGCACAGTACCTTGTGAGCATTCTTTTCAGATAATTAAAAATTTACATATAATTATAATAGATGTATCTAAGTCTCTTATCTAATGAATATTTTAGTAAAAAATAATTTTAGTAATTAATATTAATACAAATCTTCCAGAATAATAAGTTCAAAAACTGTACGACTATAAAGCAAACGAAAAAGTTTTAAATTTAGACATAAATGCTTGTTACTTTAGAAAAATTGAGCGCTAGACCAAATTGACGCGGCTTATTTCATAATTTAAAAAAAAAAAAATATCCTCAAGTTAAGAGAAAATCCGAAACTCGAATGCAATGCTCTCCTTGTGAGTTAATTTCAAAATCGAATTCATGCACAGGTAAATAAAATATTTCTTTTATTTGATAGTTCTTTCTGAGAAATAAATTTTGTTAAATTAATATCCTTTTTAGTAACGTTTATTTATAATTTGCATTATGCCTATTGTAAATTATAAATTTGCATTTCTAATATTTTATAAAAATCTTTAAATTTACTAACATTTTTTTGACGAAATTGTTATATTGTTTAACTAACCAGACTCCTTTTTTTGTAATGGCCAAAGCTAAACGTTCGATTAATAAATAATTTATGCATTCTAGCAGTAAATTTTTCGTTGTCAAAACATTTCTTATACAAAAGTAATGTAGGCATAGACGAAAATATTGTAAATAGAAAAAGATGAAGATTTATGAGGAATAAAACCAGAATTTAAGTGTAGAATTCCGACCGAAACAATTGATGAGATATTTTATTGATTTAATAAAGTCGTTTTATCATTAAAGATTTTTAATTACATTTAATTGAAAAAAAGCAAATACTTGCTAATTTAAATAAAATATTTTTACTTAAAGAATATATTTTTCTTGAGTCAAATATAATTCATTTCAGGAAGTAAATTTTTAAATGAAATGTGTAGATATATCAATAAAATATTTTTTACATTTAAAAAAAGATTTCATTCTTTGAAAATTCTATGTATACTTCTTAGTAAAATAATGATATACTTTATATATAAACGATATTCAATCAAACACTAATTAATTTGGAATAAGTATTTTCTTATTCCAAAATTGTAATTTCTTTGTTTTAAAAAATGAAACTTTACTAATAAGGAGAGTAGTGCATCTTTAGATCACGAATATTTGCTCAAACCTTGAGATAAGTTTTCGGATTGCAAAATATGGGAAAAGCTAAATTTATAGACACTAACGCTCAGTATTTCCCTAATAATAGACAATTGAAGAATATCAATAAAGAAATAATTAGATTTTCAAACACTTATAGTTTATAAGCATTAATAGTTACAAGCTTAAAATTCTTTTTAAATAAAAGTTGAGCCCAAATCCTTTATAAATAGAATTTGCAGTATATAAAAATATTTTTTCCCCAAGTTATAGCGCAGTAAAGGTTGGATCCGAATTTTCTTTTCAAATCTTTAATTAATAATAAAAGCTGAAATTTGGTCCAATCCTTATTACGCTGTGACTTTTGAAAAAAAAAAATTTTATATCGTGCAAGTGCTATTTTGAAAGGATTTGAGCATAGTTTTTATTTTAGTTTTATTAATGCTTAAGAGCATGACGAAGCTTTCCGCCTTCTAATAATATTTCCAATCTTAACTTATGAATAAATGATGCGTTTATTCACCAAATCCACCAAAATATTATACATACAAAGTTATAATAAAAACTTTCAATATTTCGTATTTTAAGGTTAGGTTTGTCGAGTTTGATATCTAATTTACAATCCAAGCTCATAAAAAAATAACAAGTCCAAATGATTTTTTATTTTAACAAAAATTATTGTATAAATATAGCTTTAGTGCGGACAAGTCATTATATTTGTTTAATTTAAGAATTTAAAAAGATATTGATAAAATAAAAAAAGCAAAACTCTATAGCTATTAGTATTTACAAGTCTAGTAAATTTTTTATTGATATTCTTTAATTGACTGGACTAGGGAAATATTTAGCGTTTGTGACTATAAATTTAGCTTTTTTTATATTTCCCTGTTGAAAATAATGACGTCTTTCCAGTACGTCTTTGAAAGATGTCTTTGAAGACGTCTTTGAATACGTCTTTGAAGACGTCTTTGGTCGTGTCTTAGATTGGAACAAAATAAGACGTCATTTTTTTAATGTTCCGGAAATATAGTAACCAAATGACGTCTTTTTTATAAGTAAAATAATTTCAAAGACGTATTTTTCCAATAAATACTCATAGTAAAAGACATAAATTTTCAAAAAAAAATTCTTTTTTTAAAACGAATGACGTCCTCCCTGTTGAAAATAATGACGTCTTTGAAGACGTCTTTGGTCGTGTCTAAGATTGGAACCAAAAAAGACGTCATTTTTCCAATGTTTAGAAAATTCAACAAATGACGTCTTTTTATTATTTCAAAGACGAATTTTTTTTAATAAAAATGACGTCTTTTCTTACGAATTTTTATTTAAAAAGTACGTTTTTGAAATTATAAAAAGACGTATTTTTATTTAAAAAAATACGTCTTTGAAAATGTAAAATGACGTTATTCGTTAAATAGCTTTTCTAAACATTGGAAAAATGACATCTTTTTTGTTCTAATTTCAGACACAACTAAAGACGTCTTTTAAAGACGTCATTTTCTCCGAATTTAGGAAAAAAAACGTCATTTTTCATGAGTTATGTCATTGAAAAATGACTTTACATGATAATCATTTTCCATTTAAAGGAAAAAACAACAAAAACGAGGTAAACCTCGTAGTTTCAACTCTTCGAAAAACGAAGAGCATTTGCGATTAAGCTGAGATCATTCTGGCCTTATATATCTGCGTCTTTCAAATTTGTATAAGGGATCGCAAAACTTGAAAATCGCCACCTAGTGACTTACAGTCGAATTGATGGTTGCGCTTGCGTCAATTTTATTTTAACTTACCAGGTGGCGATTTTCAAGTTTTGCGATCCCTTATACAAATCTCAAAGACGCAGATATATAAGGCCAGAACGCTCTCAGTTCAATCGCATATGCTCTTCGTTTTTCGAAGAGTTGAAACTACGAGGCTTACCTCGTTTTTGTTGTTTATTCCTTTAAACGGAAAATGATTATCATATAAAGTCATTTTTCAATGACATAATTCATGAAAAATAACTTTTTTTTCCCTAAATTCGTAGAAAATGACGTCTTTGAAAGACGTCTTTAGTTGTGTCTGAAATTGGAACAAAAAAGATGTCATTTTTCCAATGTTTAGAAAAGCTATTTAACAAATAACGTCATTTTACATTTTCAAAGACGTATTTTTTAAATAAAAATTCGTAAGAAAAGACGTCATTTTTATTAAAAAAAAATACGTCTTTGAAATAATAAAAAGACGTCATTTGTTGAATTTTCTAAACATTGGAAAAATGACGTCTTTTTTGGTTCTAATGTAAGACACGACCAAAGACGTCTTCAAAGACGTCATTATTTTCAACAGGGAGGACGTCATTCGTTTTAAAAAAAGAATTTTTTTTGAAAATTTATGTCTTTTACTATGAATATTTATTGGAAAAATACGTCTTTGAAATTATTTTACTTATAAAAAAAACGTCATTTGGTTACTATATTTCCGGAGCATTAAAAAAATGACGTCTTATTTTGTTCCAATCTAAGACACGACCAAAGACGTCTTCAAAGACGTATTCAAAGACGTCTTCAAAGACATCTTACAAAGACGTACTGGAAAGACGTCATTATTTTCAACAGGGTTTGTTCTCTGAAAATTTATCACAAAGTTTGAGCAAAATCCGTGATTCAAAGATATGATACTCTCCTAGTAAATTTATTTAAAAATTAAATCTATGCACAAGTATATGAGATATTACTTTCATTGAATATATCCTATACAATTATTAACAAAAAGAACTATAGTGTCATGTAATTAACTTAAAGAGACGTATAAATTACTGTTTAGTTAAATGAATGACATTGAACATTCAATTAAAAATATAGATTATTATACAGTGCTAAATATTTATTTCATTAGAAAAAATATTATTTATTTATAATTTTAATAAAATATCATTAATTTAGATACATAAGTTTTAATTTAAAATCATTGATACCTTAAATTTAAAAATATTAATTTATAATTACATTCATGAAATAAAGTTTTAATAAAATATTTGTTTGAAATTAGAAAAGAATTCTTACATAATTTTATAAAATATAATTCAAAACAAAAATAAAAATTCATAAATTTGTTATCCATTAGCATATTTATGGAATGAAAAAGCATTTGAGGTTATTGATTTGAAAGCTGTCATAATTTCAAAATGTTTCCATATAAACTCGATTTATGAATTTTGTTTATTATTTTCAAAACGGACAATTTATTCGCAAACACAGTTGTGTATTTTTTAATGTAAGAGAATGGTAACTATTTGAAAATTGTTTCAAAAAAGTTGCATACGAAGTTAGAACTTTTAAAAATTTATCTTTAAATCTTTGAATTCTATTTGAATTAAATTTTATTCAAATATTCTTTTATCATATTTAATGAATTTTTAATAAAATAATACACTTGTATATATGTATATGAGATATTTCATGTTCACTGATACAGTTAAAAAATAAAAATTGATAAAATTGAGGGAATAAGTTACAATTGGATCCCAAATTAGAAAAAATAAATTTTAGAGCTCTAAATCTTTTTTTAATTAATGTTTTAATGAATTTTTGATTCAAAACTGTCGAACCAAAGTAAAAATTTAATAGAATCATTTTTCTTATAAATAAAATATAAAATGTAATTGAATTTTTGAAAATTACAGTATGTAAATTTCTTAGCTTATCTGATTGGTGAAAGGTTATTATTCAATATACAAAAAAACTTAATAGGAAACTTGCCTGATTAATTTTCTCATTTTCAACGGGGAAATAACTGAAAACTTCTTAATTTGCAAAAGAGTCAGAAAAATATTCATTTTATAATTGATTATAAGATCTTTTTTCTCTCCTTAATTTTGAAGAAAATATACGAATACATTTTTTATCAAATATCATTTAGATAGATAGATAGATATTCATTAAATTATATTAACTGATTAAGTCGACTTAGTAAATATTTTCATGTAAAATATTGATCAACTTCATTTTATTATAAATAATTAATGAATATACTTAAACAAGATATCTAATTTTTTAAATTCGAGTAAATATAAAAGTATAACGTAACATTAGTCCTTATTTAATTTAATAAACGTTTCATATAATATGTTAATAAATAAAATTTAATCCAAATAATATTAAAGAATTAAAACATTCACTTGTTTAATAATCATATAAATACTTTTTGAATGAAAATTATATTAACAAATAATTTAAATTGACGTAAAGTATAAATATCGACTTTCGCAGTACTAGAATCTAGAAAGTCGAAGTATACGAACTCGCAACGTTGTCTCTGTGCTCGGTCTCGGCTTGTGGTAAGCGAGACGCCGACGAGTCGAAGCAAGCAACCACGCAACGCTAAAAGTTGTGCCCGATTTCAACTGTTGGCATGGATGATGCCGACGAGTCGAAGCGATTGACTCGGCAATGCAGTCGCAGCGCTCCACTCGGATTCGCGTTACTATACTGTACAGACGGTCGCAATGATTGACTGCGGTATAGTCACGCATAAACCTACTACGATTTTGTGTATACTTATGCTTCGAGTGTTGTTCGCATCCCGCTAATACGACCAACTTTGCAGCGCTGGATTCGGGTTTTTTTTCAGTGTATTGTTTCTTTGTTTTTAATAGATATTTTCTACACTTTATTATATGAATGTTTTTAGTTCATTAAACAATATTTATTCAAATTTATGAAATATTTACTTGATTGTAAAAATTAATTATTCTATTCAAAATTTTTTCGATTAGAATTATCAAGATATTATTTTGGTTCAAAGAATAATTTCTACAATTTAATAATTTATTATTTTTATCTATTGTTGTGAAACTGAAATTGCTCGAATAAAATAAATATTTGTTTGATATTACAAGTTAAAAATTTCATTGATATTATATAATTTGGAGTAAGGAAGTATTACTTTGGATTTAACAAATATTTCATATTTTCACATAAATGTCTTTAACTTTTAGTGAATGTTTACTTGCTATCATTCGAGTTAATGGTAAATTTTTCAGAGTATCTACATAATTATTTCAATAGAACCATTCTAAATTATTTTTCTATATTTTAATAAATAACATAATAAATCTTTATACTTAATAACTTATACATTTTTTTCAATTCACTAGCTATTTTTCTTCCTTATAGTTTTTCTCATTATATTTTTGTTAATAAAATATTTTACTATAAATCAAAAAAAGAATTTAAAATAAACAAAAAACTGTCAAATAATTTCAAAACACGTAATTTTATATTTATTAGCCATTCATAAATTTCTAAGAATCATTTTAAAAATTTTCAAATTATTTTAAACTATAACCAACACTACAATATTATCTCTTTTTGCATATGCATATAATCCAGATAGTTACAAGCTATTTTCTTTGTCGAGGACGACAAATTTCTAAGTAAGGGGGGGGAAGCGGAATTCAATTTAATAATGAGATTTTTATGTTCATTTCAATTAAATTATAATAATTTTCGGCATTTGTGAAATTTTATTATTTATTATAATTCAGAAAATAATTTATCTAGTGATTATTAATCAATAATCGATTAGCAGATTCTCTTTTAGTGCATTAGTATAAAATATATATGTATTAAAATTTTTTATTACAAAACAATAATTTGTGAAATTATATTAAAGAAGGGAAATGTCTCAAAAGATAGAAGTGTGTGACTATATGGTGATGTACGCATGTACATTTTAAGTTATTAATTCTGAAAGCATTAGTTTTTTTAACAATAATGTAGCCATATTGAACTGGTTACATTTGCTTTAAATTTAAACAGTGAAAATAATTGATGGAACCCACAAATTTATAAATTTTTAATAACTAAGCAAGTTGTCAAAACTTTGTATGGTATCATTAAATTGAATTATTTTTTATGAAAAATTTGAAATATTTCGGTTTATATAAGAAAATTAAAGAATTTAAATCAAACGTGAAATCAGTAGCATTGTCATCAGGATTGGAGTAAGTTGTACAACTGGTTGATGTCAGATTTTAGTGTATCAGTTATGTTTAATAATAAATAGTAAAAAGAAAATAAAGGGTATATAGCATATATCTGTAGTTTTAGATGAACCAAAAAGAAAGTCTAACTGGAACTATAAGCAATCATCTTCTGGAGAAAAATAGTGGGGAACAAAGGTATTGTGTAGCACAATATTACAAGTAAGATAGAATAAAAGCACGAAATTGTGAATTAACCAGTTAGTAAGAAAGTAAATAGTTACAAATATCAGTTAGCAATCCCCAGGAAAATTAATAGGGGGTAGTTTTTGATATCAGCACAACTAGTGATAAGATTAAGTTAAAACATCAGGATGAGCCCTCCGGATGGTAATAACACCACTGCGGATGATGAATCATTGAGGATGTTGAGTGCTATGGCTAACAGCTTCGCTCTCAATAGCGCCTTGACAGGACTACGAAACTTCAATGGTAGTAACATGCCTTCAAAAGACTTCATACAGGATGTGAAAAATGGGAAGGTGTATGTACCTACGAATTGTGAGGGCCAGTATGTACAAGCAGTACTAAGTAAATTACAAGGGAGTGCCCGTAATTGTACTTATAGGTACATTTTTGACACAGTGAATGAATTAATAACCCATCCGAAGACTCGTTTCGCTCCAGGAAAAAACTACACCTACTATACGATTAGAATAAATGATTTACGCATGAAACAAAGAAAAACGGTAGGAAGGTTCTATGACAGGCTTACCATCCTGTTAAATGGAGCGAAAACAGCTTTCGCAGAGAAAACACCGGACTTAACCCCAGCAAATCTCACTAATATGATTAAGCCTTTAGAAACGATGGCCAAAGACATTTTCATTCGGGGTCTGCAAGCTGATATAGCCCTTCAAGTGGACGGACAAAACCCCGCTACTTTACAGGAAGCTTACAAAGATGCACCAAGAGTAGAAACTCGAATGGAAGCACAAATTATTCCAGATATTAGATATAAATTTCATGGAAAGTCTCAAGTACAGAACTGGGAGAAGACTGAGTTCTCAGCAGCGAATCCTTCAAATCAACGGTTTAGCAATTGGCACCCAAGGCCCATGACGCAATCATTTGACGTCGGCTATGTACAGCAGTCTCCACCTAGAAGATTAGATAATCTAACTCAAATGAACCCAAATAATTCAAGAAGAATTAATTACAATGTTCAAACTAACGGATCATTTAAAAGCATGCAAGACAGTAGGCCGCCTCCTCGTTTTAACCATGATTATGCTAGGAGAGATTACGCAAGACATAATGAACAACCGTTAGATTACCAAGTTAATCGACCTTACATGGCGCAGCAGAATCAAACATTTGCACAGGATCCGAGGTTATTTAATCCATATAGTCAACCACAACAGTATGAAACCGGATTTACTAACAACCAGTATCGTAGATATCGACGACCTTTCAATCAAGGCAATCGTAATACCAATTTTCAACAAACAACAGCATTGGCCATCGAAAACCAAACACCTTTAAGCCAAGACTCTGCTGAACAGAATGCTCACAATAATCTATATAATCCTTTGAACTCGCATGCGTCTCGTCGCAATTACGAGACGACGAGCCAAAACAGACTCACTATTGCCTCATCACCGAGACAAGAAATGAAGAGTCGGAAGAACATTCACGGGTGGGGATAATTCCCAAGACCCAAAATCCAATCATGATACTGAGGAATCCGCTGCAAGAATTGCTACGTATAAAGGAATTATCAGCAGTGATGCCGAAGATGAACCCACCGCAATAAGATTACATGTTCCGGAAGGGAAAAATCCTTGGTTGACCTTTATGATTGATGACGGCGCTGCTGTAAATTTAATAAAATATAGTGCAGTAGATGGAGAGGTACTATATGACCCCAACGAGGCTACCGAACTTAGTGGTATCACAGACGAATGCATTAAGACTTATGGAACCACTTGGCTTACGTTAAGGGAACGACCCGTGAAATTTCACATCGTAAATTGTAATTTTCCAATAGAACAGGATGGACTTATAGGACGAAGATACCTGAAGCAAAAGGAAGCTGTGATATCTTATTATAACCACGCCCTTATGATTTCAGGAGATGTGATGCATCCCGTACCTTTTATAGGAAAGGAAGAGAGTGATCATGCAGATACGGACCAAGCGACACAAGGAAGTTCATGTATAGACTCTTTAGTCACTATGAAAGAGACGAGTAGCAAAGACGATAACTCTTATCCAATGGAGTCAGATAAAAACGAAACAGGTCCACAAAAATATTATCTTAAAGGGAGAACTAGACAGATCTTAGTGATAAGACTTTATCACTCAAATTCAAAAGAAGGATATTTGCCACGAATTGATGTCAACAATGAAAAGGTTTTGATAGGAGACGGAATCGTTGCTAACAACGATGGGTTATGCAGGGTCATGGCAATTAATACAGGGGATGAGGATACATTTATAACTATGAATTCCCGGGACTTGTTACCGTTCGAATACGTAAATCCTGATTTTTATTCGGAGTCTTCCTCCGGAGAAGAAACTACTCAAATAACCGACAAATATCAAAGGTTTCGAACATTACTAGACATAATAAGTATGGACCATTTGAACCAAGAAGAAAGAAAACACGTCGAAGACCTATTAATGGATTACAATGATGTGTTTTTATTACCAGGATACCCGTTACCAGTCACACATCTAACCGAACATCGAATACCTACAATGGATGATATTCCCATGAATACCAAACAATACAGACATCCGCCAATTCATAAACAAGTAATCAAGGATGAGGTAGAGAAGAAGCTTAATGATGGAATCATTGAATCTTCCTTCTCAATAGCCAACAACCCTGTAATAATAGTACCAAAGAGACCAGATGAATATGGGAATCCTCGATGGCGCATGGTCATTGACTTCCGGAACCTGAACAACAAGACTATTGGGGACGCTTATCCATTGCCAAATATTATGGACATTCTGGACCAGTTAGGAGGTTCCGTGTATTTTTCAGTGTTCGATCTCGCGCATGGGTATTAGCAGCTAGCTTTACATGACCAGACTCCTGGGGGGTCATAAGGGGGCGCCCTTTACGTTTCAGCTTTTAATCGACAAGATTTTTTTAGGGCTACAAAACATTGAAATGCTAGTATACTTGGATGAAACCATAATTTATTCACGGAACCTACATGACCATAGCCGAAAGACCAGAAAGTTTTTCAACCGACTTCGAGAAAGGAAGTGACCTTCCTAGGACATATCATCAGCGAACGAGGTGTAGAACCAGACCCAGGAAAGATAAAAGCAGTGCAGAACTTTCCTACCCCTAAAACACCAAAGAATGTTCGACAGTTTTTAGGAGTGGCTGGCTACTACAGACGTTTTATAAAAGATTTTTTAAAACTAGCTAGACCTTTGTCTAATCTATTAAAGAAGGAACAATCTTTTGAGTGGAGAGCAGACCAAGAGAATAGTCTCCAGACTTTAAAGAATTGTCTGATACAATCGCCAATACTGATTTTTCCCGATTTCGGCAAGACTTTTACCTTAACTAAGGATGCATCAGATTATGCAATAGGGGCAGTGCTCAGTCAAGAAAAAGAGAGATTTGACCATCCGGTAGCATATCTATCATGATTGCTTAACTCAGCTGCTCTGTACGCTATGTATCACCACTTACCTTATTTATTAGGCAAGGAATTTATATTGCAAGCTGACCATGAACCACTGAACTGGATGCATAACCGGAAAGACTTTGGACAACTGCTCATGCGATGGATGTTGAAATTTACTGACTACACTTATAAGTTCCGTTATAAACCGAGGAAATTAAATATTAACGCGGATGCATTATCACGAAATCCTATTGATGCACTCACGGAAAAGGGAATGAATGACAACTTATCTAAACTACGAGTCTTGATGATGAGTAGAAGAACGAAACCCACGTTAGAAGGACTAACCATAGGCGAATCTCCAGGAACAAATGACCCAGATAATGCTCCAAGAACTGGTGCAAATGCTCCTTCGAATCAACCACCTGTAGCGCCTAAGCGAAGAGGCAGGCTGCCAGGACCTACTACTAGGAAACCCTCACCTAAATTAGACCACAGTGTTGTGGCACAAAGGACACGGTCTAAGCAATCAGCAATTTTCCCTAGAGATAGTGGTGGTATCCAGCTAGGGAGAGTAACTAAACCCAGTACAGCGAAACCAAAATTAGCATATAAAAATACTCTAGCGAGTCAAGCTAGAAAAGCAGCCCTTACCAATAAGGAAAGACGTTTAACTAGACCAGGTACACCCAGTGGTAATAGCAGTGATCAATCAAGTATGAGTGAAGTAAGCATCAGTCAACTGAAGAAGAAAGTACTCACTAAAAGAGTGATACCAAGTACTAGCCTTGATTCTGATACTAAAAGTGACATAGAAAACATCTCCCAGTGGAACACACGCCCTTCGTTGATAAACCCTAGACACAGTGGATTGAGAGGTAATTATATCACTGATCTTGAATCAGACACTGCTACCAACACTGAAATACCAGCACCAGTTACGACTGAGTTAGAAAATGCTCAAATAATCCATTTGAATGCAGTGCCTCTGAGTGATACCGGAGAAGGCACCAGCAGTGAAGATTTCTCTATTGAACAAACTCCAACGCAAGAAGGAAACCAACCGACTTAAGCAGCACCTAACTTATCTGCTACAAAGGATGAATCTGACATAATTACTTCTGAAAACATTTCGAACAAAATAACCCGATGTATTTAGGACGACGATGGTGCAGTATCCAAATCTTTAATGTCATCTAAGGGAATAGAAGATTACTCTGCTCCAATCAATGACAGTTATAAAGCAGTAACTAAGACCCCGGTTCCTAAGAAGCGAGGGTTAACAACTGCTGACAAACAAAGGATAAAAAGAGATACCGAACGTCAATGCGATAAATTGGAACAAAGTCTGAGAGAACATTGGTATAATACTAGTGACTGGGTATTCTTGGAAAAACTCGCTGATCCTCCAACCAAACCCATGCCGGAATATTTTTCAGACGGGGATGAACCCACGCCTTCTCAAAGAGATAAGAAGCAAAGGCGAAGAGACTAGGTATTCCTGAAATAACTAATACAATGCCTAATATATTACCTATACCAAAGAAGCCAATAGATGAGCAACTACTTGAAGGAACCAGTAATTTAATAAATGCAGCTCAATGTACTGTAGACAAAATCATCACTGATAACGAACTAAATGATGGAGAATACCGCGTAAACACTGATGTGGAAGCCAATGTAAGCAGTTCTTTTATACACTTACCGGTTAGCAGGGTTATCTCCGTCACACCTAGCATTAAGGTTAATGAACTACAGAAGAGCAGTACCCCGTGGGTTAGAAAAAGACAAGTTCAGTACCCTAACCTTAAGGTAATACCGGAAACAAATCCTGTAGAAGAGACTGTAAATATAAACTACACTAAAGAGGCAAACAATACTTTTACTTTATTACCGCCAATACCCGCTTGTGTATTAGCCGATAATACTCCTGACATAAGCACAGGCGAGTCAACTAGCTCTACAGAAGAGCAAGAGAAAGAAATAAATAATGTGATTCAAACAAGGAATTGTTTAACATATAAAAGAGACCACTATTTACACTTTATGTCTGGAAATTGTAACCGACATGACTCGGTGACGAAATTATTAAATGAAATTGGTGACATAGATATTCGAGATATAAAACGACATAAACCTATAATGGGTCAGATAACGGTTAAACCTTACAAGGGGAAAAATGTATTCTCTCTGATCTTAAAGGATAAGGAACAAGATTTATTGGACATCGATGTTTTGAATAACACTCTTGACAGGATAGTTAGACTACTAAATGAAATAAAGATCCTGACGCTACGTGTACCTAGACGAAGCCAGGTGACCGACCATTTAGGTCTGAATATCCTAGCGAGGACGAAAGAGAAGAAATCATTTCTAACCTACATGACAGTTTAATTGGAGGACACAAGGGTATCAACCAGTCTTATGCCAAAATTAGAGAGCGATATTATTGGCCCGAAATGAGAAATGATGTACTTGACTGCATACGGACCTGCGAAACTTGTCAAGAAAGGAAAATAGACCGCATCAACAAACGAGCTCCCATGATTATCACCGACACGCCAATAGAAAGTTTCGACAAAGTCTCTATCGACACAGTAGGCAAATTGTGACTGACATCTTCTAATAACTGTCATATATTAACCATGTAATGTCACTTAACTAAATATGTTATCGCTATACCTCTTCCAAATATAAAAGCTACGACGATTGCAGATGCATTAGCTAGACATTTAATCTGTCAGTTCGGAGCACCTCGAGCCATATTATCTGACCGTGGAACCAGTTTCATGTCTGAAATAATAGCTGCTTTACTTTAATTGCTAAAGATAACACAGTTACATTCCTCTGGTTATCGACCTCAAACCACGGGAGCTTTAGAAAGAAGCCATGCACCTTTAGTGGATTTTATTCGCACCTTTGCCGACCAATATGAAGATTGGGACAAGTTGACACCGTTTGCAGCATTCACATACAACACAAGTCTGCACGCTGCTACTGGATACACACCCTTTGAGTTAGTATATGGAAAAGTTGCTCGATTTCCTTTGCGCATACCAGAGGGAGAGAGGTTAGACACATATAATCAATAGCTACGTGACCTTATCACGAGACTAAATGAAATGAAGGTTATGGCTGGAAAAAGACAAATAACCAGAAAAATAGGTTCTAAGGAATACTATGACAAAAAAGTTAAGGCTTTTAGACTGGAAGTTGGCGACTACGGGTGTATAAAGAATGAACCCTGTACAGCCAAGTTTGACAAGTATTATTTAACGCCATTGAAGGTGATAGAGATTTCAGCTAGAAATAATGTCTTGGTAGAAAACCCTAGTGGTAAAACCATACTAAAACACATTGACAAATTAAAACCAGCGTTGATTCGAGAATAACTGATATTCTTAACTGTTACAGGAAAATGTCTTGGACAACTATAGTCGTGCTAATATTATCACCACTGTTGGCACATGGATACTCAACCTATGGAAACACGCCAATAAACCCAAATCCAGGCATTCATTACGAGAAAATTGGCTCTTTAAGATTAAAACGCACTGAATGGAAGCTGATCATTCATGTAAATCTTGATAAGCATCAACTACAAGTCTGTCTGGCTCGACTAATCTCTAAAGATAAGAAGTTGATAACCAATGGATCCTCCAAGCGAGGATTGGTACTGTCAGGCTTTATCGGCAGCCTCAGTAGCAATCTATTCGGATTAGTAACTCATGACGAAGTCGATAATATAAATCAAGAATTAGATAAACTTCACCAAGATAACAAGGAAATACTCCAGTTAACCGAAAATCGTGCTCATCTGATTAGTAGTACCATAGGTCAAATGCAGGATGTAGCTACTAATCATGCTAAGGCCCTAAACCATTTGGAGAACGTAATGAATAACGTGGTCGAGTAGCAGCAAAAGGAATCGTATTTACGAAGTTTAACGGCTCAAATTAGACTAGTAGAAACCACACTGGATCAAAACGTAGATGCCGTAAAGGGTTTCGTAGACATAGCTACTTTTTTGTTACAGGGTAAGATGCCTGAAGCTCTACTGACCCCAGCACTACTTGCGCAACTAACCAATTATATACGTGAGCATACCTCAGATTGGAATTTTCCCATGCCCTCTGAGTATATGCGACCTGAAGAGATAGTAAAAATATCTAATATAGATACTTCTTACCAAGAGGACAGATTTCTAGTAATCTTATATCTTCCTATGGTTGAGAAAGAGCCGTACTCCATGTACCGTATGTATCTATTACTCACTGTACAGAATTGGAAAGACCACCATTTGGGATACGCTAAAATCAAACCAACATATTCTTTCATTGCGCTGAATGGAAAGAATAAATACTTTCTCAAATTCGATCATGACTACCTACATGAGTGTATAGACCAACCGTATGGACTTACTTGTGAAGTGAAAGGACCATTGATGGACACAGCCGCGCTAGATGATTGCGAACTAATTATGCTCATTTACCCGCACGAAAACAATTTCCAGCATTGTAACATAATATATGTAACAAATCCATCATTCCAGTGGAGCTACCTCCACACCGAGGTTATACTCATTAACTAATAAAACCATAGTCAGGATCATCTGTGGAACACGAAAAGAATAAATTTTACAACTGACCGGTACCGGCAGATTATATATCCCTGACCACTGTATAGAAAGAACCACTCAAGTCACTCTAGCAGGTATGAGCACGCGAATCAGCAGTGAAAAATACACTTATCAACCCCAGCTACAGTTGAAGGTTGAAGAACTACTGCCACCATTTAAAACTGAGAGTAGTATTCAAGCACAAACTCTACCATAAATACTACAACCCGGTTCAAACAATGAATGGAACGAAAAAAGCTTGAGGCACATAACAAACCCACTCCAGGACATAGCACAGTACAGTAGAGAACATCACTATATCCGAGGCTCATTGTATGGAAGTTATGGATTAGGAATTATACTGTGTATAGGCCTAGTTGCAGTCATTAGATGGCTATTTAATAAATTCAAGAACTCAGTAGGTATATATAAAACTGATCAAAATGTACATTACCATCATTATAAGCTAAAACCGGTTGACAAGTACACCGACAACACAGACCAATTTAGAAGTACCCCAACTCCTCCCATTAATCAATTTTATTCCAAAACCACGACAGTAACCATAGATGATAAGGCTCCAGTTACTAACTTAAAGCAAACCGCGTTTGTTGACACCTAAATAGACCTCTATATCATTTATAACGACTAACTATCTCTGATACTAACCAATGTTTTAAATCGTCTTTCTATCTGTATATTACCGTAAAATTAATCACTAACTCTTGACTTGATGATTATTTTTCTTTCAGTTCTTGTTGAGTCGAATCATAATTAAGTATGGCAACTGAGGGCATTTTTAGCAGTGACTCGACCCGAAGCGAGACCCTAATACTAGAAAACCGTGATGGCCGTCAATTATGGGAAATAATAAAAGAATTATAAACAAGGGGGCCAATCGAGCAGAAAACTACTATAGAACGGGAAGCGGATAAGTATATCAAAATCCTAGTCAAACCTTTCCCGGTTAAAACTCTAAAGACTCAACTAGGTATGGAAAAATCTCTGCAAAAATTTCATTCGACTAAGGATAAGCGAGTTCTTAACACACCGCTCCAACCGAATGTAGACGATCCTTTCACCGAACCTAAATCTAATACCTTAACCACAGAAGATCCATGCCGATTATATTGCATAGTGCCTACATTATAAAATGAAAACCATCTATTTACAGCTTTCCGAAACTTCGGTCTAATCGACTACCTGTATATAACCAAAGAGAAACCTAACAAACTACGTTATGAGTATACTCGATTTACAAACAAGACAGATGCTAGTAAGGCCTTTTGAAGCGCTGACCAAAAATACCGAGTGCGTTTTGCGGATCCGCGAAAATTCCCCAACGGCATTAGCAACAAAATGGAACGATGCACCATTTGCGAACACGATATCACTTAGCAATATAAGGATATCCATTCGTTAATTTGCAAAGCCCAGCGAACCTAATACATGCAACTAAGTGAGCCTCAAGGCTTTGTGAATTCAGAGGGAACAAAAGAATGTACCTTTCGCAAAAAGTCCATTAAACTTAACAGTAATCCCAACATGTCAAAAACTGTATACATTATTTCGATTTGGTGATGCCTTCTACCTACGACCAACCCAACCCCTTCAATCAGACCAAGAACAAAATCAATGAAAAAATCAAGCTGAATCACTCTAAGAGTGTTACTACCAAACCGACACTACTGCAAAACGGAAGTTTTAAGCAACAACAAGATCATATAGATCAAATGACCAACGAATTGTCTCACCAAGGCAATGACCAACACCCTAAAATAAGGGTAGACCAAACCATGACCGCTATTATAGCAGACCCACTTCAATGCGCAATAGATTATCTAATGCAAATGAAGTGTAAGATGACCAAACCACTTGACCCGACCAATGACTCTAGTCAGAGTCGATCCGACAAACCTAATCTTAAGCTGGACTTACTTTAATTAAAAGTTAGACCAACGCCAGACTAAGTTAGGTGACCAAACTTTTCTATCTACTCTATCTACCATTGCATGCAATATTAACTATTTCTGGCTTATTACAAATAACGACCTTATATGCTTAAGGAACCTTAGCAATATCCTTGCATGAAGATAGTGATTAATCCAATTTCTGAATCTCCAATTAATGAATACTTTATGTTTCAGACAACAAAGAATTTAAGATAAAGCTGATTTATATTCTCTATAAAACCGCTAAACAATTTCTTACACCAGACAATCAACCGAGAAGGACACCTTTTCAACCTAATGGGGCAACAAAACAAAAAAATCAACGGCGAGCAGGAGGAGAAAATGAAAGAGGACCCTGCTCCTCCTGTGAAGAGTGTAATACTATTGCTGCAGATTTTCAGCGCACCAACAACAGTCAAGATGACCAAAATAAAGTTTACCTTAAAAATAAAAACAAAATTAATTTTTCTCACTAACACTTCATTTTTGTTTTTTTGCTTATATTGTAAAACAATTATGTTGGGATTTCTAAATCATTGTTCTGACTTTTTCTTGAATGTTTGACCTTACTAAAAATGGTCAAATCGATTTGAAATTCATTAGACCCAATATGATTGTTAATAAGCTAACTTATACATAATAGTTTCAGACGAATTGTGAACCTGCTCCGTCGCTCATACCTCTGCTGGCTGCATAATAATTGCCGAGGACGACAATTTTACTAAGTAAGGGGGGGTGTTGCGTGACAAAATTATTAAAAACTTTTAATTTTGTTTTTTACTCCATTAAAATTAATTTAGAAATAAACGTGCTAAAACTTTTTCATAGCACGTTCATTTTTGCTGACATTATAAGAAGATAAAGACTATTTCAAACCGTTAACCTTCATTTAGTAATATAATAACCTTGATGAGTGGTCACTACGTCAGACTAACTAGCTTGAGAATAGCAATTAACCAATGCGACTTCATTTTCTCTCTCCTCCGTCTCTACTATCTGCAGGGTGGAGGCTAAGGTAGGGAATGGGTGAAGAAAGGAGAGCATCTTCAGGCAACGGGTTAGAAAGAGAGAGTGCATAAATTGCGACAACTCTCTCTGCTAATTGTTTGAAGGAGAACTGTAAAAGCTCTCTCCCCTTTTTGCGCTGGAGAAGAACGTGGATAATAAAGAGAGTTACGTATGACCATTCCGCGCCGGGCAATGTTCTAGAGCGGGCTGGCGGGTTCTTCGTGGACCCCCAGTCCCCGCGATATTGAGTAATAATTAGATGTAATATTTAAATTAATTTAATTTGATCATTTAAACATAATTTTTCTAGTACATGTAATACAAATCTGAATAACAAATTTATTAGAAAAAACAACAGTCGAAGTGAATATTTTAGTTTAGTTATAAAATGACTTAAACAATAAATTAGTTTACTAGTGAACTTAAGTGGGGACTAATTATCCATGAACTTTGGAAATTACGCGACATTAAAGGTTTGAATAACTACGTCAACCGCGCGTCTGGCACGAGGGAAACTAAAGGCCCGGACAGCTCAGCTAATAGAGCGTTAGATATGATAGCGTGATTATCCGAGAAGGAATCTACTTGCCGAGAAGAGCGACGGAGCAGCGCCAATACAGTTAAGTGAAAATGCATAATAATAACTTGTTTCCTTTCAATTTAAGAAACCTCAATAAAATTGAATTAGTAGTTGTATTAATCAGTTTAACATGAAAATGATTAGTTTATTAATTGAGATAATCATAACCTCTTAATGAATTGAATAAATAGATAAGAAATTTAACCTAATACAACTATGCATTGACTTCATCAACCTCCCAATTTATTATTTTTACTGAATAAATTCTAACGATCACTTCTAAATATTTCTCTCATGTATAAATTAATTTTAGTTAGTAAAATATTATGTACCCCCTTCTAGGCAACGATAGGGGGCACATCACACCAGAACTATTTTGAATAAAAAAAATTATAATAATCAAAAGTTGTTATATTAAATGATTAGTTTTTCTATTGATTTTTCTTTGAGTTACAAATCTACAAAACCTCCAGAGGCATAGCGTGGTCCCTCTATGTTTCTCTTTTTTTTTCTTCTGATTGAGCTTGTTGTTTCCTATTATAACCACCTAAATCAGATATTGTCTTGGATGTGAGTGCCCCAGCTTTCTTACCACCAAGAGTAATCTTTTTAATTCTGCACTCTTTTACTGCATTTTTTAAGGCAGTCACCAAACTTTTTGAGACATAGTTAAGACACTATTCTCTCACTAAGCACACATCTGATCCATAAATTTTCAAATTATTTAAATGTAAAAAAGTTTCAGCATCACCATCAGCTAAGACATTTATGTATCTTGCTCTACAATTTTCAAAAGCGTTTCCAAATTATTTTAGCAGCATAGGCTTCCATAGCACCAGATGAACCATCAAAGTTTTGTTGACACGTACCACTGCTTTCATGTGTTTTTAACCACTCTTTGAATTCTTCGCTTTCAGGTTGCAAGTTTTTTTACTTTCACAAATATAACAGCATTTTCACAGAATCTCATAATCTATTACTAAACCGGTGTGTAATCTAATGACAAAGCCTATGCCATATAATGAGGTGAATCCTCGTTTCTGCCAAGTACCATCATACGTACACATATAGTCAATAATGCTATCATCATCAATACTTTTATCTAAAGCTTAATAATGTTCACGTACCTTCTTTCTTGATTCTGATAACATTTCTTGCTTGAGTCTGTTATAGTCATTTATTACACTTTGCAATATTTTATAAAAATATTTTTAGACATAATATTCGTGCCTATACCCATACAAAATTTTTGTGAACCAGCATAACTTAATCCCATCATGATCACATTTCCAATAATTTTTTTGTTTACATAAAATGTTTTTTTCTCATCAACACGTGGGCATGAATAAAATTCTTTTATAGTTTCTTCACATTCACCGCATATTATATTTAGTTTTGTTGTAAGTCCATTCAACTCCAAAACTCTAATACTAAGAGAATTTTGTTTACACATTGCACACAACACTTCAGAAACAAAATTATTCAATTGTTTTTTGTGCACTAACACATATTCAAAACTTTCTTCGTCATTTTGATCTTTGGTCCAGCTTTTAATAAAACTTTCAAGTTTTTTCTCACTTCTATATTTGTTGACATAACACTGTAACAGAATATTTAGCTACAAATTTTTTTTCATGTCCATTTTAGGTTTTTAAATAGTAAATCGATCACCTCACAATGAATCGCATCGAAATGTTACAAGCAATCTCTTCTGTGAACAAAATAAATCATAAAATATTTATAGAAACATTTTTTTGAAATGTTTTTCTGAAATGATCCTACAACATTTCAATGACGTTTCTTAAAATGTTTCATAGAAAAATTTTTGAAATATTCTAGAAATGTTTTCAGCAATCTTCTCAGTGAATAAAATAAATCATGGAATGTTTTTGAAAAATTTGTAAAGTAATTAAAGAGGCATTTTTTAAAAATATTTTTGTAAAATGATTTTGCAATATTTCAAAAGCGTTTCTTCCAATATTTCATAAAAAGATACTGTTTTTGAGCAATCTTTTCTGTAAACAAAATAAATCATGAAATGTTTTTGAAATCATTTTTTTAAATATTTTTGTGCAATGATTCTGCAACATATCAAAAACGTTTCTTGAAATGTTTCATGATAAGATTATTGAAATATTTCAAAAATTTTTTAAGCAATCTTCTCTGTGAACAAAATAGATAATGAAATTTTTTTGAAATTTTTTTGAAATGTTTTGATAAAATATTTATTTAAATATTTTTGAAATTTTTTTGAAATGTTTTGATAAAATATTTATTTAAATATTTTTGAAATTTTTCTCAAAAATATTTGATGGAATGTTTTTACATGTGATATTTGTGAACAAATGTACATTTCAGAAATATTCCATGAAATGTTTTTGCAATGTTTTGAGAAAATTTTAGAAATATTTCATGAAAGGTTTCTGAAAGTTTCAAATAAACATTCGAAACGTTCCTGAAATATTTCAGAAATTTCTCATGCTATGTGAGGTGCATTGAATGTTTTGTAAGATTACCAAAGGCTATAGCGGGATCAAAGGGTCAAATCGGTCTTTGCCGTGATCTTTAAGGCTTGTTGCTTATTCAATAAAGTGTGTTGAAAAATGCCTCTGTGCAAAATTTCAGCCCACAAGTTGTCACGGGAACTCCAAAAATGTCCAAAACGTGTTTTTTATTAAATAATTTTTACCGTGCGCAGTTTACGGATGAAAAATTATGAAATATGCAAATAGCTTTGTAATTATATAGAAAATAATCCAGGTTTTTTCAGATTGTTTGCAGATTTTTTTACCCCAAAATTCTCATTTTCAAAGATATTTGAAGTTTCTTATCGTTCTTTTAATAAGATAATATTTGGCTAAAACCTAAATAGCTTTTGTTGTGTATTTTTTGCCGTACTTTCTAACAACCAAGCTATTCGCATATTTCCAGAATCTTTAGCCGTAAACTGCGCACGGTAAAAATTATTTAAGAGCATGACGAAGCTGACCGCCTTCTAATAATATTTTCAATCTTAACTTATGAATAAACGATGCGTTTAATCGAGTTTCTTTGCTACAAAGAAAAAATTTGTAAGATTAAACTCTAGTGCGGACAACTCAAGAAATCCACCAAAATATTATACATACAAAGTTATAATAAAAACTTTCAACATGTTGTATTTTAAGGTTAGGTTTGTCGAGTTTGATATCTAATTTCCAATCCAAGCTCATAAAAAAATAACAAGTCCAAATGATTTTTTATTTTAACAAAAATTATTGTATAAATATAGCTTTAGTGCGGACAAGTCATTATATTTGTTTAATTTAAGGCGACTACGGAAGTTCGGTTCGATTTCATTTTGTAGTTTACAAATTACTCTTTCAGTTTCTAAAATTTTTTGAATTTTTCAATTTTCCACCATTTATTATAATCCGTAGAATGGTGGAAAATTAAAAAATCTGAAAAATTTTACATATTGAAAGAGTAATTTGTAAACTCAAAAATAAAACCTAACCTAAAATCCGAAGTCGCCTTAAGAGTTTAAAAAGATATTGATAAAATGAAAAAAGCAAAACTCGATTGCTGCAGCTCCGACATGCCGTTAAGAAAAAACACGTTTTGGACATGTTTGGGGCCCTCGTGGCAGCTTGGGGGATAAAATTTTTCACAGAGGCATCTTTCAATATACTATATTGAATAAGCAACGAGCCGTAAAGATTCCGGCTTGAGCCGATTTGACCCTCTTCTCCCGCTATAGCCTTTACTTTAGCTATTGCATGAAAATTGTCTTCATAAATTTTAATTGGTCTATAAATATTTAACTCAAACTGTTAACGCACTTGAATATCGTGTTTGGATATTCTTCCTACCTCTCTCTTTCTTTTTCATTCACGCGATTCACTGAGCATCGTTTAAAATCTTTCTGTTAGGCTCAGTGTTTACTCGAGCCTTCCTCAAGTCCTTTAAGTACTGAATGCTATTCAAGAGATTCATAATAGAATATAGCTTACTGCCTTTTAAGTTGAATTGAGTTCTCTTTATTTCTTGTACTTTAACTCCGACCAATAATTATTCATTTCATAGCCCTAGCTTACCTAATTTTATTTAAGAAATAAATTGTAAAGACGAATATATTGGTAGCGGAGCGTGTTTGGAAGTTACTTATACGTGTTAACACAATTTAAGTGAGATGCGTTTAAGAGTGAAATAAAAAGAAAACAATTGCATCAACCGTACATATTTCACCGGCTACAGATCAGCGGTGTAATACATAGGAGTACAAGGACTACCTGAGCATCTCGCACAGGACGTAGCAGCTTAAAGATAATATCCTGTTGGATTCACGACGACGTCTCACTTACGGAGATCGCGAATTTTATATATCCATGTCCTTCTAAGTAGGTTCACCTAATTACATCATAAAACGGGCAGTTGGATTTCCTAGCATAATATTCAAATTCGGCTGTTTTCAAAAGAGAAGAAAAGGGTACCCCTTGTTAAGATAGTCAATTTTGCCCTGTCCCTGAAATTTTTGTTTGACCTTGTAACTTTGTTTTTTTTTTTTAATAGTTTTTGTCATATTTGCAGACCGCGACCCCCCTCCCCCTGTCCACAGCATGGAAAAAATGACTTTTTCACTATTTATTTTTTTTCTCCGCATCTAGTCGGTAAAAAAACCCCAAGAAAATTGTGCTTATAGCTTAAATGGTTACAAATCATGCAGAATTTTTACATAAAGATTTAATGTTGCTATATAACCTAAAAGGATAAAAAAATTCAAACCCTTCCTATTTTCACGGAAAATGCGGTACAGGGCCAAGTTTTGCAAAAAACTTGTATTTTGTTTAAAATTACTTGCCTGAATTTTTCCAGATATTTCCTGTTGGTGCGACATAATTAAAAATGCAAAAAACTCATTTTTTCGACGTTTTTGGCTGATTGTAGCTCTTTACAGACTTTGTATTATTATTTATACTATGAAATTGTATTCTAGAACTTTATTTATGAATTTAATTATGCAATTAAGTCAGAAAAATAAGATTTACAAATATCCGCATCATATTTTTGCACGAATCAACATTTTAGATTAGGTATTTAAACACTTCTTTCATGATTTTGTTAATATTTCACTACTTTACATGTGATAAAATCTTTTAAATATTATATTGCTTTAATAAAAAAAAATATTTTTGTAAATAAGTCATTTCACTGGTACAGCTATATTAAGTACGGTCAAAATATCAACTTGAGATTACATATGGATTTATATTTCGTAAGAAAAACTTATCAATAGAAACATTATCATCATGATTTAATAATATGAACCTGGACTTTGGCATTATTAACACTATGTAATCTAAATATGCACTTAAGTCACACTTTTACGAGAGCTATGTGGTCTATTTTTACACTGTGTAAAAAAAATGTGAGCATGCGAGTACATTGAAATCCGGTTTACATGTCTCATATTAATATTACAATATTAAATATATTTTTGTTAGAAAGCGGACATATATTCATATTATTCGCAATCTAAATATAAATATGCAATAATAAATTACATATATATACATATTATTCGCAATCATTTTATGACATTTGCAATCGTTTTAAAGATCATAAATAAAGTTTGCACTTATGTCATGTATTGTATTATATTATCTCCATTGACATAGGTACGAATCCAGTAACGTAACTCAAGTAACAATCGTTAGGCTTGAAGTTATAGTCTTTACTCAGTTCTTAGATATATATCTATGTTCTCACTCTTTTCCCATAAAAAGAACAAGGATAGAATATTTGAGAACTGAGTAACAACTACAACTTCTAGCCTTAGACCTGAGTTGGGTCTATGATTTCGAGCTATAAAAAACATTATTGCCCGAATTCATAGTCGTGTCTTGAGTATTAAGTATGACTTAAAACTTAAGTTTCGTTACTTGAGTATCAGCTGTTACTTCAATAGAGTGCTGCATGAAGAGGTTATCACAGTTAGTTATGAAATATATCTATATATGAGGAATAGCGAGTTGTTGCTATATTACAATATTAGAATAACATTGTATAATGAAAATTGATTTGATATTAAATGGTTCGTTACTATTATTATTGTAGATGTTTAAGAAGATCTTTTGATAAAACATTAGGGCAAAATATTCGAATTATAGTTTGTATATGGTTAAGATAATAAATCCAAAACCTTTCATATTATATAGGGCTATTACACGCTAGAAAAAGAACAGGAACAGATATAGAAAATACATTGCTTCTTATATATATATATATATATATATATATATATATATATATATATATATATATATATATATATATCTATCAGAAATAAACGCGTTGTTCCTAGTAACAACTCGCTATTCCTCATATATATAGATATATTTCATAACTAGCTGTGATAACCTCTTCATGTAGCACTCTATTGAAGTAACAGCTGATACTCAAGTCACGAAACTTAAGTTTTAAGTCATACTTAATACTCAAGACACGACTATGAATTCGGGTCATAATGTTTTTTTATAGCTCGAAATCATTGACCCAACTCAGGTCTAAGGCTAGAAGTTGTAGTTGTTACTCAGTTCTCAAATATTCTATCCTTGTTCTTTTTATGGAAAAAGAGTGAGAACATAGATATATATCTGAGAACTAAGTGAAGACTGTAACTTTAAGCCTAATGATTGTTACTTGAGTTACGTTACTAGATTCGTACCTATGCCAATGGAGATAATATAATACAATACATGACTTAAGTGCAAACATTATTTATGATCTTTAAAACGATTGCAAATGTCATAAAATGCGAATAATATGCGCTTTTTAACAAAAATATATTTAATATTGTAATATTAATATGAGACATGTAAACCGGATTTCAATGTACTCGCATGCTCACATTTTTTTACACAGTGTAAAAATAGACCACATAGCTCTCGTAAAAGTGTGACTTAAGTGCATATTTAGATTACATAGTGTTAATAATGCCAAAGTCCAGGTTCATATTATTAAATCATGATGATAATGTTTGTATTGATAAGTTTTTCTTACGAAATATAAATCCATATGTAATCTCAAGTTGATATTTTGACCGTACTTAATATAGCTGTACCAGTGAAATGACTTATTTACAAAAATATTTTTTTTTATTAAAGCAATATTATATTTAAAAGATTTTATCACATGTAAAGTAGTGAAATATTAACAAAATCATGAAAGAAGTGTTTAAATACCTAATCTAAAATGTTGATTCGTGCAAAAATATGATGCGGATATTTGTAAATCTTATTTTTCTGACTTAATTGCATAATTAAATTCATAAATAAAGTTCTAGAATACAATTTCATAGTATAAATAATAATACAAAGTCTGTAAAGAGCTACAATCAGCCAAAAACGTCGAAAAAATGAGTTTTTTGCATTTTTAATTATGTCGCACCAACAGGAAATATCTGGAAAAATTCAGGCAAGTAATTTTAAACAAAATACAAGTTTTTTGCAAAACTTGGCCCTTTACCGCATTTTCCGTGAAAATAGGAAGGGTTTGAATTTTTTTATCCTTTTAGGTTATATAGCAACATTAAATCTTTATGTAAAAATTCTGCATGATTTGTAACCATTTAAGCTATAAGCACAATTTTCTTGGGGTTTTTTTACCGACAAGATGTGGAGAAAAAAAATAAATAGTGAAAAAGTCATTTTTTCCATGCTGTGGACAGGGGGAGGGGGGTCGCGGTCTGCAAATATGACAAAAACTATTAAAAAAAAAAAAACAAAGTTACAAGGTCAAACAAAAATTTCAGGGACAGGGCAAAATTGACTATCTTAACGGGGGTACCCTTTATTTTGAATTTCAACATAAATACCTCAAGTCACAACATTTCAATTAAGTTGAAGGCTGTTTATGTTTACAATATATACGACAAGCCAGGGTTTCGCATAGCCAAACAATTTAACGTCGATTCAATATATGCAGTCGATACAGTATAAATTACATAGCTTGCCGCTTTATTATAAGTATGTCGATACACAGAAGACCAAGTTATTATTATCGCTCGTCAACAGGAGCTTCTCTTATTAATACAATACAAAACAGAACTCGCGCTATATAGATGATACACAAAGGCTCTTGTATTAAGCTTGGCCTTGATAATTTAGATTTTAAGAGATATTAAATAGTCTCTTTACGAATTATTTAATATTTTTATCAAGAGCATCTTCTATGAGCATTTACCATTAACCGACTCTCAAGATGTAAAAATAAAATATTGTATTGCATATGCTTTCATGAGCTCCTAATATTTATTTCTATCAAGATCATTTAACTTATATCAGGTTAACTAGTTTATAATTCATTCTAGTTAGTACTGTAAAACGTGGTAAAGCGAGCATTTTTTCATATACGATTTTCTATGTACTCTCGTATATGTATAATAGTAACTTTTTTAACTTTTTTTTGGGAATTACAAAAAAATATTGTCATACATAAACAAGAGTACATAAGAAATAAGAAAATCGTATATGAAAAAATGCTCACTTTACCTCACACCTGACCGCTTTACCCCGTTTTACGATACCAACGAATAGATGCCCCCTAAGCTAGCCCAAGCTGAATTAATTTAATTATTCGATCGGTTACTTGAGCGAATTTCGGATGGCAATGCTATCAAAGAGCATGAAAAAAGAATAGAAGGTGAAAATTAAGCTCATGATACTGTTGCCGCATGCTATGTGCGAATTCAAAATCTTGAACGCTACTGGAAGCGTTTTTCAAATACACATTATGCTTTGAGTGTGTATTATCTTTCTGACAAAGAATACTATCAAAATGGTTTTTACAGTACAGTTGAAGCTGATTGCCTGGATTGTATGTTGACATATCGCAAGGACACATTAACCCCAAGAATCAAAATCCAACCTGTTGTTGTACAACAGCATGAGTCGCTAGAAGCGATCATGAAATTACGACTACCCACTTTTGACGGTAACCTCGAGAAGTGGCAAATTTTTAAGAAGTTATTCACTACTACGATACGAAATAAGGCGCACATAGATCCTGTTATAAAATTACAGCGGCTCATTTCTTCTTTGAAGCAAGAAGCTCGTAAAAGAGTAAGTAATCTAAAAATCATAGGAAATAACTTTACAGTAGCATGGGAGGTATTGAAGAGGCGTTATGATAGCCCACGTTATAAATTAGGTATACTCATGAATAGTCTAATTGACTTACCTGTTTTATAAAAAAAATCAACCGCTGCCTTTGATAACATGCTTGATGTCATGCAAGCTGCCAGGCGAGGATTTCTGGCGCTTTAATATTCAGTCACTCACTGGGATTTGTAACTGATTCATTTGGTCTATATTAAATTAGACCCTATTACCCAAGAACAACGGAACACCAAATTGGAAAATTCTGAGGACTTTCCCTTTCTACAGATGTTTGTAACTTTTATGGAAGGCAAGGTTCGGACCATTGAATCTTCACATGTCGAGACTGTGAAAGGTCTAAGCACTAATAAGGAAAAATCAAACAGAAAGCAAAAAAGGTGCTCACATGCTAATACCACTGGTACCGAAAAACCAAAGCCTAAGATATTTTCGTTCATCTGTTCTTATTGTAATGGTACACATTTGATTCATCGTTCTCAAATGTTCGTTCAGCTTCTAGTCTTGAAGCGCCCAGAGTATGTCAAACAACACAAGTTATGTTATAATTGCTCGGGCATAGGTCATAGTACCAAAGACTGTAAAGCTAAAGGACGATGTTACAGTACCGCTCAAAAGTTAGTAAAAATTTTTTTTTTTTAACTCAACTTCAAACTGCGATATTTCGGAAACGGCTCGATGAATTTGAAAAATCCGGACGGCATTTGAAAGATCAGACAAAATACTGTTTTTTTTGTGTCCTGCTAGATATTTTTATCCCTTTTTTTAACTCTATTTCTAATGATAGAAAAATTTTTTATTTTTACGAATTTTTAAATTTCAATCAATCAAATGTAACTTTTTAAGAAATTGATAAAATTAAAAAATTTGAACGCGACTGAAAAGTAGAGTGAATTTCCTAAATCTTTATGTTCAATGATTTTTTTGTATCTATTTCCTGCGTGTAGCTAAAAATGCGCAAAAATGGAAAGTACAAGAAAATCAGTTTTAGATATGATAATATTTTCCAATGTCTCGAGTAAATTTTGGTTTACATTAGCAAGATACAAAAAGATAGTATTTTGTCTAATCTTTTAAACGCCATCCAGATTTTTCAAATTTATCGAGTCATTTCCGAAATATCGCAGTTTGAAGTTGAGTTTCTAAAAAAAATTTTTTTACGAACTAATGAACGGTATTGTATAATTTTAACAAAATTATCACAAATTTTATCACAATTATTATAAATGATAGTGTCCTTTTTTTGAATAAATTAAAGTTATTTACAAATTTGATTCTTCGTATGTATATACGAACTACAGATTTGAACACATGCTGAAATGTAAACAAAATTAGACCCGCGATGTTGGAAAATATTATCATATCTAAAACTGATTTTCTTGTA
The DNA here is from genome assembly GCA_017163975.1 of Anastatus disparis. Taxonomy (NCBI): domain Eukaryota; kingdom Metazoa; phylum Arthropoda; class Insecta; order Hymenoptera; family Eupelmidae; genus Anastatus; species Anastatus disparis. The sequence continues at coordinate 1,605,225 of JAFFSR010000118.1, forward strand.
CTTTCCATTTTTGCGCATTTTTAGCTACACGCAGGAAATAGATAAAAAAAAATCATTGAACATGAAGATTTAGGAAATTCACTCTACTTTTCAGTCGCGTTCAAATTTTTTAATTTTATCAATTTCTTAAAAAGTTACATTTGATTGATTGAAATTTAAAAATTCGTAAAAATAAAAAATTTTTCTATCATTAGAAATAGAGTTAAAAAAAGGGATAAAAATATCTGGCAGGACACAAAAAAATAGTATTTTGTCTGATCTTTCAAATGCCGTCCGGATTTTTCAAATGCATCGAGCCGTTTCCGAAATATCGCAGTTTGAAGTTGAGTTAAAAAAAAAAAAATTTTCACTAACTTTTGAGCGGTACTGTATGTTTGTAAAAAGTCACATTACACAAATCGTCTTTACTTAGACGATTCTAAGACTGGGCAATCGTTCACTTCAAGTCACTGTACGGCAATCAGCTCCAGCGAGATCTCAACTTCTTGCTCCATGTTAGTAAGCAGACCTTGTATGGAAAACAGGCTTGTTAGCCACAGCAAGAGTTATGCTACAAGTAAAAAATAGTTGTCAAGCTCCAGTGCAGGAAAAGAATGAAGAATTCCTATGTCGATGACATCCAAAGTGGAACAGATACTCTCGAAGCGGATTAATGCACTCGTGACGAAGTGATAGGCATTCTTAAGTCTGCAGGTATCTCTTTGGATAAATGGACAGTTAGTCATACAGATTTTTTGCCGAAGTCTTCAGATAATCCTGAAAAAGATCTATTACTCCAAGAAGTAGCGATCTTTACTTTGGGATTAAAATGGAACCTAGTAGATGATTATTTCTATTTTACAGTCTCAATACCCATTTCAACGGCAACCATTACTAAAAGATCAATATCATCAGAAATTGCACGTCTCTTTGATCCATTAGGTTGGTTAGTTCCGTTTATTATAATAGCCAAAGTACAGCTTCAACAACTATGGAAGGACAAACTTGAGTGAGATAAACCTATTTTTGGACATCTTCGTGACGCTTGAATCCAATTCAAGGATCAACTCGCTTCGGTTTCATTGATTTAAATACTGCGCTGGCTTCATAGGTCTCAGTCTTCAGCCTATGAGTTACACGCTTTTTCAGACGCTTTTGAAGCTGCTTACTGTGTTGAAATTTATTGTGTTAGTCTCGCCAAATCAGGTGAGTGACAATCAACTTAAATTATAGCAAAGTCAAGAGTAGCTCCTGTCAAATCAATAACAATACCAAAATTGGAACTCTGTGGTGCTAAGTTGCTTGATAATTAGTTGCAACATTTCTTAAGAAATGTCCTCGACCCAAGAGTATTAATTGCTGGACAGACTCCACAGTAGTTTTGGCTTGGTTGCAGGAACATCCTTTTCGGTGGAAGCCCTTTGTAGCTCATAAAGTAAGTGATATCACCTTTTTGCTACCGTATGAACATTGGAGACATGTTCCCTCAACTGATAATCCAGCTGACTATGGTGCCAGAGGTCTTACTAGTAAATAGCTACTAGAAGCAGAATTACCATTGACACAGACCAAGTTGGTTACAAGATGATCTCTCAGAATGGCCATGCTAGGAAGTTAAGTCACCAACGGAGAATGTAAAAAACAAGAAGTAAATGCTCAGCTTGCAACAGTTGATGATTCTATACTGAATTTGTTATATCTTAACTTGGTGTCTTAGATTCGAACCTCAGAGAAAATCTAATTACACAAAATTGACATCTAAGGAAATCAGCCATGGTAAGGCTGTCTTGTTTAAACTAGTACAAGAATCGTATTTTTCTTCTGAGTTGGCTTATTTACAGGCTGAAACTTCAGTGCCTAAGTCAAGTCCCTTAGCGAGAATAGTCCCATTTTTAGATGAAAAGAGATTGATTCGATTGGGTGGTCGCTTGCAGCACTCTATGCTCGGGGAAAACGAAAAACATCCCATCATTTTGCCTCAGGATAGTTTCGTGACGTGCTTGCTAATTCAACAAGCACATCGTGATACCCTTCTGAGCGGGGTTTAACTTGTTATAAGTCACCTGCTACGAACAGTATAGATTTTCGTGGTCGCAACACCGCAAGAAAAGTATTGCGCCATTTTGTCGAATGTACTAGATTCTCCGTACTTTGGAGCAACAAATGGTTCATATGCCCTCAGTTCGAGTCACTGAGGCTTTACCTTTCATGCGAGTTGGCGTAGACTATGCTGGTCTCGTCTCTATTCGAATATCTGAGGGTAGAGAAAATAAGGCTTATAAAGGATACTTTGCCATTTTTGTATTTATGATGTATAAGGCCATATTGAAATAGTTTCTGATTATGGCACTGCCATCTTTCATATAGCCTTTATAAGATTTGTTGCGCGACGGGAAAAGTGTAGTCATATCTATAGTGACTCTGGCAAGAAGCTGACAACGAACTTAAAAATTTATATCAACATGTTACATCTATTGGGTCAGAGATTGCTGCAATTGTGGCTGAGGATCAGATTGAATGGCACTTCAATCCACCTGATGTTCCACATTTTGGTGGTCTTTGGGAGGCAAGTGTCAAAAGTTTTAAGTATCATCTTAAACGAGTGATCTACGATTTCACGCTTACCTTTGAGGAACTTAACACTCTGACTGTTAAGATTGAAGCGTGCTTAAATTCTCGACCACTCACGCCAATCACTAACGATCCAAATGACTTAATAGTATTGGCTCCAGGACATTTCTTAGTGGGCAGATCATTAACTGCGCCCCCTGAGCCAATATCAGAGTCTTTCAGTGATAGGATGATTTCGTGTAACGATAGCTGGAAATTACTCATTAATTTTCGTAATAACTTTTGGTCTAGATGGCGCAAAGAAGCAATTCATCATATGCAGCAAAGGATAAAATGGTTGGAGCCAAACCACCAGTTAAAGCTACATGATCCGGTCTACATCAAAGAAAAGAATCTTCCACCTCGCAAATGGCTACTAGCTAGAGTCATTGATCTTCATCACGGCAGGACGGTCTTGTTAGAGTAGTAACATTAAAAACCGCTTATACGGCTTACAAGCAACGCGTCGTCAAACTAGTACCCTTACTAATAGACACTCAAGTTACTACAATTCATGAAAAGCTTACATCCAACGAAGATGCAGTCACGGCAGGCGGACATCTGCATTAACCAGTAAACCTCCACATCGGCCGAAAAAATGCATACTCATGGAAACTCATTGTAATTCTCGCTTAAAAATTGTCGTTTGCGTTCAGTGCTACTATGTGACCCAATTTCTAAAAGAATTTTGTAGAATCTTAATATATATATATCGCCATTTGCGATGTGAGAATTTTGTTATAATTAAATTTTCAATAAATATCTTATTAATTAATTTAATATAACTTTGCCCGTCCCGCATGCAAAGTTCGGCCTGTCGAAAAGAAAGAATCTTTAATTTATTGAGAGCGCCAGACAGGCCTCCGGCTTACTCGTCGGCAGCATGAATCTCGGGCTGTCTTGGCTGGGAGATGGGCGATCTCTGGTGGTAAAATGAATATTACTAGTTCAAATTGTAACACTTTAATTCTTGACGTACACTGAAAAGACATCGGTGCTCTTCCCGCCACACTGGTATATCCGTAACGGCGCTCCCTCTTTCAATCCATTACGGAGCAAGACCGGCGCTCGAGTGGTCCCGTTTTGTAGCAGCTCCTAATAAGCCGTGTGATAGACGCGGTAACTAGCGCCGCAAGAGGTCGTTTGCGGCGCTCTCAAGGCGCGGGCCGGCGCCGCTACGGTCCCGATTTCACAAACTATACAGGCTGTAGGATTCGGCGTAACTACGGTCAGGTGGGTGACTGTAGCGGTCCCTACGTCTTTTCAGTGTAGGTCTAATTTATTACAACAAAAGAAAATATAAATTTGCTATGAACTCTCTGTTGATCTAATCTATAACTTCATTTAATTAACTCGCGCACACTCATGACCCATACATCCCGGTCGATGTAAATTTCATAAAGTTAACTTAATTTATTTCTATTTAACGCTTTTATTGAAATAATAATCTAATATTCTAATGGTAGCAATAATAAAAAATAAATTTTACGGTCTGGTCGACGTAAGCGACCTCGCTCTTCCTTCTTTCAACAATATGGCTACCAAGAGCCCGCGCACTTATCTCCCTCTCTCTTTCTCGCACTAATCCCACGTGTCTACCAATTTGTTGGTTTAATTACCGGTCAATAAGTAAGAAAAAAAACATTAATAATTATTTAAACTTTTCATTCGAATTACCAATTTAACTTTAATTTAATTGTATGGTCAACGAAACCGTTAGACAGGTGGTCGGACTTTCACTCCCGCACTCCCAAAATTTTAATATATCTAAAGAAAAAAAATTTTAATTTTAATTACTATTTCTTACGGTTTATAAATTAATTTTCAGTGTAATTTAATTTCTTAGTCAACGCAGAATAGACAAGAAAATCTAATTTACAAAATGGCCGCTAAGGCCCGCGTCATAAAATGTGTTACGTAATTCACACCACGATGTCCACCGATCTCAATTTTTATTATTCCGGTCGATCAAAGAGAATTTATTATTAAATTTTATTTAATATAATTAAATTAAAGAGAATTTAATCGGTCAACGAAATCGTTGAACACGTGGTCAATTTCAAATTTCACTTTATCGAACTACAAATTAATCTTTACAATCAAAATTTTCCGCACTTTTAACTACGCCTCGCTACAACTAAAATTTCTAATTTGTACTAATTCACGTTGTCACAATCACTTAAATTTTATTTCATACGCCCGCACTGAATTTACTTTTAATCGGCGAGAGCCGTGAGCTTACAAAAAAAAATTGTATTTATTGATTCTCTGCACAAAGCAACTGGTCGGTGCCGGCTGCGGAAATGAGTTGGTTGACGGATCAGGGCAGCAAAAACCTCCTCCTGGAAATCTGGCTGCTCAACTGCTTCCTGGTCTATCCAAATTCTGCAATTTCTACACAGCTATCAAAAGAAAAAAAACGCACAAAGTCTTTAAGCAGCTACTGGCAAAAAAATGAGGTTTATCGAGTTAAAGTTCTGATATGGCACGAGGACAGTAATCGAATGTCCCCTTTGATGCCCACTTCCTTCTTCTTTGGTCTATTTCTCCCTCTTCCTCATCGTCTATCTCTTTTTAATTTTTAACTCCTCCAATAACAAATCAATTGTCCAAATAATTGCTTTCTATTCGTGTAAATTGCCTTCCGGTCCTCGGACACAAGTCTGCAACCTGCGCGCCACCTTTTCTGTAGTAATTTTAATCTGATTTCTTCTTTTTATTCTTCTTTTTATCCTTCTTATTAATTGCGCTCTCTTTTTATCCTCTCTCTCTCTCTCTGTGAGTATATCAACTTGTGTTCTGTTTAGCTCTTATTACTTTTTGGCCTTGTACTCTGCTTCTGCTGCCTTCGGGCGTCTTGTTACAGGTAACTGCAAGCGCATTTTGCAGAGCATCGATTGTCCTAATAGACTGCACTTTTGGTGAGCTCTGCAACATAAAAACATCTAAAGTTATCTTGCGGTGCCGACATTTTGAGGTTAGGTCCATCCATCAATTTTGAGGTTAGTTTCAATAAGTCTTCAGCTAGTAACTGCCTGTGAAGCCAGGTGCGCTGTAACCGTTACCATAGGAGCGCTGTTCTCTACATCATCGACTGTTGCTGTACTTCAACGTTACCGATTGTGAGTACTGTCTGTTTAACATTTATACTTTGAGTTTTAACTGGGAGGTGACTCTCTGTACACGGCCTGTCTCTTTGCTGCGTTTTATCGAGTATGGTAATTTGTTCTCTCTGTAAAGCAGCTATCCTTCGCACCGACTCTTCGCGTCTTTGCATTAATTGTTCAGCAATTTATCACTTGGTTTGCTGTGATAATTCCTGGTTTCGACCTAATAATATTCTTGCTTGTTGCGAAAAGCGCAAAACCACAAGAATTGTCACCACGAGTAGTGCTTTGGGTGTGGTTTCCCCTAATAAATTACTTTCTGCCTCCTCAGGGCCATTATTAGATTCTTTGCCCAATCAGGGCTCTCACAAAAGGGTGCGGTCTCCCCGCTCCACCCACTTGAACCGTTACTAAGGCGACGGTGCCGGTCGGAGTCAAGCTCCTCCCAATCCTCGATTGAGAGTAGTACACCGGTGGGCGTTAAGCCTAAACTTGTTGCTTCCTCTAGTCCTCACTTATTGGCTCCTGAGCCCAGTGCTACTGCATCGAGTCTTCTTGCGATCTCTCAACCAGGGCCCGTTAACATGTCGGACAGTGAGTGGCTTGCTAATTTTAAGTCTGACAATGACTTAAAATTCGCGGCTCAGATGGAGAAAACGGACAAGCTGTTACTATTGACTACTCAACTTGTTGGTGAAGTGGGTTCGCTGCGCAATGACATTCGTGAGATTAAGCAATCTCTATCGGATGTTGAAAAGCGTCAAGATTTGCTTTCTGATCGGCTTGATGAGCACATTGCTACTTGTTCTGCAACAACTTCTGCACCTGCTGACCCGTTAATGTCTGATACGTATGAAGTTTTGTTCTCGGGTATTCCATCAACTCTATCAATAAGTGATAATGAGATAATCAATACTATCTTGAGAGCAATCAGGTTAGAGCAGGCTTGTATGATGCTCATCGATTCTCGTGAATGGCTTCCTTCTGTTCCTATGGAAACGGATGAGCCTGAACCTTCTCAAAAGGATAAATTTCGAGCAATCGTTGGGCGCTTCACATCTGATGCAATTAGAGATACTATAGTATCAAACTCTGCTAAGCTGAGAGATTTTACTGTTTCGAAACTTTTTTGGTATAAAAGGTTCTTCGAAGATCTTTGCTCGTCCTATTTGGCCCAAACCGGTCTTTGAATTATTAGTTAAGGCGAATGCGGTATACAAGGAGCTAAACTATATGCGTCCTATTGTTCGAAACTTAAGAGTCTGCATGCGTCCCCATAAGGAGGCTGAGCTGATTCCAATTTTGGATGAGGCTCACTTGTCGAGGCTAACACCAAATAAAAACAAAAAATAGGGTTTGCTTGGCTCTTGTGTGACTAATAACCCTTCTTTTATTGCAAACTTATCAAATAGTCGTAATAACGTTTTTTCACATACTTTATCTAATAACGTAATAAATTCAAACTCTACTGTTATCTCTGTGCCAAAAAGTGGCCTACAATTTTTTCAAAATATACAAATTTCTCATGCTAATGTTAATCGGCTCAAAACTCATTTCTCCCTTATAGAACATCATATTACTTCTAATCAACCGGATATATTTGCTGTTACAGAGACGTTCTTAACTGAATATGATGATTCTTCTATTATCTCTATTGATCACTACAATTTCTTTAGGTTAGATAGAGTGGGTAAAATTAGCGGTGGAGTTGGCTTCTATGTGCGAGATTTTCTCAAAGTCAGCATACTTTCTCAATCAGATGCCGTTTTCGATAATACAGCAGAGTATATCATAGCTGAAATCTCTCTAGGTGCTGAGAAACTCATTTTTGCGGTAGTATATCTGAGGCCAAAGGGCCTTTTTCCTGAGGATTTCTTTAACTCATTATCTGAGTTATTACCATCGTACAAAAACATTGTCATCACTGGTGATTTCAATATCAATTTGTTGGCTAAAAATTTTAGCGCAGACTCTTTTCGCTCAATGATTGAATCACTTGCCCTTTACTTAGTACCTTCCGAATCTACTCACCATACCCTTACAACTGATCATATTTCTCATACCTGGATTGATCTCTTCATTTTAAATGACGAAAATTCTTTGGTGTCTTACAGTAAAACATCATCTCCTTTCATAGCAGGTCACGATCTGATTACTATCACTTTTAAGGCTTTTAAGCCTCAGGCTGCAACTAAAATAATCAATTCTCGTAATTTTGCTAATATTAATCTTCAAACTCTAAACAGTATGATTTCATCTTCTCTTTCAAATTACTCATACGAGAGCTGTGTTTCATCTTTGGGCACTGCCTCTTCTTCTGTTGATATGTTAGTTCATAAGTTGTCTTCTGTTCTTGTTTCGTCCTTTGATTCTTGTGCACCAATTAAAGCACTTAAATTAGACATTAAGAAAAAACCGTGGGTCACATCTGACATTAGATTTCAGATGAGAGAGCGTGATAGAGCTTATCGTCATGCTGTTCGATCCGGCTCTGCTCAGGCAGTTTTAAGATATAGGAGACTCAGAAGTGAAATTTCAAATGCGCTCGACTCTGCAAAAAACAATTATATAGCTGATCGTCTTAATTCTGTGGGTAACTCTTCTAATCGCTGGAACATTCTTCACAAGATTGGTCTGGCTTCAAGGATATTGCCTTCACCGTTACAGTATTTCTCCTCAAATGTTCTTCTCTCTCACTACACTACAATTTCTTCTGCCACTCCAGCTTTGTCTGAGGGTGAGTTGAGAGAAGTGCTTGCAGTACCACTACGTATTGACTTGCCTGTCTTTAATTTTGCCCCAGTTAATTGTTCTCTTGTCGAGTCTTTTGTGCGCCTTGGTACTTCCAGGACTTTTTGGTCCTGATGGCATTATGGCTCAGATGCTTAAAATGACGAGTCAATCCTCTGTTGATCTCATTACTTCCATCATAAATTGCTCGCTCGCATCTGCTGTTTTTCCGACTGATTGGAAGAGGGCCTTTCTGCTTCCATTGGCAAAGACAAATAAGATAGATTCACCTTCACAAACTCGGCCCATTGCCAAACTTTCTGAAGTTTCCAAAATCCTGGAGAGAGTAGTGCATTCTCAGTTTAGCTCCTTTATTGAATCAAATTCTCTGTTCGATAGTCTACAGACAGGCTTCCGTAAATCTAATAGTACCCAGACTGCGCTCTTGAAGCTTCTTGAAGATGCACGGCTGGCTATTGATAAAAGAATGATTACTACTCTATTGCTCTTTGATTTTTCCAAGGCTTTCGACACAGTGTCACATATTCGTCTGCTGTTCAAACTTCGTCGATTCAATTGCTCAGATACTGTTATACGATGGTTTGCGTCGTATCTCAGCAAGAGATCCTATGCTATTACGGACTTGGAGGGTCATGTCGGTGAGTGGGTCACCTGCACGGCAGGTGTTCCTCTCAGGCAGTGTCTTGGGTCCGCTGCTTTTCTCTGTTTTCATCAACGATTTATCTTCTGTTTTAACCAGATCGTCTCATATACTGTTTGCTGATGACTTGCAGGTGTACCACTCATTTCTGCCCGCAAATCTGAATGACGAGATTGACTTTCTAAATCATGAAGTTGCTGCAGTTGTTAAGTGGGCTGTTGACAATGGTCTTGCCTTAAACCCATCCAAAATGCAAGCAATGTTCATTGGTAGCGAGCAATTCATCTCAAGAATTGATCTCTTTTCTTGCCCTAAAATTCTCGTAAATGATAAGGTGGTGCCGTATACTAGTTCGGTCAAAAATTTGGGTATCTGGATAACTAGTACTTTAAACTGGAACAAGCAAGTGGGTTCGGTGGTTGGACGTATCTTTGGTACCCTTCATTCATTAAAGTTCCATAGACATGCTCTGTCTAGGCAGGTCAGGAAAAACCTTGTCGAAGCTCTTATCTTTTCTATAATAGACTACTGTTGTGTAGTCTATGATGACTTACCTCAGACGTTAAACATTAAACTTCATCGGGCACTTAATGCCTGCGTTAGATTTGTCTGTGGAAATATAGGAAGACAAGAAAGGGTTACGCCCTTTCGCCTGCAGTTGGGCTGGTTGTCGGTGAGCCACAGGCGTTTATATTTCAAGTCAGCTCTTGCTCACTCTATTGTTTCGTATCAAAAGCCAAGCTATCTGGCTGCTAAATTCGATAGGGTAAACATTGATACAGTTGTTCGAACTTCGACTAGACTACCAACTAGACTTCTCATTTGCCCCGTTGTTCGAACTGCTGCTATGCTACATTCTTTCGTATACACGGCATCTAGCTTTATTAATGTTAATACTTCCTTATTCGCTAGTTTTGAACTAGGACAAACACAGTCCATTAAGGCTAAACTGTACAACAAGTTCTTGCTTGAGGAGCGCACTGAGTGGTTGGGCGAGACAGAGGGTCAATGAGTGTATTTGCATATTATGGTACACTTTACTACACACTTTGTTCTGTAGATCTCCAACGGTTTAATCATTGTGTAACTTGTTGATCAGATGAGTGCAGTTTTAATTAAGTGTAACAAACTTATACTTTTAAAATCATAATTTTTAATTGTACTTTTATCACGAGAGAGAAATCTCAATTGAATATAATCAAATTTATTACTATTGTTCTTGCTTGATATATTTGCATTTTATGTTATTTTGTAATCAACATTATGTATTACTTTTGGGTCATACGGGGTTGAACCCCATGATCTGTAATAAAACTGAATCAATCAATCAATCAATCTTTATTCATTAGAGAGAGAGTCACTGCTAGTATAGATATCTATATATATATATATATATATATATATATATATATATATATATGCACACATATAGGCTACTCAGTGCAGCTGTACTTAAGCAGGAGCAAGAGTGGTACTCTCCCTTCTCCATGCTCTCTCGGTCTCTCTTTATCATTTAGCTTCTCCCTCTTTCTTCACTGCGCGAGAAAGAGGCGCGCCATCACTTTTAATTTGCTCCCATCGTATATTAATCTTTCCATCTCTTTCTTTCATCTCTCTTCAAAAAGGAGGAGGTTCTCAATTCGACTGAATTTTTTTTTTTTTTTTTTTATGTCTGTTACCTCATAACTCCGTCATTTCTTAACCGATTTGAAGAAACTTTTTCTTATCTGATAGAGAATGTCTGCAGGAAGGTCCCATACGTGTCCTATAATTATTGGGCCAATATTCGGTTTGTATGACCCAATTATCAAATTAAGAAAAAAACCGGGTGTTTTGTTATCTCATTTACCTCGCCTCTCTCTCTCTCTCTCTCTCTCTCTCTCTCTCTCTCTCTCTCTCTCTCTCTCTCTCTCTCTCTCTCTCTCTCTCTCTCTCTCTCTCTCTCTCTCTCTCTCTCTCTCTCTCTCTCTCTCTCTCTCTCTCTCTCTCTCTCTCTCTCTCTCTCTCTCTCTCTCTCTCTCTCTCTCTCTCTCTCTCTCTCTCTCTCTCTCTCTCTCTCTCTCTCTCTCTCTCTCTCTCTCTCTCTCTCTCTCTCTCTCTCTCTCTCTCTCTCTCTCTCTCTCTCTCTCTCTCTCTCTCTCTCTCTCTCTCTCTCTCTCTCTCTCTCTCTCTCTCTCTCTCTCTCTCTCTCTCTCTCTCTCTCTCTCTCTCTCTCTCTCTCTCTCTCTCTCTCTCTCTCTCTCTCTCTCTCTCTCTCTCTCTCTCTCTCTCTCTCTCTCTCTCTCTCTCTCTCTCTCTCTCTCTCTCTCTCTCTCTCTCTCTCTCTCTCTCTCTCTCTCTCTCTCTCTCTCTCTCTCTCTCTCTCTCTCTCTCTCTCTCTCTCTCTCTCTCTCTCTCTCTCTCTCTCTCTCTCTCTCTCTCTCTCTCTCTCTCTCTCTCTCTCTCTCTCTCTCTCTCTCTCTCTCTCTCTCTCTCTCTCTCTCTCTCTCTCTCTCTCTCTCTCTCTCTCTCTCTCTCTCTCTCTCTCTCTCTCTCTCTCTCTCTCTCTCTCTCTCTCTCTCTCTCTCTCTCTCTCTCTCTCTCTCTCTCTCTCTCTCTCTCTCTCTCTCTCTCTCTCTCTCTCTCTCTCTCTCTCTCTCTCTCTTACCTGAGCTTGAATATGTATACATGCACACATAACGACACTGTGCTGTTGAGCCTTCTTTCTTTTCTGCTATATATTGCTTGGTGGTGTACTAATGCATGTGTTATGAATTAATAATTAAAGTTTAATGTAATTAGTGGGTCTACCTATATTTGCGTTTTTAGTAAGGGGATTCACTAGAAGATAGAAAATAAAAATTTTTTAACAAAAACAAACAATTTAAAAAATTTTTAATAAATAAAAACCGACTTTAAAAGTATCAAATAAAAACAAAATTTTTTACAAAAAATAAGATTTTAAAAACATTGCACTAAAAAATGACAAATAAAAAATTTTTAACAAAAAAAAACCGATTTCAAAAAATGCACTGAAAAGTAACAAATAATTTATTTTCTTTAGAAATTATACAAATAATTGGTAAAATACAATTTTAGAAGTCGGCGTCTAATTCTAAATCTGTGGTGTGTAAGCAGAACGACATAGTCCATTTTTTCAAAAATAACGTTCACATTCATTGTTTAAAAATAACGTTTACATTTATTGTTAAAAAATAACATTCGTTGAGGAATTAGACGCCGACTTTTAAAATTGTATTTTACCAATTATTTGTATGATTTCCTTAGATAATAAATTATTTGTTACTTTTCAGTGCATTTTTTGAAGTCGGTTTTTTTTTCTACATCTTCTTCGTCGTGCGCCACTCCTAGCGCACGCGCGGTCGCTGCTATGTAGTGGTAGTAGAGATACCCTACCTACGGTCTGCGTAAGCAGCACTAGCGCTCATACACATGGTCTATGACTGTGTATGTAATGGCCGCCGCGCGCTTCTGCTAGTCGTGCTCTTCATGTACTGGTAAACAAAAAGAAAGAGTTCGTTTGATTAATTATTTATTCTTATTCAATAAGATACGCCCGGGTCGGTGAGTAAGCCGGTGGTGTGTTTTAGTGCCCTGGTGTTATTACAAATTAATAATCGTTGTGACGTGTCGTGAAAAAACGTACACGTGAATAACAACGTGAAAAAAAAATTTTTAATTAACAAAAAATTTTTATTGGGACGTACCACGTCACAATATTATATATGTATATGAATCTATAGTTGCCTTTGCAGCATTTTCGTTTTTTTCAAACGAGGCGGGCGGTGTTAACGCACTTAAATATCGTGCCTGGATATTCTTACTTCCCCTTTTTTTCTTTTTCAAATCATTTGACTCACTTAGCATTGCTTAGAATCTTTTTGATCGTCAGGCTCAGTATTCACTTGAGTCTTCCTGAAGTCCTTTAGGCACTGAACGCTATTCAAGATATTCATAATAGGATATAGCTTACTGTCTTTTAAGTTAAATTAAGTTCCCTTTATTTTTTGCACCTTAAACCCAACCAATTATTATTTATTTCATAGCTCTATCTTACCTAATTTTAATCAAGAAATTAATTGCAAAGGCGAATACACAAACGCTTTATTTAATAAATTTTAATGAATAAAATTTATGTTACTACCTCAGACATGTATTCAGCGAAAGTTGAATTTTTTGTTAGAGTTCTTTTTATGTATATTCCAATAATCTAGATTTCTAAATACTTTAATAACGAATCGTGTTGTACATTTTTTATCAATATAATAACCTTCTTAATCTGAATTTTCTATACAATCTAATTTTTCTTATACATTATTATGATAAGTTACTTTTAAATCTTTGGTTTTCTAAAAATATTTTATAACTCTTAAAGCATACTTTAAATGTGGTTCATTGTAACAAGTTTGCTACCTACTTATATAATTTACACTGTATAAAATGTATGGTCTAGTCCTTGCGCTGATGTATAAGAGTTCGCCTACTAGATTTCTGTAATTTATTCTTCTATCTATCTCAGTTGCTTGTTCAAGTTTTAAACTTGTTTCTATCAGAGTTCCATAAAGTTTACAAATTTTCATTACTTTCACTACAAATTTTTACATTGATTTAGTTTTTCTTTCATCTATTTTGCTTTTATCTTTACATCAAATTAAAATATCATCTACGAATACCAACATATAAATATATATATATATATATATATATATATATATATATATATATATATATATATATATATATATAATAGCATCATTGTTTGAGTTATTTACATATAAACAATAGTCATGATTGCTTCCAACAAAATTTAATTTTTTAACACAGTTATTAAATGTTTTATACTATATTCACAGACTTTCTCTGAGACCATAGAGTGCTTTTTGGAGTACAAATTTTATTTTTTCCAGTTTCATAACCTTTTGGTTCATGAATTTAAACTTCAGATTTTACTGTACCATTGAAAAACGCTGTCTCATCGTCCATTTTTTCAATATATAAATTATTTACACAACAATAACTTAACAATATTTTTAAAGTTTCCATTTTGTCTACTGGAGAGTATACATTTTCTACATATTCTTTTTATTAAAAGCCCTTTAAAACTAATCTAGCTTCATAAAAATTATCTTCCTTTCTTTTAAATATCCATTTATCATCAATAAGTTTCTTATCTTTAGGTTTATCTACAAAAGTCCATGTTTTATTTTTATTCAAACTTTTAATCTCAGAATCCATAGCTTTTTGCCATTTCTTACTTTCTGTGGAGTTTATCGCCTCCTCAAATATATTCGGCACATTACCGTTTACATTACTTTCATACATATATAATAAGTTATTGGCTTACCATATCTTTCTATAGAACTTTCTTTTCTGCTTGAAATTCTTTAAACTTCTAAATTATCTTTCCGTTTTTTACATTTTTCAATCACAAACGTAAATGAAACATGTGATTTTTAGTTTTCAGAATTATCATTTATTTTATTTTTAGAGTTTTCATTATCATTCATTTCATTATTAGAGTTTGCATAGTCATTTATTTTATTTTTATCTATTTCATTTTCAGAATTGATTTTACTTTTACTATTCTCATTTTCTAAATTTAATTTAATATAATTTTCATCAATTTGTTTAACATAAATTAATTCTGTATCTTCTTCAATTACTCTAACATTTCCGGCATTCATAACTTTATTATCAATCAAAACTTTATAACCGTTACGTGTATAATAGTTATAATTTGGCTTGATCTTCCCATCTACTTTTTCTTAGTACTTCTAGTGCTCTTACAAAAACTTTACTTCCATGTATTTTTACATGATTTACGTCTGGCTTTGTTTTAAAAAGTATTTTAAATATAGTTCTATTTTCATGTGTATTCGTTTTTTAAACAAAAAACTGTCTTTATTAATTCTGGCCAATACCTTATGGGTATCTTAGCTTCTCTTACTGAACATCTGCCTATATCCATGGCTGATCTATTGAATGTTCCCGCTACTCCATTCATAGACGTAGGGTGGACAAGGTAATTCAATGCCTTTATATTTAATAAATTTTTTTATTTAAATACTCTTTGCCATTATCGCATTGTAACTTTTCTACTTTCTTATTAAATTGATTTTTAACTAAATTAACATACTCAATAAAACATCTTGCGGTTCCAGCTTTATTTTGAATGCAATAGACTTACTACATTTGCTATAATTATCAATAAATGTTAAAAAATATCTTTTTCCACCATAACCAGCTGTGCTGTGTAGACCATTTAGATCTGTATGAATTAATTCTAAAATTATATGAGATGCAGTTTTCTGATTTTCAAACGATACATTAGCTATTTTACTTTTAATATAGTTGGCGCATTTCATGTTACTATTTTCTAATTTATCGGGTAAACCATTTAATAATTCTTCATTAACTTATTTATTTAAGTATTGAAAATTTATATGCCATTTTTCTTTATCTGTTAATTTCGTTATATTAGCATAAATATTCTTATCATTATATTCATCAATAAGACTTTTCATTAATAATAAATTTTTTATTTTCTCTGCTATAGCTACTTATTCTCTATTTTTATTATGAATTTTTACCGTTTGCTGTCTAGATACTATTGTGTTATTTATAGTTATCTTAGAAAAACTTAACAAATTTTTAATTAATTCTTTTACATAATAGTAGAAAGGGGGCATAAACTCCAAACAGTTGTGACGTCACAGGGGACGAGTATTCACGCCCCCCTGGGGACGAGTATGCCAGAGTTGGGGGGCGCGTATGCCGGATCGGTCGTCTGAGAGCCTTATCCCTCGGCCTTATCTCGCTTCTTGATAATCGGGAAATTAGTAAAAAATAATAAATGTTAATAATAAATAAAAAATGTTAATAATAATAAATGAAATAATAAATGAAAAAATGAAAAATGTTAAAATCAGTAAATTATTGAAAAAATTATTGAAAAAATTAGTAGAATTGAATTTTTTAAGAAATAAGGATTTTTTGAGAGTTTGTCACTTGGTATAATTTTAGAATATTTCAAGTTTTTTATGTTTTTTAATATGTTTGATATATTACAAATTTGTATATTTTTTATAGCACTGCGTGAGCTAAATTCGCGTTTTCTACACCATTTAGCGGGAGCTAAATACAACTTTTTTGAACTGTGTAAAAAAGTACTACCGTCAGAAATTTCGCACTTTATTATACTGTTCAAAAAAGTAATATCGAAATCACGCATCACAATCACTCTTTGTATATATATTAATACGTAGAAATGTCTTTTCACACATGATAATACGTAGAAAATCAATCAAAAAATATAAATACTTTAATAAAGAATTGAAAACATCAAGAAAATCAAAACTATAGTTTATAAATTACTAATGTGCCGTGAGTTGTCGAAACAAAACATCTGTGAGCGGCGCGCATGCGTGTACAGTGTGTACGGCCTAAGAATGAGAAAGAAAGAGATAGCTGTACGAACAATAAACTAGATGCTTTGCTTTGTCTGACCTGTGTATACATAAATCTAAATAATCGGCAAGTTCTCTTTTTATCATATTGTATTTAATTAATAAAATATCACTGACATCAATACTTATTTGATATAATTTTTCAATCTAAGAATATTTTTGATATCGTTTTTGCTTTTTTTTGTTTGCGATGGGTCTATCATTGATAATAAATAGTTTTACTTTTTTTAGATTTATCATTCGTGGTGTGCATAGTTTTGCTGATATATAGAATTCGTTTTTATTTACGAATTATCATTCGTGGTGTGCATAGTTTTGCTGATATATAGAATTCGTTTTTATTTACGAATTATCATTCGTGGTGTGTATAGTTTTTGATAATATTGATTTTCTGGGGTATTAATTACGTGTGGCGAATTTATCTCACACGTGCTATAAAATAATATACGATACGTGTGCTCGAAGTGGTCCTCTTACACGACGTGCATAGCACCCTCGCTGCGCTCGGGCGCTAACTGCACGCCGTGTAAAAAAGGACCACTTAGAGCACGTGTATCGTAATGTACTATTCTGTTTTTGAAAATTTTTTATATATTTACCGATTTTCAATATTTTCCTGTATGAATATATTTACCCATTTAAAGAGTGATACTTTACAAGTAAGTGGAAAAAAAAGAAAAACCCTGAAAATCAACACTACATTGTACAAGTGATGTATGTATGTATATATATGTATATATATGTATATATGTGTATATATATATATATATATATATATATATATATATATAAGCTTTACAACTGTGTGTGTCTGTCTAACCAGCTAGTATTAACGTATAAGCGTGTGTACAATAACGAGTGGAGATGTACGAGTGGTGGGGGTAACAGTAGCGCCAGAAATAGAATGACCCCTGTTAGAGCGAACGCTACACTTGTGTGGGTGCATCCGTACTTTAAAACTTGGGATGTTTATATTATGACCTATATTATGCTGCACGACCAGTGCATTTGCTCTCAACTACATCGCTTACCCGTTCTCTCTCTCTCTCTCTCTCTCTCTCTCTCTATCGTTCTCCTTGTCGGAAAAGCCGAAATACGTCGTACGGCGCCGAAGACTATGCCCTATAGAATACCCAATGACCGTCTTGCCCGGTATCTCTGTCCTTTTATATCGACTTTAACATGCACCTTATGCTTAGATGGTGTATGCGTTACACCAATGTATGAAAATACTTCCCTCAATTGATTATTAAAAAAATATATTGTAATATACAATTCATTTTACACCATATTCCTCTTTTTTAGATGATAGAAAATTTTGATAATAAATGCTAATAATAAATAAATATATATCAATGATAATAAATTATTACAAAAGTATATTTAAAAATTAGTAAAAATTGAAGAAAAAATTTTTTATTATAAGAATGAAATATTAACTTTAGAGAAAAAATGATGGAAGGGTATAGAAATAAATAGAGATATATTGGATTGATACGTTTATTTTTTATAAATTATTACAACGACGATACAAGTATATAAGTTTCGGAGTAATACGACTTTGCAAGTCTTACATGTATTTTTTATTTACATATATATTTAAAGTAAAAAAATATTGGAAGTTATTCACATACACATACATACACACGCACACACAGGCATACACATCACATAATATTTTTTGCTTTAGACACTTGATTGCACTGGGCACATATAATTTATTTTTTATTTTTTTGTTTCTTTTTTACATTCATGATTCGGTTAAATAATATAAGGCTTAATCTATCATTATCCTTTGTATCGGTTGAAAATAACGTACAAAACATGTTAAGAGAATAATTATGAGACATATAAAACAAAAAATCGACACAATACTGCCCACACATATCAGAATTAAGATTCTGTAGTTGCTGTATGTTCCATTCGTACACTCGGCAGTTTCTTCTAAGGCGATCGATGTGATCTGGTACGGTTGGGGGTAATTCATAGCTGTCAAAGTAAGTCCCCTGTCCATCGGAATCGACATGAATTGCAACCCAATGAGACCCTGGTTTCGAGCTTTCATCGAGATTAACTACAAGGGCACACGGTTTTTCCCAGATTAGAGGAATCTTGTCTGTAGGAAACACACCCACTGTCTTGGCAGAAATCTTTTTGAGACCTTTCAGCACTTGCAACGAGTTCATCACTGATATTATCGTAGATATTTTCTTCTGTAATATCGTTCTCACTGCTGCTTAAATTTTCAATGACAGTAGTGGGGGTAGAGCAGTCGGTTGTCCGTGGTGATTCGTTATCTAGATCTGATTCTTTAATTTTATTATGAATATTGTTGATTTTATTTTTTTCTTGACTGTCGGGCTTGTCTGTTGATTCTTCTTTTTGTATCGGTATATAAATTGTTTTCATGAGCCAGGCTTTTAACTTGTATACATGAGTCAAAGCACAGCTAAAATTTTCTCCTTTTATACCGTGATAGAAACAATAATGATTGCTTGTTCGTGGTAAATTTTTGAAGGAGGGACAGTTGTATTCTTCTAGATTAATAATCTGTCGAGAAAGAATTCGTTCGAGTAACTCTTGTTTTTGCGCGCCTCGCATGAAAATACGTACTGCGTTCCTTGCGACTTCACGTCACATTATATACATCGTCTAGATTTGATTCACCGTCGAACCACGCGATCCCGTGATGAAAGCACGATAGGTAGCTGTTTTTTGCTAACAATCCTCTTGTTTATTTTGAACAGCTGTAAGGCGGTTTTATCATCCAGTGTGAGACGAAATTACATTCGAATCCGAGAACAGCGATTTCTTTCGGTAAAAAATCTCCGTCTTTATCGTGAAATGCTTGAATGTCGATTATATAATCTATTTTATCCATAATGCTGGCGAAAAGATTACGACTGGACTGTAAAAAGGGTACAAACAGACTGATAGTTCGAAAAGTTTTTGTGTCATGTTTTCATTTATCCGAAGCGATAATGTAGAGGGGAGGGGAGGAAAATTTTTACGAGTTATAATCAACGACGATTTGACGGGCAGCGTCTATTTCTAATACGTTATCAAACTCTGCATAAACAACACAATTTATAGTTTTCGATAACGCTTTATCAAACCCTACTTCTACTCTAACTGTACCGTTTTTTACAAGATTCCAGTGACCGGCAAAGTGCGCTGAAAGATCTGGCGTAAGATCGAATAATGTATGATATGCCTCTATGTATTGAGGTGATTTTTCATCAAACTGTGGTTGTAAGGGTTTACTCGGTATTTGTTGTCCGTCAACGTAAAGAGACAAAAAGTTTATCGAATAATTTTTAAAATTGAATGGATTAAGTTTGTTGTCTCCGTTGAAGGCTTTGTTATCAACAAACCCGATTATAATTCTTTTCGGCAGCAGGCCGAGAATAACATTTTCTAAAGATTCCCCCATTATACCGCTGTGCATAGTAAAGGTTTTTACTTCTACACGCGTAAGAGGATATTTGGCTGTAGTTGAACTCAGAGCTTTTGCATGAGCAATCATGACGGTGGGGCTTATTTTTACACGACGTACAAGTAAAGTTGCCTCTGTGATATGAACTCCGTAATTATTATCCGAAGCATCCATTAAACAAATAATATCTTTGGAGCGAACTAGTCTTAAACGCATTTCGACCCCATTAAGCAGAAATCGATCTTGGTTAAAAACGTCGCAGTGTAAATGTCCTATTAAATTGACGGTCTTATTGTTTGATAAAAAGTTTTGTCTTATTCTTAAGCCTGTATTTTTTTCTGATCCGGGAAGTTCATCCATTTCACCCGCGGTATCGGTGGCCCATAAAACCGATGTTAAACGCAATTGTTTTGCAGCTGGTCCGTAGTTTAAGAGAGTTTCGAGATATGCTCTGTAAGGGTATGCGTTATTTGGTGGTGAAACTAATTTATTATTAAAGTATACATCAACCTGATTGAATGAAAAAATTCTGTCGTTTTAAAACACGGAATATTTTAAATATTTCTTCACTCCATGATTTAGTTGCACCTTTTTCAAAAACGTTTTTTTCTCTACTTATACGTACATACTGTCCAGTTTTGAATCTAGGTTTTTTACGAACAGGCTGTCTCTGCTGTGCACCTCTAACTAAATTTTTTCTAGCTACACTCGCATTATAAATAGTCACTGAAGCTGGTGGCATTTTTATAGTCGAATGAGGTGTCTTATTGTATGCGTCAACTATATGTTACAAGACGTCTATATAACGTTTTGTATTTTTGAACGTAAAATATCGATACATACGTTCTTCTAAGGTTCTGTTGAAACGTTCTACAACAGCCGCTTTAACATCAGGATTTGTAACTACACAATATCTTATATCATTGTCTTTAAGAAATTTTTGTAATGCCCCTCCAACAAATTCTTTTCCACGATCGGTTTGAAGCATAGAAGGATAGCGGGTTTTGTTGGAGTCTATTATTTTTTTAAAACCTTAAGTAACTTCCTGGCAAGTCTTATCGCGCAAAGGTTGTACCTACACGAATTTACTTAAAACGTCAATCACAACTAGTAAATAACCGATGCCGCCATTATAATTTTTTAATGATGTTAATTGTATGAGATTTGCCTTCCATACTTGATTAATAGCATCAACATCGTAATATAAGCGTGGGAATTTTCGACGTATAGTTTTGTGTAAAGTGTATGTATCGTGCTTCGTTAACCATTTTTTAATTTTTTCTGAAGAAAATTTTTTTTTATTTACTCTGATTAAATTTCGTGCTCGTGAAAACCCTGCTTCATGTTGTGGATCAAAATATTGTTTTTCTAAAATATCCATTTTAAATTAAATTAGTTAACCATTTTTTATTCGACTTTGGTGTTGAGGAAAACATGTACTTCTGTTTATTTTTCTTTTTTTCAGAGCTACTGTTGGGACTCTTTCCAGATAAAACTGTGTTATCTAAAAACGAAAAGAAATTATCACTTTTATCACGTAATTTTGTTGAATCATTAACTTCGCTATCGTCTTTATTAGATGTTATACTATTTTGAAATTTTATTTTCTTATTCAAAGATTGTTTAACGTTGTTCAATTCCCACAATTCATCATTACCGACAAATTCGCGCGGTGTGTCGATATCTCGAAGCATCTTTGCAAACTGTTCTCTCCCCACGGCTTTTACTTTTTTTCTATTCCGTAAAGCATCGTTTATTAAATCGATGATATTCGAATGTTGAATTTTTTCGCCATCTATATGTACAAGACCTTTTTCGTTCCACGTAATGCGATCTTTGCTGGATTTTAAATAGTTTAATAATAATTCAGCTTTCTTTTTATATAAATTTGGGACACTTTCTAATATTGAAAAACTGTCTAAGGCCTGCTTCTCATCTTCACTTGTTTTTAAAAGCGAAAGTTTTCGTTTTTCGTCGTCGACAAAAAATAGATATCTCTGTAACGTTTTCAAGTAATCTTTCAGTTTTTCTTGTTCGTTTTCGTAAGTTGTAAAATCCAGAATTTTTTTCATTTCATTATCTAATCGGGATAACGTATTACCTACCGTTTGAGTAAATTCCAGTGCAGTCGATCCTACACTAGTATCAGTAATTTCACGATCGTTATTTTTTTCATTTTCTCTCTGCATTCGTTCAAGTTGTTCTTTAGATAAGAGTATCATTTTCTTTGCTCTCTCCATTTTTTTTATTTTCTTATTATTATCGAGAACAATGTATCCAGTATAGGCTGTAATAAAAACGGTAAAAAACTTCCTCCCGTTTGAACTATGGTACGTTTTTTTACTTTTCAAGAATTTTTACTTCTTTTAGCTAATTTTCTTGAAATATTTTTATGTTTTTTTAATTTATTTTTCTCACACTCTTTTAAATTGACAGTACCTTTGAGTACATTTAACGCGTACTCACAAATGTGATTTATTAATTTTTTATCTGCTGAACGCAGCAGTGCAACGCGCTGATTTTTATCCGAATGTCTTAGCGCCTGCAAGAGGGCAACATATTTTTTTTTAAACGGAGAGTTCCGTAGCAAACGTCGATCTCGCCGACTACTTTGGGGAGTGTCTTTCTCCATAGTCCGATCCAAACTGAATCGCTACGACGTGTGATAAAGCTTTTACTGTCAAAGATTTAATGCGTATGCGCTATGACTATATTTAGGTAAGTAAACGTATTGATACTCATCGTCCGGAAATATACTTGTTCGAAATCTAACTTCATCTAAAGTATCTTGCTTTCAATCAATCATTAAATATCCAAAACCTTGAGCCGTTGCATTCTGATACGCTTCTTGTAAAAATTTTGAATCTTCGGGGTATATTTGTCTTGCCAAATGTTGAATCTGCGCACGGTCTCACGGCTCAAGCTATGGTGAAAAGAAAAATAGATTTTACGAGTTCTCTGGAAACTGAAAATAATAAGCCATCGAAAAAAATTACAATGGCCGAAACTTATACTGATAAGTCTAAAACATATTCAAACGCTAATTTACTTGCAACCACTTACCCGCTCAATAACACAGGCAGTGAAAGAGCAATAGTCGGATTAAAATATAATCAAGAGAATAAAACCTTTGTATCGATGATAAAACTAACAAATAATGAAAATTCAAACGGTTTGACTTTGGATTCATCAAATTGGTGTCGACTACAAAATTGTTTTCGATACATTTGTTCGTATTTCAAACGAAAAGACATTAAACATAACAACACTCCAACAAAAATTGAACTTGAAGATATAGATGTAACATTCTCATCATCTTTCGCTACAAAAGCAATTATTTTTCATAAACAAAGTAAGTGCAAGAATGACGCACAAAACAACTGAGAGAAAAGAAAAAAATTATTCGCCTGCCATGATTATGCAAAAAAACACATTTTACGGTTTTAAAAACGCGGCTATGTGCATCGATGATAGATTTCGACGTAATCAGCGCATTGTGCTACAAGTTAATGACTGAAAGGACCATATACTTCAAGAATTAACAGTTTTAGTTAATGATACCGATTTACGAAAGGAAAACAGTGATCTCGTTGTGAAAAAGATATTACACAACAATATGTTTAAAATTCATAAGATTGTAAGAGATAAATTCAATGTTTAAATACACAAAATTTTTCTCGAATTTTATTTTGATATTGTTTATTTAGAATTAGTTCTGCTTCACTCCAAACTATTTTATGATGAACTTATAGAGAAACAATCTAACCAATTTTTATTTGAATCTTAACTAATGTAAAATATATTTTTAATAAAAAATTCACTTTCTAAACTCTTTTATTTTTATGACCTTATCAATTTTCTAAAATTTATTATTTCTTAAAATGAAATTTTTTAATTTCAAAATGCATAATTTATTATTAACTATTATTGCTTTTTATTTCTATTTATTTCCTTTTTTATAAATTTTGTCAGCTGTTTATTAAGAAGCGAGATAATGTTTGTACGTTATTTTCAACCGATACAAAGGATAATGATAGATTAAGCCTTATATTATTTAACCGAATCATGAATGTAAAAAAGAAACAAAAAAATAAAAAAGAAATTATATGTGCCCAGTGCAATCAAGTGTCTAAAGCAAAAAATATTATGTAATGTGTATGCCTGTGTGTGTGCGTGTGTACGTATGTGAATGTGAATAACTTCCAATATTTTTTTTAACTTTGTTACCATACTTAGTTGTTATCAAGACACCATTAAAGATGGGTCAGGCACCGAGCTCGGGGAACGCTGGCGATCGCATTCCTCTAATCGGAAAAAATGACAGTAAAAAGTCAGAAAATCAAACAAAAGACTCACAATGGAAACAGTATTCACAAAAAATTTCTGCAAACACATACTCTATCCCTGAAAGAAATGGGTACAAAAAGTTTTGACTTTAAATATATATGTAAATAAAAAATACATGTAAGACTTGCAAAGTCGTATTACTTCGAAACTTATATACTTGTATCGTCGTTGTAATAATTTTATAAAAAATAAACATATCAATCCAATATATCTCTATTTATTTCTATACCCTTCCATCATTTTTTCTCTAAAGTTAATATTTCATTCTTATAATAAAAAAGTTTTTCTTCAATTTTACTAATTTTTAAATATACTTTTGTAATAATTTATTATCATTGATATATATTTATTTATTATTAGCATTTATTATTAAAATTTTCTATCATCTAAAAAAGAGGAATATGGTGTAAAATGAATTGTATATTACAATATATTTTTTTAATAATCAATTGAGGAAAGTATTTTTATACATTGGTGTAACGCATACACTATCTAAGCATAAGGTGCATGTTAAAGTCGATATAAAAGGCCGGAGATACCGGGCAAGACGGTCATTGGGTATTCTATAGGGCATAGTCTTCGGCGCTGTACGACGTACTTCGGCTTTCCCGACAAGGAGAACGATAGAGAGAGAGAGAGAGAACGGGTAAGCGATGTAGTCGAGAGCGAATGCGCTGGTATTGCAGTATAATATAGGTCATAATATAAACATCCCAAGTTTTAGAGTACGGATGCACCCACACAAGTGTAGCGTTCGCTCCAACAGGGGTCATTCTATTTCTGGCGCTACTGTTACCCCCACCATTCGTACATCTCCACTCGTTGTTGTACACACGCTTATACGTTAATACTAGCTGGTTACACAGACACACACAGTTGTAAAGCTTATATATATATATATATATATATATATATATATATATATATATTTGTATATATATATATGTATGTACATATATATATATCTGTATGTAACGAAACTTTCCGGGATTTGTAAAGGTTTTGTACAATCAGGCGAGGGGGAAGTTTTATTTTTGGTTCCCAAACCTGTGTAAATTAATTTTTATCCATCACCCGCGTCTCTGATTGGTTCAGAGGACCTTTAGCACTCGTTTTCTGCTTGCTTACTAAAGAAATAATCATCCTTCTATATAAATTTATCATTTTTTCACATTGTGAATTAAGCTGAATCTGCCCGGAAACTGCCATTACATACACAGGCTCTCCGGGCATGCCCGGAAAGATACGAAAATCCCGGAAACTTTCATTACATACCAGATTTCATCCCGGAAACTTCCAATATAGACAGATATACATATATATATATATATATATATATATATATACATCACTTGTACAATGTAGTGTTGATTTTCAGGGTTTTTCTCTTTTTTCCACTTACTCGTAAAATATCGCTCTTTAAATTCGTAAATATATTAATACAGGAAAATATTGAATATCGGTAATATATAAAAAATATTCAAAAACAGAAAAAATATACAAATCGGTAATATATCAAAAATATTAAAAACTTGAAATATTCTAAAATTATACCAAGTGACAAACTCTCAAAAAATCCTTATTTCTTAAAAAATTCAATTTTACTAATTTTTTCAATAATTTTTTCAATAATTTACTGATTTTAACATTTTTCATTTATTATTTCATTTATTATTAACATTTATTATTTATTATTAACATTTATTATTTTTTACTAATTTTCCGATTATCGAGAAGCGAGATAAGGCCGAGCGATAAGGCTCTCAGATGACCGATCCGGCATACGCGCCCCCCAACTCCGGCATACTCGCCCCCTGTGACGTCACAACTGTCTGGAGTTTATGCCCCCTTTCTACTCATAATAAACATTCTTTAAATGAACTTTCTTTTCATTAGAATAAGTTTTAAAATAAAATGAGTTTTAATATTACTAGCTACTATCATTAGTTGCTTTCAAAATTTTTCCACTCGGCAATTTTACATTAACTGGTTTTTTTAATACAATATATTTTTCAAAATAATTATCGTCGTTTACAATATGGTCAGTACAACCACTATCCAAAAGCCATTTTATCTGATTTTCATTATCACATTCATAATTATTTATTTTTTTACCTCGTTATGATTTACCAATGTTATCTATGTTTCTGCGATATAGTTATCGTTTCGTTGACTAGATTCTTCTCTTGGCTGACTGGATCTGTTGTGTCCAAAACTTCTTTGAGAATATCCTCTCACATTATATCGTGGAAATCCTCGTTGAAATCCTCGTTGACCTTTGTTGTAATAAGCTCCTCTACCTTGATTTATATGTTTTCCTTTGTCTTGGTTGAATTGTGGTAGTTTCCAACAATCTTTCCTGTTGTGACCTTTTTTTCTACAGTTAAAGCATTGTCCTTTTGTTTTCACATTGAAAATGTTTACATTTCTTTTATTCTCACTTTCAGATCTTGTCTTTTTTTATTGAATTTTAGACTTTACATATTATACTATTCTTTGCTCTTCTGGAATAACATCTGTAAGGTCACCAATAAAGCTGTAACTGGGTGGCGTGCTTTAATTAAATATCTTATCTTCTTTTGCTCCTTCAGGGTTCCACCAGCTGATTTGAATTGGTTGCATGCTTGCTCGAAATCTACAAAAAAGTCTTCAACTTTATCATAATTCTTTAATTTTTTATCTTCTAATTTACTTCTACATATGATTAGTAGAGCTGTAGATTTTATTGAGTAAATAATGTCTAGCTTTCTTATCATTTCAAATTTTGTTTTGCATTCTCTAATGTACTCTAATTGTTTATCTGATATTGATCTTATCAGTATATTTTTTGCTTCTCAATCTACCTTTTTCCAAGCATCTTGATTATCTGCTGCAGTTAATCTTCTTGTTGCTTGCTCTTTACATTCTTTATATTCTAATATATTTAGTAATCTGGATTTCCAGTTAATAATTGCATCCATCAAAAATGAGAGTATAAACATCAATTTTTAGTTGTTTATCTATTTTTTCTCTTCTCCTTATTTTATATTTTTATCAATTTCTTTTACTGCAATCAAGAGTAATTCAATATTTGGAGTTTTGTTATAGAACTCAAACTTATTTAATCATCACAATTCATTACACGAAAATAAACCGCAAATTATTCAAATTAATTCGATGGTAATTCAATATTTTTATTTTGGACATAGGAGTCTAATTTTATCAAAGCATCATATTCAATCGCGCACAGTTAAACTTATTAAGCAAATTAAGTCGACGGTAATTTAATATTTTGAATTTCGAAGTAGAAATAAAAATTATTGAAGTAATATATTCGAGGGCACACAAATAAACCCTCAAATTGAGTAATTAAAATCGATGGTAATTTAACATTTCGAATTTTGGTGGATAAATAAAAATTTATTATGGCATTATAATTAGTAGCACAATTTAAACATCTAATTAATGTAACAAAATCGATGGTAATTTAATATCTTGAATTTTAATGTAGGAATCAAAATTTATTGAAGCATCATATTTGATTGCACACAAATAAAACTCTAAAGGAACCAAATTAGATCGATGGAAATTTGATATTTCGAATTCCGATAAAAAAAGTAGAATTTATTTAGTCATCATATTTGACACAAGTAAATCCCATATCAACCAAATTAAATCAATAGAAATTCAAAATTTTAAATTTCGATGTAAAAAACAGAATTAATTAAGGAAATGTAAAATACCGACATTACAGTTTTCCAAATTTTTGATTCTTAATGCAAAATTTTTTTAAATATCTCTATATTACAGCCTTTAATTTTAACT
Source organism: Anastatus disparis (assembly GCA_017163975.1). Taxonomy (NCBI): domain Eukaryota; kingdom Metazoa; phylum Arthropoda; class Insecta; order Hymenoptera; family Eupelmidae; genus Anastatus; species Anastatus disparis. Next base: position 1,633,365 of record JAFFSR010000118.1, read on the forward strand.
AATAAAAAGCGTACTATAGAGATTTTTCAGAAAACTTTAAATAGAAAGTAAAAATTTGTGAAACTGCAATGTCGGTAACTATTTATGAATCATACACCCTGTTGTATCACCTCAAGCACACAAATAAACCTCAAATTGAATAAATTGAATGAACAATTATGCTATATTTTGAATTTTAACGTAGGACAATATTTATCATAGCATCATATTTAATTGTAACCAATGAACCTCAAATTAACCAAATTAAATCAGTGGTCATTCAATATATTAATTTTAACGTCAAAAACAAAATTTATTAAAGCATTATACTTGATTGTATACAAATTAAACTCATATCAACCAAATTAAATCAATAATAATTCAACATTTTTTATTTTGCTGAGGGAATCAATATTTATTGGAAAATCATATTTAATAACGCAAATAAACCCCGAATTATAAAATATTAAAAAAATTTATTCAATATATCAAATTTGATTTAAAAATAGAAATTATTAAAGCATGTTATTTAATTGCACGCAAATAAACTTTAAATTAATCAAAATCAATCAATAATGATTGTATTTTTTCAAATTTAATATCATATATTAAAAAGCACAATTTATTAAAACATCACTTTTAATTAAAGAAAAATAAACATATAATTAATGATTTTTAATCAATGGTAATTCGATATTTTGAATATTCAAATAGGAATCAAGATTTATTAAAGCATCATATATGACTGCACACAAATAAACCGTGAATTTGATAGACAATCACAATTATGCAGTTACGAAGCTTACATGCTGAAAATAACTTTCAGAATTTTATCAACATATTGTATAATCAATGACAATAAATGAAAAGCTACTGTAAGCGTTTGAGGTACAGTCTGTTGAAAATAATTTTAAAAGCCTTACTGATGAGTCCTAAATAAAAAAACTTATACGAAAAGTTGTTCTTATAGCTGAGATTTGTATGGATATGCTTTTAAACATGCACACAATTCACAGAACATCAAAATTCTTTTCCAAAACATAATTTATTGAATTCAGTAAAGATTATGATCGTAAAAACAAATAGACGAAGTTACCCATTTCAACGTAATTGTCATCGACATCATAAACATAGCGGACAACGCCATCGTCAAAAATTTTTTATTGTTGAAGACCTAATTGACTTAATTCTAATTAGTGATATCATGAACAATTTGTGTACGTATATGTGTATCAACGCCTGTGTCGGTGCGTGCAAGCGTGTGCTATTATCAATCAGGGTGTATGACTATGTATGATCGTCTGTGATTGCATGTTAAACCCGTACCCACGCGTACACAAGAACACGTACATACACGTACTTATACGTGCCAATAGGTACACACACGTACACACATATACAAATACGTACATACACATACAAACATGTACATTCACCTGCAAACACCTACATAAACATGCAAACACGTATACACACGTACACAAAAGTATAAACACCTACACACACGTACACACATAACAACAGGTACACAGACGTACACCTTCGGACACACAATGAAAACCACGTGTGCATACGAACGCTTACGTACAAACACATAAGCACATGAAAAAGACGTGCAAACACGTACAAACACGTACGCACACGTGCATTGACGTAC